>CM040437.1:61331432-61931432 GCA_022702705.1 Papilionanthe hookeriana x Papilionanthe teres
CACCCCTTTTTCATAAATACAAAATTATAATAATTAATTATTTTGTTTTTCAAATTTTCTTACAACATATCCTAACAATTCAAATCAATCTAATGGAATTATAATTCGATTGCACCTATCCTTATAAAATTTTTTGAATATAACTAATTTGCCAAATTTTCAAATTATATGCATAATCCAAGATCCTTTTATTTTCTTTTATAACTATTCTAAACTTTTCTTATTAAATTAAACTTAGGGTTTCCTTCGATTATCAAGACAAAATTTTCTTTAAACAGCTTTATAAAGAAATTTGTTAATTGAAGTTAACCTTTATCCTTAAATTGAAATTAGGGTTTATAAATTTCATTACAATGTCTAATAGAAATGTCTCCACATCTTACTAAATAATAAGGGAAGAAAATTGTAGCATTTGGCATCGAAAATATACCTCAATTGGGTTCGAATGATGACGCACACGCAGCTGTTTACATGCCTCGCTCCCTCAATCTCTTTGATTGATTGCTCGCTCATTCACTAATTCCTTACTCTCTCTCTCTCTCATCTTTCTTGTTCGCCCCCACTTAAAGTTTTTTTCCCACCCTTTATCTCACTCTCTGTTTCGTTTGACCAAGGAAATTAATCCCTCGATTCAAATGCAGCATTTAGCGATGAGCAATGTAACTTGTGATTTTTTAAATTAATTTAGAATTTTTTAAAAATTTTAAATAATATATATTTTTATTAATAAATTTTATTTAAATTTGTTTCTTAATTTATCAAATTTATTTTGTGTGGTGGCAGGAAACACTGGGAAGATGCAAATTCTTACCATTTGCTATAACTGAGATGCATTACATAAACAAGTGTTGAAATCCCACCTCCAGTTTACGGAATAAGCACTCAAGGCAAGCATGAGTGTGGTTGAGAGTTCCAAAGAGATGTTTAACGAGTTCTATAAAGAATCCCTACACTAGCCTGGAGAGATATCCTAAGAGAATCAACCTAAGGCAATTCCTGAGAGCGAAAAAATTCCAGTTTTTGGTATTAATTGCTTTGCCATATGCTTGGTCTATGTTTAAGGCAAAGATGATCTCAACAAGCAGCACAAATTTGAAAATTTGAAGGATAACATCATCCACTTTGCACTAATAGCGATATTTTTACCCCAGCCCAAATTGTTGCTACTAAAGCAAAATAAAGTGAAGTCTAACAATTATCCTTAATCGAATGTTCTCTCTCAAAATCAAGATGGGTATATAATTAATCATAGGAGCTTAATCCATAAAAAAACTTGAACAACATAAAGCCTTTATAAAGACGAATCTCCAAACAACATATTATCTGATAATCGATTCACATTCTGAAACAAACTTAACCCAAAATATCTCAAATAAACTTGACAAAGCTAGGTAGGGATTTTAAGAGACCATGATGAACCCAACCAGTTCTACTATTTCACTCGAACAAGAGAACTAGAAACACAAATTACAACAAAACATTAAAAAATGAGTGCACGCTTCCTAAAAGTTTGAAGACTGTTAAGGTGGCAAATAAATCCATTGTTGCAGTTCTAGTTACCATGATAGGACATATGGGATGAGAATTCCTAGCCTGAACAATCAATGAATGGAAGAACAGGATATCTACCAAGACTATTAGTATTTACATCAACTGAGGTGATTCTATTTAATATCTAACAACCATTTTATCTCTTTATCTATTGAGAAAATGTTCCAGCATATACTCTAAGCGAGACTAAAATATAATTTTTAGGACTGCCTCAACTTGTTGCCCTGATAGACTGTCATATTGACCTAAGGATGCAGATTGCCCAATGATCTTAAACTGAGTGATTGAAAGAATTCTAATATCTCAATAATCTGTCACAAAAATCCAGTTTGTAAGTACTCCTAAGAGTTTATGCAGAACTTCTCTTAATTGAAAATGAACCACAGTTGAAAGGTAGGAATCATTCACCTGAAGAAAATAAAAAGGAAAATCTGAAATCATTGTCAAAATTCTGAGCATGAAGATCGGTTCCCAAATAAAATATTATCCTGCTTCATACCGAAGTTTACTGTTCCTCCATGTCTCACAAAAAATACCTATTTCAGGTAAATTTAGAAAATGGATGACCTAGTTTAACAGGTATAACTGCTCCATCCTTTGATATACTCAATACAGCATACAATCACAAGTATCTTGTACAAAAATAGAAGCACAATGTCGATAATAGCCTAATACAATCCATTAGCTAGAAGATGAAACTATGTCAATAAGTTCCAGAAACAACAAGACTCCAGTGAGCACACTATTGCAGTGCAAAAAGATTAATATAGCCACATTGCACCGACAAGTTGCTGAATATAAAACATCAAACTGTGCAAGCAGAAACAAAAATACCAAAATTGAATATGAACAATCAGCTAATTTTGAGTAGAAAAGAAAATCTAAATGTCAAATCAGTCCAAAAATTGATTTGTGCTGAAAATATCTATCTGAAAGTGAGGAGGAACTAAAAATATATAATATCATGTAACATAGAAACGAGATCATGTAGCTGCATAGATAACCAACTACAACAGAGGGGAGCATTGCAATCGAGGATTTAATTTTCAAGAAAAATAAGGGAAGAAAAAGAATTGTTTCATGCACAGAATTAGCAAAAGCAATGTATTACTAGAAAAATCAAAAGAGGTGCAATGTAATCCATAGAATCAGTCAAAAACAAGAAATTGCCTGTAAATATCGATGATTAGTTAGTCCTTAAAAATCCACCATGTGAAGAAAATTTGTTATTAGAGTTAAATTGCTAGTGCGGTAAACTTAAAAAGCACACATGCACAATAAGAAAAAGTAGATCAGGTGCTGTTATGATATAATGAAGATTAGGCAACCTTTCACTACTTCTACATGCTTGCTCTTGTATGCGTTGAAGAGTGCCAAAGAGACATTCGCAGTAGCATCCTTAGCTGGTAAATTCAATAGTCCATTGAGAGGAATTGAAATACGAGGAAGTCCTTTTGACTTGCGAGTTATTAACTTGGCATGTCCAACACCTGAAAAATTAGAGAAACAAATTATAAAGGTGCTTCTCAAGGAAAAAAAGAAAACACTTCTCTGCAAGAAACTTTAAGCAAAATAAATAAGGACCTGGTAAATGTTCCTGCAAGCAGGAGTACCCAAAGTTTTTTAAAATGCGCTTCACGAGTAAAGCGAAGCTCTTGTTGAGTGTGCTTTGAAAATCCGAAGTTAATTTGTAATTTTTAGGTTTTTAGTTATTGCATCAAATTATTGAAAATTATTCGAATTTTTGATTTGCAAGTTTACCATCGATATTTGCATTAAATATATTGTACAACATTTTTTTCTATTTTACATCAACTTTAAAGTCGTGCTTTATATTTTATAATTGCTAATGAATGTATTTATGCAATAATGGTTCTATATAACTGATACCGGAACTAGTAGGAAATTTAATGGAAAACGCAAAGCAAACTTTTATTAATATTGAGTTAGAGTTACAACACGAAACAAATGGAAAGTGAAAACACAATAACAGACCAAAGTCTGGCTAGGACCGGAAGGGAAGATCCAAAGACGGAGTGACACCGGCAACGTGGTGAGGGTAGGAGAAAGGTTGGTGGCTGCGAGGTCGGTTAGGAAGGAGTTTGGTGGCCAGTAGGTAAGCTGGACATGTCCAGCCAGGGTGGCTAAAGGGAAAGGGTTGTTGGGGCTTGTAAGTAATCCGGAGGGCTATAACCACCCTCCTAAAGGCTGTAACAGGGCTGTCTGATGTGGAAGAAGGGGCTCGAGTAGTGGATAGAAAGTAGGAATGCCGGGAAAGAGGATCGGCAGGCAAGGAAGTGACTGGGACAGCAGGGACAAGTGCAATAGAAGGGCGCAAGTTGTCTAGGGATGATGGGGAGGCTGAACAGCAATGTTAATGTAGATAGGAGCATCGACAATGTGGTAGGAATGGGTGGAGAAGCTGGACGGGAAGGGGAAAGGCAGTTCCAGGGGCGGCGAAACAAGGAGCAAGGGTTTGCGGTGGTCGGTGTCTGAGGGAAAGGGAGGAGAAGGTTTTAAGAAGAAGATTGAGTAAGATACAATACCACCTTGGATTAGGATACAGTCAGAGCACCACCATCCCTTGGATACAATACTAGAATAGAGAAAACTCTCTACAAAGAAAATTTGAAAGTAGAACACATCAAAAACTAACCCTAAACTCTGAAAGCAGCAAATAAATAGCTCCTACAAGAAGAAGAAGCCGAAAAGAAAGGAGGAGATAGACGGGTGCAATCCCGCCCCATCAAACCAGCCCCAGGCCACTCGGCTTGGGTGGTTCAACCTGGACTGGCCCTCAATTGGACCAGTCGGGTTCAGTAGCGAGAAATCCCACCGCAAGAAGCCGCGTCAACGCGGGAAGTCTGGCGTCCAGCGTTAGTGCGGGAAGCCCCGCGTTGGTCTCACCGGATTGTGGGAGCTTCGACTTCATTTGTCGAAGCTCCAGGCTCCTCGTAATACTGTGTCAGGTCTGCGATGTTGAGTGTGACTGGGACATTGTAGTCCACTGGCGGATCGATCTTCTAGGCGTTGTCGTTCCAAAGCAAATTTTGGTATAATAGGTATCCGTCCACATTTGGAATGTTCTGAGTTGGAACTGTAGGTAGACGAGTATTCTCACGGCTCATGTATCAAGCCATTCTAGAAGTAGCCTGCTTCTTCCACTCGTAGTCGGTTGAGTGCACCTGAGGAACTGGTATGGGAAGAGAACTCAATATGGGGTGAAATTTGTGGCAAGTTGTATCCCTCTCACTAGCACCCCCTCGAGAGAGACCTCTTCTTCACTGATAGGACCTGAATTCCATTGACAAATTTTTATCCCCATCAAGCTTATCGGGCCCATTACAAAGTTGGTGTTCACTTCTCCTTGGGCATCTAGCGATCGGTACCGTGTTGGACTGAAAATAACATCGGAACAACCCCACGTAATATTCCCAAAATGGCACAAAATAACCCCACTTCTGGTATGTTGGATCTCCCTCTGTAGGGGTAACTCAGGAAGGTCTATACATTTGAAAAATCTGCAATTCTCTTATCTGCGGTGGTTTTATATATGTGGTCGGCTTCTCAAACTCATGCCCCTTTTGGACCCTCAAGTCAATCCTGCTAATGTTCCTCTCAACACCTGCAAAACGATAGCTCGAGGTGCCATAGTTTCATAATTTGCTTGAACTCCCGTTACATCGAGGTCACTATCTTCTAGAACGGCTATTATTACCTCAGCTGAAATCTCTATCTCAGGGTCAACTAGAATTGGTTGTCTCTTCCTAATTGGTTGGTAATTGAGGATCCTCTCTGAAGTCTGCATCTTTTTTCGAATGACTGTTGTTTTCTTCAAATGGAAGTTGGTCCTCCTTTATATTACCCCCGTTGTCAAGGTTTACTGTGTGATGCGGTTACTGTGTGATGCGGGGCTCGGGAAAGGACCGACCAGTCCTCAAGGGAGGTGGGCTGTCGCCCCCTCCTTCCTCTTCCCTCTTTCCTTTTTGTCCTCCTTTCCTTTTCTAACATTTCCTTTCCCTCCCCCTCACCTTTCCCTCCTAAGCACTTTCTAAATCTAAATCATTTTTTTAAAATGAGATCTAATTTTATTCTCCTTTCTTATATTACAAAGTTTTTTCCTAAAATATGAAATCTGATTTTTATTCTCCTTTGCTATTTTAAAAAAACTTTTCCTAAAAGCTGAAATTGGATTTTTATTCTCCTTATGTTAAATGCTTTCTAAGATTGGTCGTGTCTCTTTATAAATAGGGCATGCTATGCTTAGAGTTAAGGGCTAGTTTTTTATAAAATCTAAATTTAGTTTTGTCTGAATTTTTTCACTCTTAAGGGTTGTATCTGACGTCAACATAGTGCTCTGGTTGTCCCTTGTCCAAGGTGGTGATAGTCTCCACGGGTCCAAGTGGTACTCCAGTTGTAGCTCGACCCCGCCAAGATATTTATCCCTCCGTCCATCCTCCCGGCTGCTGTCAACCGCTTCTCTAGCTCCTTCAGCGGACCTCCACCGCTTTTGCCGTCACCCGCCGGCGGCATTCCAGCCTGCCACTGTTCGCCGGACTTCCTCCCTACAGCTCCCTCTGGGCTGCAGCCCCCAATGCCCCTCTCCCGCATCAACAACAGCTATCCGACCACCTCTACCTGCTGCTAATCTCCCTCCTCCAGCAGGCCGCCCCTCCTCCCTGCAGCTTCCTGCAGGCTGCAGCCCCCGCTGCCCCTCTCCCGCATCAACAGCAGCCTTCCGGCCACTTCTACTTGTTGCTCATCTCCCTCCTCCAGCAGGACGGCCCTCCTTTCTGCAGCTTCCCTGCAGGTTGCAACTACTGTTGCCCTTCCAAGCTCCCTCCAACTGCGGTTTGACGCCCATACCATCGCTGATTCGCTGCCCTTCCCTTCCACGGCAGCAAGACACCTCTCTTGACTTCACTATAGCAACCTACCTTGCACCACCGCAAGGGCTACCCCCTCGTCAAGCTTGTTGTGTCTTCTGTTGTTGAGTCTTTATTTGTAATCCATTGTTTTACATTTTTGCTATGTGTATTATCCTTCTTTCTTTGAGTCTTCACTATAACTTTTGTTTAAGTCATTAATAAAATTGTGTCTTGCATCACAGTTTGAGTAAACTCCGGTATCATTTGATATCAGAACTCGCTCAACCCTAGTCCCATCCTAGGGTTTCCAGTATCTGCCCCCACCCAATCCACAGCGCCAATTTTTGTTTCCCATCCTTCATTTATTTTTTTCTCTTCTTTCTTTTTTCCTTCTTTTCTTTCTTTCCACAAATCTCAAACCGCAAAACATGCCACCAAGGAGAAATATGCCTGAGCCTACTCGGAAAGAGATTTGGCGTGTTATACGTCGCCTCCAACAAAGAATTGCAGAGATTGAAGAGATAACATAGGAAGAAGTTGATTTCGACCGAAACCTGGAGAGTCGAAGGGGGGAGAGAAGAGGACCTGAATCCCTCCCATAGGCATAATTTCAGCAATGAAGATAGGTCACGACGTTTCGGAATCCAATATCAGAGGAGGCCAGAAGAGAGATACCTACATCCCTTCCACAGAGAAACTTTCGGAGAAAATATGTCCTTTGGAGGGCACCAAGACCAAGGGATCAAGGTAGATTTGCCCGAGTTTAAGGAGAGCATAGATCCGAATGAATTTATTGAATGACTACAGGCAGGCAAAACTTCGAATACAAAGAGGTAGCCAAAGAGCGGCAGATCAAATTAGCTGCTACCAAATTAAAGAAAAGCGTCACCCTATGGTAAGAGAACGTACAAAGATAGAGGAGGCGAGAAGGCAATGAAAAGAATACCATATGGGAGAAGATGAAGAAAACCATGTAAAAGAAATAACTTCCCCCTAATAACCGCCAAGACATGTTTTTGAAACTCCACAATCTACAGTAACGAGACATTTTAGTGGAGGAGTCATAGCTCAGTTCGACCACTTACAGCTGAAGTGCGACCTAACATAGCCAGAGAAGAATACAGTAGTGAGATATCTTAGGGGCTTGAACTTTAGTATTATCAATGTGGTGTAGCTACAGCCATATTGGACGTTGGGTGATGTCCAGACACTAACATTGAAAGTGGAAAGGCAGTAGAGGCAGAGCCGACAGCCACCACCAGCCAAGAAGCCACCGAAAGTTGGAGACACCAGCAGGAGCACGTAGCAGAAGATTGAGAAAATTGATTCGGATGCGAAGAAAGCCACCCCCGATGAAAGTTAGCCGACTACTGTGCCCGTCAGAAAATGTTTTAGGTGCCACGGATTTGGGCACAGCCTCCAACTGCCCGACAAGTAGTGTTGTATCTTTTACCGAGCAAGGCGTCGTGGAGGAGGTTAGCGAGGAGCAAAAAGCTAAGGAACAGGGTGAGGAGCATCAGCTTCCAATAGATGAGGGATAAGTACTTGTGATTCGAATGATTGTGTAGGTCAAGCACAAGAGGGATCAGTAGTGGCTTCGCCACAACATTTTCCACACCCGCTGCACAGTGAATGGAAAGGTATGCAGTCTTATCATCAACGGGGGTAACAATAAGAACGTGGCATCGATCCAGATGATACAGAAACTAGGACTCACAACTCAAAAGCATTCTCAGTTATAGCTGAAGAAGAAAAACAGGATCAGCATCGATCGGTAATGCCTAGTAGAGTTTTAAATAGAGAGTCAGCTGCATGACCAGGTATGGTGTGATGTGGTCCCCATGGATGCTTGCCACCTTCTGCTAGGGAGATCGTAGCAATTTGACCGGAAGACGCAGCACGATGGATTCAAAAATATGTATTCCTTCACCAAGGATTCAAAAACACGTATTCAAAAACACATATTCCAACACGATCAAGAAGCTAATCTTTTTTATTTGGGTTATGTGGGGCCTAGTTTCACTTAGAGGAGGGGAAAGTTAGTGGAGAGATTGGACAAAAATTTTTCAAACAAAGAGTAGCTTAATTCTTATAGTGCAACCAAGGTGTTTCATTTAAATGATATTGGTTCGGATCATAGACACACACTTTTATCCTTTGATTACTTTTCTAAAGCTCCTAGGTATCACTTTAGATATTTTAATGTATGGTCTTCTCATCCTTTTTTTTCTTTCTCTAATCGAGAGTGTGTGGAAGCCTCACTCCTATCTGGGGGACGATTGGTTCATATTGGGGATTTTACACAAAAAAACAGCCTCATTTTTGGGGAAATAGAATTGGGAGGTGTTTGGAGATGTACACCAAAATATAATTATTACGGAGAAGAGGGTTAAAGAGTTGGAGTGTTTTGTTGGTTGTACCAACGAGGATGTGGAGAAGCTTGCTACTGCTCATAAAGATCTATTAACGGCCACTAAAAGGGAGAAGGATTTACCTAGATAAAAGGCTTCATCTATTATGTTTGTGGAGGGAGACAGGAGTTCTAAATACTTTCACGCCTCCATCCAGCAAAGAAGAAATCAAAACACCATTGTTAGAATCAAGAGGGGGGATGGGGAATGGCTTATTGATTTTCACGAAAATAGGTAATAGTGCTATTAATTATTTCACAGATCTATTTGGCACCCAAATGCAGGTTGGATGTGAATGCAAATCTATTTTATGAAGATGCTAATTACACTAAAGCTTTATCACTGAGTCATATTCCTACTGAGGAGGAAATTCTAGAAGCTTTAAAGAGGATCAATGGCAATAAAGCGGCGGGGCCTGATGGTTTCACAGCAGATTTTTATGTTAAATGTCGGAGTATTATTAAAAATGAGGTGATTAAGGCCATTCAATGTTTTTTCAAAGGGGATAACCCAAGGACCTTCTTTAATGCTGCCACCATTGTTCTCATCCCCGAGGCAAAGGAGAAGGTCTCTTGGTATCAATTCAAGCCCATCTCTCTCATTACTGTCATGTCTAAAATCATTAGTAAAATTATCGTGAAAAGATTACAGTCTCACCTTCCTCACATTATCTCTCCACACCAATCGGCTTTCATCAAAGGGAGAGAAATTTCCAATAATATTCTTCTAGCCCAAGAGATCATTGAAGACTTGGATAAAAAATGCAGGAGCGGGAATCTAGTGCTCAAACTTAACATAAAAAAGGCTTATGATACTATCAATTAGGAATTTATTATAAGTGGTTTGAAGGCAAAAGGTTTTGATCACAGCTTTTGTACATTAATTAAATGTTGGTTGGAGAATAATCTATATAATATTCTCATCAATGGCTCATCATTTGGCCCCTTCTCGGCCAGAAGGGGCATTAAGCAGGGCGACCCATTGTCTCCCACTATTTTTATCTTGTCATTTGATTATCTCTCCAAGTTATTAAATCATACACATTTATCTCATCCAATCCATTCCTTCTCTAATAAAGCAAACATGATGGTGACTCATTTAGCTTATGCCGACAATGCTAGAGTCTTCTCAAATGCCTCCAAAAGAGTTGTTACTCTACTCCAATCCACCCTCCAAAAATTTCAAGATGCTTCTAGGTTAACTTTTCACAAAACAAAATGCTGCATTATTTTGGGGAGACATGTGAAAAGAGAGATAGCCAGCTGGATTGCTACCTTCATGGGTTATAAACTTTCTCATTTGCCTCTAAAAATTCTTGGGTGTAGCTCTATTGCGGGGGCGAAGGAAACAAACTAAAATGGATGCAGTTGTGGAGAAAGTTTAAAAGCAAATTTTGGATTGGAGGAATTCCTTTCTTTCCCTTGGTGGCGAACTTATTCTTATTAAAAGTGTTCTTAATTCAAGACCTCTTTATGCCCTGCAGGTTCTTAAGCTCAAACGTGGCACTTAGGTAACTTTGGAAAATTGTTTTAACAAATTTATGTGGGCTGGTAGGCACTTCAATAAAATATGGTGTTCTTGGAAAAAACTATGCATGCGATGCAGCTGGGGCAGTAGGTATGAAGAAAGTAAAGCATATTGCTGATATTAATTCCATTAAGCTTTAGTTTAAATTCAGAAAGGGTCTCTCCTTATGGTCTAATCTTATGAATGCTAAGTATTGCTACTCTCAACATCCTTCTAGTGCTTGTTGAAGAAAAAGAGATTCCAAAATCCGGAAGTCTTTTTTAAACGCAAGGGTTGTGGCCTCTAACTATGTATATTGGGACATTGGTCGGGGCAATGTTTTATTTTGGAAGGACCAGTTGACAGATTTTGAATTGGATGGGATGTTTGGATGAGAGAATTATAGCAATCTCTTAGTTTCTGATTTCTAAATTGACGGTAGGTGGAATTCCCAATTATTAGGGGATGTTATGGGTACCTCATCAGCGGCTATTTCTAGAATACCTATAAATCGGTAGAGGAAGGATTCTTTGCTTCTTAAAATTCCACTTAATGTTTTGGTTACTAAATTCAATTATATGCAACAACATTCTTTTGTAAAAGTGGTTTGGGGGGATTACATTTGGGGAAAAGTCTTAACAACTTCAATGTCATTTTGAAACTCAAAGGCCTTCAAACTGCTTCATTTGGAGACATTTTCAGAATTTGTTACCTTACGATGACATTTTGAAACTCAAAGGCCTTTCAAACTGCTTCAATGTTGTCTCTGTAAAATCCCTGAGGAAACAGCTAACCATATATTTTTCCATTGCCCCTATTCTTTGCAGGTCTGGAATTACTTTGCTAATCTATTTCACTGGAAAATCACCTCTAGTTGGAGCAATCTTATTGATTGTTGGTGTTTTTGTGCTAATGGGGGGATGGGGGGCTCTTCCCCTTGCTGCTGACCCTCTTGAGGCCGAGGCTTGGGCGGTTCTTTCGGCCCTAATGGTGGCTGGTTTTCTTGGTTGTTTGACTATGATGATGGAACTTGATTCTTTGCTTCTCTTAGACTATTTATGTGGGAAAATGAATCCACCTTGGCATATTGTGGAATGCATGAACTGTATTAAGGATGTGGAAAACGGAGGGAAATTGAATATCGAGTGGTGCTTCATCTATAGGGAATGGAACCGGCCTGCACATTTGTTGGTCGGGCGTGGGCTAACCAATTTGGAGGTGGGCTCTCGGCCCCCACTTGAGTTGAGGAGACTCATTGATGGGGATTTATTGGAGTTGCCATATATCCGGGTTGTTTAATACATATAGTTTTTTCGATGGAGCTCGGCTTGAGTCCATTGGAGGGGTTTTGTCTAGAAGTGTCTCTGTCACTGTTTCTCGAATTTTACCTCTGTTTGTTTTGCTACTTAACATGAAGGCGGATTTTACGGCTTGGTTATGTTGGAACTTTCCAATATTGGAATTTGGTATTCTATCGTTTTTGGTGGCAGCGAAGGCTTTACTTTTCTTTGAACATATGGTTTTTCTTTCTGTTTTCATTTATGGGTGTTTGAACTTTTGCTGGTGGGTTCTCACCCATTTTTCTGTTTCGTGGAGATTTATGGAGGTTACATTGGTCGGATCCTTTGGGAAATTCTCGATCTTTATTTGTATCATATTTAGTGCTCGGATTATTTTTGGAACTGTTGAGGAGTCCCACTATTCGGTTTACTCATTTCTATGGGGCTTAGAATGTTGCTAAATGTTGAAATCTGATTTAAAATTCCGAAGAAGTTTCATTTTTGGCTTTATGATGGTTACGAGTTTGAGTGTGCCCTCTTTTGCCGGTGGGCTCAAACCCCACAAGTTTTCTTATGTTGAATGTTGGTTGAATGCTGGCTGGTTTGCAAGCTTTTTCTACGGGCGCTATATCTGTTTTCTGTCGAGCATTATGGAATTCAATTTTTTACTCACTTTATTCAGGTGTTCAGGAGTTGCTTCAGGACATGGGCTTTTGGATGTTGTTAGGGAACTTGCTTTTGCTTTTGGTGTGGATGGGAGGTACAGTTTATATTTGATTTCATGGGATATTATCCTTATTGATATGTGGTCTTTTCTGCTCGAAGCGAGTCCCTTGTACACTTTGGATACTGAAGTTGTTTCCGTTGTTTCGATGATGGTTTGGAAGCCTTTTCAACCGCTTTTTTGTTCGTGGTTTCAACCTTGGTGTTGTCTTGAATGTCTCATATCAAATTGTGACACCTACTTTCTTAGCATTGTCATACCACGTTTGCTTTTATTTTGGTCTTCTTTAAGGCTTTTCTTTTATTTCATTTTCACCGTTGTTTTGGGTATACATGTAACTAAATCTTATTATTTTATACCAAGGAGAGGGGCCCAAATCGGACCTCTCTCCCCCAACTTCAGCTTTTGCAACATAGTGCCTACGGGCTTTTGACAAAATATCTATCTCTCTCTCTATATATATGTATGTATGTATGTATGTATGTATGTATGTAGTGTGTATATATATATATGTGTGTGTGTGTGTGTATATATATATATGTATGTATTTATATTTGTCTGGATATATTTATATACATATGCATATATGCATTTTTCAAGTTACTTATATATTAAAAAAATATGCTGCATCAATTTTTATAATAATTTGCCTTTTATCAAACATACAAAAAATATAGGGATCATCAAGTATTTAATCTGTAAAGTCAGCAGAGGCTTCTATAAACATAGCTTCTAATGTTTAGACTGTTCTAACTTCCCGATTTTCTTAACAACAATTCTAAATTTTAAAAATTTATATTTAAAAAATATTTAAAGCTTAAGAAAATGCTAAAATTGTGAATAGCAAATATACAAAATATAAATATTTAGGTATATTTTGAATTTAAAATAAGACATGTTTATTTTCTTTTTGAATTTTTGAAATTGTTTATCTATATTTTTAAGAGGTTCATTCAAGAATAGGTAATCCTACATTGTAAGTAATTATTTTTTAATTTAAGATCATAGAAAAATGACATTACAAGAATGACAATTTAAAATATATTTCTCCTCAAAACACATTATTAAGACATACTATTTTGAATAATCATGCTATTTTCCAATTAAAAGGTACAACGAGTATTTTTTTAAAATAAAATATGAACGAGCATGGGCATGGGCATGGGCATGGGCATGGGCATTTTTGGTAGTTCTTTTAACAAAATTCAAACTCTACATTTAGTTCAATTCTATAATAAATTAGGAGTTCATTGATATGTACACTTAGACTCAAAGGGAGTATTAGCATAGGAAAAAGTCAAAATAAAAAAATTAAAAAAAAAAAGTTCCCTCGAGTCAGAGGGCGTTTGAAGTTTATTTGAGTGTCAGAATATTTCTCTTGTTCCAATAATAGAGGGGTTCTCAGGGGTTCTCCATAACATAGCAAATAAAAAAAGAACCTTTCTCTGACAATGGCTATCTATCTTAAGCCTTCTTCATAACCAAAGATATGAGAACTGCAGAAATAAATGCATAACTATTCCCAGACTCAACATACTGCTCCAAGTTAATCTTAGAGTTTCAGTGCATAGCTTCCATTCAATATTGGAGATCAAGTATACGTCAGACCACACTAAACTCCACAACTGAAACGCACAGTGAACAGCAATTTTTAGCTGAAGTGCATTGCTATTCGACAAGTACAAAGTACCATGAATGTTAAGATGATAGAAACCCAAAAAAGACTTTTGTTAAAATTTTAAAAAAAAAGCATTATACAGCCTTATTTGTGTTGTTGTTTTGGTTAGGTAATTTGACACAGCAAATCAAAACATAATTAATCGGAACTAGTTATATATATCAGTCTCAATAAGAGTTGTAATTCAAAAAAATCTTTAATTTATGGAGCAAATACTAATTTTAAAAAGTTTTCCAATGCATCCTAAACCCAATGCTCAAAATGTAAAGTTTCATTATAATATTTCCACCTAAAAATAGATAATATAATATCTAAAATAGACAGATAAATAGAAAATACAAAGAATATACTCACGAGACTCGGTTTGTAAATTTTCCAGACGATCAAGGATAATCTTTACATCCCCTGCGGACAAAGATGCTAAAAGATACTGAACAAAGTCACTCCATGAGCCACCAATTCCAGTTTCATCTCTCTGCAAGATAAAAAAACTTCACAATTTCTTTTAAGTGAATTGTTTTGATCCGAACAAGAGTCAAAATCAGCGAGCAACTTATAATAAATATGAGGGAATACCCAAGATAGGGCTAATTTGATTAATACCAAAGCAAAAAAACAAGATATAAGGGATGATCTACAATTTAAGAGGTATATCATCTCTCCACAAATCCTAAACGCCGCTAGGAACACAAAGTCAAAAGAAAATCTGCATTAAATTCAAACACAAAATAAACCCTAACTAATTAGCCTTGATAAATATTCCTGAAGATCCGTTCAAACTTTTCCCCCAAAACCCTACTTAATTCCCCTCCTCCTGCACGCGATTAACGGTTGCATGGGCCCCACATATAAGCTAGAATCGTCCTCAATAGTTCCTAGGGCTTCCACCCCTCTAGGCTGCGCCGACTGGCCTGTTGGTCTGGCTAGTTTTGGCCAGTCTAGACGGGTCTTCTCTAGATCGGCTCGTCTAAAGGAGCAGGCTTATTAACACTCTCCTCCCAAATAAGCACCTTGTCCTCAAGGTGAAATGATAGAAACTGCTTATAGATCACTTCGTAAGGGTCTCATGTTGCTTCATACTTTGGCAGATATTTCCACTTAATCAATATTGTTGACCCGTAAAAAAAAAAGAAAAAAAATAAAAAATAACATTAAAATTTTATCTATCCGTGCTCGGTTCACCTAATAAACGCTCCCGTTGTTTATTCTCTGATTAAAAAGAATAATTTGAAGCTTTTGAGGGGAGGAGGGAGGAGTTCGGAGAACACAAATAGAGGTTGTCTCACTCATTCGAGTCAAAGTCCTTCCTCTCCAGTGGGATTTTGATTTAACAATGGATCACGACACAGATATTCAAAGGCAACTTCCTCTTGATCACACCCCTCTGGTGATCTCCCATGTGTTCATACAATGTGGAGGACTCACAAACCCTTGTGATAGTCATTGGAGAAAGGAAAACAACGAGATCATTCGAAGTCTGAGCCTCATCTCCTCCTTGTTCGCACGCGACCTTTCCTGCACTCGCGATCCATTCAAAGCCGATGCCAAAAGCCATCGCCGAGCCTTCTCATCCATGTCGAACCCTCTTTCCTCTGCCGACAACCTTCTATCCAATTCGCTCGCGAGACAGTCACGATTAGCAGTAACAAGGAAGGCGACAATGGAGTCGCGGGGTAAAAATACCTGAAATCCCTTTGATTCTTCCTGTAGACGTTGGAAACCCTTGCCTATGCCTCTCTTGCCCGCAATTCCCGTGACACGGCTGAGATTAGTTCTAGCAGGGAAAGCCACGACCAAAATACAATGTACAAGGCCACCAAAACTCCCTATTATCCTTGTATCACGCGATCAAATAGAAGTTCTTATCTCCTCTATGCTCGTGCGATTAGGTTGAGATCTCAACGTTTCAACTTCATAAAAGGTAATGGCGAGATTAATGTGAACTGGAGGGATTGTTAAACTGTGGTAAGCAGGTTTGGAGCTTATTTTTATAATACAGAACATGAGCTCTTTGTTCCAAATCGAAGTTAATTTTGTTTCTTCTGCCCTACATATAATTTTTCCTCGAACCTTTGGATGCTTAAGAAAAAGAAAAAAAACTTTTTTTGCCAACTTTTGCTATGTTTGTGTAACACAGACGCTTTTCGGGCTTTTACCGCTGGTTTGCAACTTTGCTTTATCCCAAAATAGCTATTATTTTCCTTCAATTTATCCATGCCTCACATGTTATACCAACCCAGAACTTCTCCTCTCTTGGTAGCCATGAAAAGAATTATGATATTTCTAGAAGTATAATATTTTATATATATATATACATATATATATACATATATATATATATATATATATATATATATATATATATGAGAATGAGAGAATTGTAAAGGAAATTGGGTTTATATTATACAGAAAAAGTAAAGACCCACATGTGTCTTATAGACCGGTGGATTAGAAGATCCATTCTGGTCGCAATGTCTCACGACACTGACCAGCTCGTATTATAGACAGCTGGACAGGCAGGCTCCCCGATGCAGCTCCCTAAACAGGGACAATGTCGGGAGGCTGCCAAATTTTTAAGTAGATCTGGAACTCAAAAAAATTTAAGATTTGGACTTTATAAACTTATAAAATTGTCTAAAATTGAATTATTTGAGCTTTTAAACTTGCAAAAAATAACAACAACAACAATAAACCTTTATACCACTAAGTGGGGTCGGCTTCACCTTTTTCTCCATTGCGTTCTATTGAGTGTCATATTTTCATTTAATTCTAATAAATTAAGATCATTTTTATACAATATGCTCAAGTCTTTCTAGGTCTACCTTTGCTTTCTTAACATCAATCGAATCTAAAACATCTACTCTCCTAATCGGATCCTCAGATGGTCGATGTTTAATCAAATCATCTAAGATGACTCTCTCTAATTTTGTCTGTCACCAAAGCTACACCAATCCTATCACGGATATATTCATTCGCATTTTGTCTCTAAGTGTAAAGCTACTCATCCACCTAAGCATTTCATCTCAGCGACACTCAACTTAGTTTTATGCTTCTCTTTTAAAGGCCAACATTCAACCCCATAGAGCATTGCATGCCTCAACACTATCTTATAAAATTTTCCTTTCAGTCTAAGCGGTATTTTTCTATCACACAATAGGTTCGAAGCATTCCTCACACACTTATTTTATTTCACAAAAAATAAAATAAAATAAAATTTTGAAATTGGATTATTAAGGTTTACAAATGATTTTGAGAATTTGAATGCTTTAAGTGACTTAAATGTCATAAATTGGGAGACTAAACTTAAAGTTGACTTAAATGTAATATGAAATGTCATACTTTGAGACATTAAACTTAATTTAAATATAAAACATCACAATTTAGGGATCGAGCTTAACCTAAATACTAAATATCATAACTTGGGGCTAGGTTAGGTTAAGACTTAAATGTTATTTTTATATGATAAAATAAAAATCTAATAGGTCAATCTCGCCACCAAGTTCACAACGTGTGCGCTAGCGAAAAGAAGGCGATTTTTAAAAAATCAAACTGAATATATATGTATTAATGACTATATATTCAGATGAGACAAATTCATGTAATTTTAAGTCTTGAATATGTCATTTAAAGCAATCGTTAATTCAATCCATGTTTTAAATCATATAAATTGTCTTAATATACCAAGAGCTCCAGCTGAAATGACTCAAACATATGAAATTAAATGTCACATGTGCTCCAACCAATGTATTGAATGCTCAAATACTAAGTTTGAGAATGTTGTGCGAGCTAATTGGGTCCTCTTGTCTATAAGATAGAGTCGTAAGTCGCACCCAACTAATCAAATCCCTCTACTTGCATAGATTGGAGTTGACGAGTCTAGTAATTTTGAAATAAATGCAAAAAATTCTAAAATAAAAATTTATAAGTCCAAATCACCTAGTTCGACTAACCTCCTTATAAGGACAGGAGTCAACAGAATTCATACCCTAAAAGTCTAATTTAACAAAACTAAATGCCCCCTTCAAATATAGAAGTTTTAAAATGTTCAATACCCCGATGATGGCTATGTTGATGGAAGATTTCAACTGAAAGGGTTAATCGTTTAAATCAAGCTTTTCAAAATAATCAACTAATATGTAAAGCTAGAATAAATCACTAAAATCTAAAAGCAAATTTCATCCAACTTCCACAACAATTTATCGAATGTGATAAACATCTGATTGACTTCAGCTCATAAAGAGCGAATGACATATAAAATGTATCAATACATTCACAATCAAAGTATTTATATGTGAGTAAGGACGTGGCCTGAGTCCTATGTCTGCGTGGTTTGTCCTAAAAGTTCCACAAAGTAACGATTACGGAATCATGGTATCTTGATCAGGTTTTGTCTTCATTCCCCTACCATCTGATTTATGCTTCAAGTGATAAATTCAAAATTTTAAATCCGAAGTCTGTTGCTCTTATATGTTCAATTTTCAAGTTTTAATGACTAATCTTAATCGAAAGTGCTCTCCTGTTATCAGGAGAGGGTAATAACAGGAGAGGGTAATTAACTAAAGAGGCTTGCACTTATGGAAAAACTCGAACCATAGATTAAAATACCCTCGCTAAATGAGGGCAAAATCTATAGGTATTGTCTTATATACAATCCAATTTGTCTTCTGAAACTTTGATCCTCCAAAGCTCTCTCAACAAACAAAATAATAAAATAATTGTGATGAGTTCTTGGAGAGCGGAAGTTATTTTAGAGCCCACATGTACCTCATTTGCTCCAACTTCTCCTCGGCACACTCCTTCAACCTCTAAAAGATCCAGAATCACCAACTTGTCCTTTGTCAGCATCAGAAGTAGTGAAGAAATGAGTATGATCTTCGATAGCACACATCTGCATGAAAGACTGGATGTTGATGATGATGGTTGTAACCTCAAAGAGAAGGCCACAACCCCAATTTGTGTCATAACCTCATAGGGACGAAAATGTCATGGAGAAAGTTTCTCGCTCCTCCTCCTAGCCAATGTCTTATGCCGATAAAGTCTAAGCTTCAAATAAAACATGCCCCAGGCTCATATTGTACCTCCCTCCTATGTTCATCTGCCTTCATCTTCATGATTTGTTAGGCCCTCAATAAATGTTCATTGAGCTTTGCTAATAATCTCTCTCCTTTAAGTATTGGTCTACACTGAATACCGGTGTAGTACTATACCGATAGTGTATCAAGTGAGGTGGATCCCGCCCATACAGAATCGTAAAATGGTGGTTTGTGTCACATTATGGTTCGAAGTATTATACCAATACTCAACACAATCAATCGACTTGGCCAAAGTTTCAACATCTCCGATACAAAACAACGCAAGTATGTCTCCACACTCCTGTTGACCGTCTCTGTTTGGTCATCTATCTGGGGATGATATGTTGTGCTCCTCTTTAGAACTGTCCCTTGTAACTTGAACAGTTCCTTCCAGAAGTAGTTGAGGAACACATTGTCCCTGTCCGATGCAATGGATTCTGATACATCATGCAAAAAACCACTTTTGTATGAATATTGTGGTGACTGAGACAGCAATGTAAGGTGTTGTAATGAAATTAAGTGTGCATACTTGCTTAGGCGATCCACTACCACCAATATCACCCTAAACCCCATTGTTCGTGGAAACCCCTCCATAAAATCCATCGTCACTTTGTCTGAAACCTTCTCAAGTAACGATAGGCACTGCAATAACCCTCCTGGCGTCATAGTCAAATTCTTGTATCGTTGGCACATGTCGCACATTGCCACCATGCCATCTATGTCTCTGTGCATCCCCATCCAATATAGCTTTGTCGACACTCAGTTATGTCTTCTGTACCCCTGAGTGCCCCCCAACTGCGTTGTCGTGAAACTGCTACAACAATTTGAGGATATACCTCGATGCCCTCGTTAACAAAAACTATCCTTATTAGAATAGTTGTTGAATTTTCAAATCCTATAGCAATTTGTCATTATCTTCTTCAACTCTTCAACCAACTCACTCTTCTGCCTCAAGTTTTCCCAATCTAGAACAGGGGTACTGATAAAGCTGTCAGTTGTGGCTCCTCCAACTTCTCGATATTGTATCTGAGACTTTATTCTCCGATTCTAGCTAGTATTGAATCTCAAAATCATATCCAAGTAACTTCGATAGCCATCTTTGATGCTTCTTTATCACCATCTTCTGCTCCAATAAATAATTCAAGCTCATCTGATCTATTCTGACTATAAAGTGTTGCCCAAACATATAGGACTGTCATTTTTGGATGGCCAAGACAATAGCCATCAACTCCTGCTCGTACAAAGACTTGAGCCTCGCTCTTGTCATGAGTACCTAGTCGAAATATGCAATAGGTCATGGGTGCCCTGATGTATTTGTCTCTACCACAAATGGTCTACTGAAGTCTGGAAATACTAATACAGAAACGTTGGTCATGACTCTCTTCAGATATTTGAAGGTTTGTGTTGTTGCTTCCCGCCACTTGAAATTGGTCGTCTTCAGTTGATTCAATAGCAACCATGTTATCATGTCATACTCTCTCATGAATTTTTGGTAAAACCCGATGAGACCTAGGAACCCTCTCAATCCTACAAGCCCTTTGGTAAAGGCTAGCCCAACATAGCATCAATCTTGGATTGATCCGTTGTTTCCTCTGCCTTGGTCACCACATGCCTTAGGTACTCCACATGTGACTGCACAAAGGAACATTTCTTCAAGTTGGAATACAACTGCTGCTCTCTCAACGTCTCTAAGATGGTCCTCCGATGTCTCATATATTTTGTTTCTGTAGGACTTTAGATTAGAATATCATCAAAAAATATCAGGACGGATTTCTAGAGGTAAGGTTAAAAAACCTTGTTTATGAAAGACTGAAAAGTGGTTGGAGCGTTGAAAAGGCCAAACACCATCACCAAAAACTCGTAATATCCTTCATGAGTCTTGAACGTCATCTTATGCACATCAGTTGGATTCATATTGATCTGAAGGTTGATTTTTTAGAAGAACGCTTCTCTATAAAGTTTATCTAACAACTCATCAATCACTGGAATTGAAAACTTGTCCAGTAAAATTTCTTTGTTCAAGACCTTATAGTCCACCCTGAATCTCCAACTTTCATCTTTGATCTTCACCAAGAGAATTGAACTGGAAAAGAGGCTCACAAAGGCCCTGATAATCCCCGCTTCAAACATCTTATGAACCAATTTCTCCATCACATCCTTCTAAATATGAGGATATTGATGTGGTCTGACACTCCTCAATGTGATGGCATGCTCGTGCTCCCTCGGTGGCAGTAAACTGTTAGGTTGTTGAAATATGTCGGAAAACTGCTACAAAAGTTTTGAACAGCCTCAAGGATTTCTACTGACTTGGGCATCTGGATCTCTTGTATACTCTGCAACTCCACCAAATAGCCCAACATTAGTTCCCGTATCGTCTTAACCATGGTTTTAAGTGAGACCAAGGTTCTGCATAGGCTAGCATTCCCCTCTCTGCATCACCTTCCTCCCTTCCATCTGAATTTTCATAATCCGGGAATTCCAATCCACCTTCGTCTCCTCAATCACTTATAACCATTTCATCCCAAAATTAAATCAATACTTCCCAAATCCAAGGGAAGAAAGTTATCTACCACATATAGACCCTGTAGTGTCAACACTAATCCCCTACAAACTCCTTGACTTTTCTCTACTTTTATGTTCCCATCATAACCCCAAAACTTCCCATATCTACCAACTCAACCCCAGCTAGTCCACGACCCGATTAGAGATAAAATTGTGAGTGGCCCCACTATCCATTAACACCACTACCGGCTGTTCCCCAATCTGTACCCTCACCTTCACGACGCGATTTTGAGTAAATTTCACCATTGAGTTGAGAGACCTCCACTACATCCAAGTGTAGGGGTTCCTCAACCATTTTTTCCTTCGACTCCTCACTATCTGCCTCTTCCCCCTCACAAACTAAAAGGACCTGGAGCAGGCGCTCCTCGCACCGATAGCCTGGGGCATACTTATCACATTGAAAATATAATCTCTTTGCTCTCTTGCATGCACTTCCATCTATGTAAAGGGCTTGAAATTGACATCGAGAAGGGCCCTCGTATTCCTCTCATTTGGTGCCTCCTTTTGAAATAACTTTATCTGGGTCATCGGTGGCATGGTGGTCAATGCACCCTTATAGAATCCTCCAGTGGTGTCGCTTTCGCTAGTCTTCTTTATGTGTTTCTTGTCCTCCACCATCTGGGTGAGCTTTATTGTCTCCCTCAATCCCCACTGTCTCAATAGTCGGAGTGTTGCCCATATGTCGGGCTCTTGGCTCTTCGATAAATTCCCCTTCAGTCTTGCTTCAGAATTCCCCTTAGTCGTCTCGACAATGGCTCAAATCTCTCTATACTCCATGATAGTCCCCTCCTAAGTTAAGACATAAAATTTTCCATATAGTTCTCTTTCTCGAATGGCTTGAAAGCAATCCTTAAATTCCTCCCAAGAAGAATTGAGCATCTCGCCTCCTTCCGCTAAAACCATGTTAGGGATTTCTCCTCCAAATATAACCCTGCCTTCATGAGCTTCTCCTCCACATTAAACCCATTCACCGCAAAATATCGCTCCACCTGATACACTCACCCATGTGTCTCTCGCTCGAAGATCAGTATCTTCAACTTCCTCACATTTGCATCACCACCCCAACTTCCTCTCCCTTAAGTGTTGCCCCCCATATATCTAGGATGAAACTTCTTCGATAATAGTCATAACCCATTTTGGTTTCTCTCATTCCTTCTTTGTGCTCCTCTGAAACCTTTGCATAGCCCCTCCTTCAAATTTTGGCCCCACCCCCTCCATCTAATACCTCTAATCCACCCCCCTGTCAGAGTCTTGAGGGGAAGTTCTTGATGGCGGATTATTTCCTCCTCATGCTCCTGTTCAATCTCTTTCCCTTTTGATTTGGCCAAGGATGCTCTAATCGAACCTTGGTTAGGGTTTGTAAATTGAACCATCGGCGGGGTTTTAAGTTGCACCTCAATAAGCCTTCTTATCATCTCCTCCAAGCTACCGAATCGATTTTTCATGAAAGACAATCTATCATCCAAGAAGAAAAAACTTCCATCTATGATGGAGAACCTTTCCTCCATCCCGGACTTGATTTGTCATGCTTTTCCTTCCAATCAACTTCCAACACATTCACTTTCTTTGTTTTCATCTCTCCAATATCTTACTTTGATACCAATTTGATACGAAACGGAGCCAAAATCAATGAGCAACTTGCAATAAATATGTGGGAAACTCTAGATGAGATTAATTTGGTTAATATCAAAGCAAAAAAACAAGACACAGTGGTCGATCTATAATCTGAGAGGTAGATCATCTCTCCACAAATCCTAGACGCTCCTAGGAACACAAGGACAGAAAAAAATTGCAGTAATTCTAAACATAAAATAAACCCTAGCTAATTAGCCTTAATAAATACTCCTCAAAATCATTCAAAATTCCTCTCAAACCCACCTTATATCCCCTCATCTTTTATGTGATTAATGGTTGTATGGGCCCCATCTGAAAGCTGGAATCGTCATCAGCAGGTCTTAGGGCTTCCGCTCCTCTAGGCTGGGTCGGATGTTCTGTCAAGGTCTGGCCGATCCAAACTAGTCTTCCCTAGATCGATTGGTCTGCAGGAGCTGGCATATCAAGTTTTTGTCAGAAGCCAATATTTTAAGTTATTAAAAGGATCATAGTATTTATTTCCACTGAAGAAACGTTGAAAAGAAAGATGAAGAGTAAAAAAAAATTTGTTTTAACACTTGAAGCACTTCATTATCAACAAGATCTTTAGATCAAATATTAAGTTTTATAGGAGCATTATAAAGTCGCATTTTTTAATTAGTCAGTTTTTCATTAGGTGATAAGCCTATTCCTCGCAATAATTTTAATCAACTTCTATCAATGCTACCTAGGGACTACCCCATTTTCATCTCAATCCTATAATGCAAATTTTATCTACCCATCTCACCCATGCATTTTCTACCTTTTTTGTACATTTCCAAATCTCTCTATCTATTTTGAACTATCTTTCCCTCCATAAATATCCCTCCTACCATACTTCAAATGAAATCATTCATGAGCTTATCCTTCCTAGTTTTAGCTCTAAAAATCTAGGCCCAACTCTATCTAAAATTCGTGTTGATATCCATGTCGATTTTATAAATCATATTGGATTTTAAATAAGATACTACCTAGAGATTTCGCCCTGTTGTGAGAACTTTAAAATTTGAGTTTAGATTTCATTTAGGCACAAGCCCTACAATTACTTACCCCTCTCAATCACCAGCAAGCCATCTTCGATTATGGATATATTATAGACTAACAATATTTCTCTTAAACATTAGCGATTTAAATTAGGAAAGAAAATGTATCATTAAATGCTCAAAGTGGATGATAGAGAAGATTATGATAAACCCAATTAAGAATATAAGATTCCATTGCCTTGAGTTGTCATAAACCTCGATCTACTTAGTCATCAGAGATAAACCAGCCAACATAGGCAAAGGATCCATGATGCAACTATTAGATGCATCGTGCAAGGAAAACTTATAGATCTAGAGAAAAGCTTGCCAAAGTGCCCAATATTAAGCTGACTATAGAGAACTTCATGTCATATTAAGTATGTCTTATATCTCAAAGCTCAGAGCCTAAACCTCTCCACAAAAAAGTATAAATCAACACATCTAGTATGAAGTTCGCTCCACTTTAATAACACATTTTATCAGTTTTCTCAAATAATAACCTATCAACTTATCAAAACATCTACGATAATGTCATCCACTGATTGTGTTGTGATCAATCATTTGGAGGTTCTGTGGATCCTCATTTGGCAAATTTGTTAGAGTTTTATTTCTTGATTTGAAAAAGAGAATGGGCATCGATGATGTTATTATTCTTTCCGATGGTTCTTCAGTTTTTTCTTCTTTTTTTTTTCTTTTTTTAAGAATGATTACTGCCTAAGTCACAGTCACACTTGAAGTAGCTTGGGAAAATATTAATGCTTTTGAAATCAGATAAGCACCTTCTACAAAATATTATATCATTGGTTGTACTCTTTCTGACATTTTCAATACTGTGTCAAACACGACACCTAGCATTCAAATTTCCTACCAAAGGAATCATCATTGTCAGAAGGAATTTTAATCATTTTTGGACGAGTTATCTCAGTGTTATAAAGGAAGCCACCACACATGAGCAAAAGTCCGAAAGGAAAATTGTTGAAATATTCGCCAAGAAATTTTGTTGCAGATATCTCCGTCGAGATAATTTTGTAATTGAAAGTCTTTTAATTACAAAACAATGCAAATATCTTTGCTCGGTAACCTTCCGAAATGCCAAAGGTGAACACGAGAGTTACAAGCCATTGCTTAAATCCTCTCTTCAAGAAATCTCATGATAAAGGACAAAAAATGGTACTTAAATAAATCAAAGCTGTTATCTAGGAGAAAGTTGACAAGATCCTTAAAGATGGATTCCTTCAGAAGTGCAATATTCCAAATGAGTATCTTATGTAGTCAGGGAGAAGAAAGCAAAAGGATAATGACGAATGTGCATAGATTGCAAGAAAGTTAATGATGAACCATACCTCTCCCAGACATCAACTCTATGGTAGACTCAGTTGTTGGGTTCTTGGCTTTAAGCTCTCAAGAAGATTTTTCAAGTTACCATCAAAGCAAGTGATCCTAAATGAAGTGAAATTAGGATTCATTGCTGATGAAGTAACCTTCTGCTGTAAGGTGGTGTCTTTCGACTTGGAGAATGCAGGATCAACTTTCCAATGGTTAGTAGAACAATGTATTCAAAACACAAAAATAAAAAAATAAAAAAAATAGAAAGATGCAAATTACATTTTGATAACCATGAATAATTCTGACCATCTCTCAAATCTCACTACACATTTTCCTCTTGTGTATAGTATAATATGAAGCTAAACACTGCCAAGTGTCTTTCTAGAGCTCAGTCTGGCAAGTTCCACCAATAATAACAAAGTTAAGGCAATGTTTGAAACTAAATTGCCATAGTCAATTCGAGATGTGGGAAGCTTAACAAGCAAATTTACCCGCCTCGGTTGCTTCTACTATCGGACAAGAAAGAAAAATGATCCTTTCTTTAATGTTCTTTGAAAGTAGTACCAATTTGTCTAGGATGACAGCAGTGAAACATCTTACTAAAAATTAAAAGCTGATATGAACACTGTGCTAATCTACGGTAGCACAACAACAATGGTCTGTCCCTATACCTTGGACTAAATGCCACTGCAGTCATCTCAATTCTTGTACAAGAAAGAGTATGGAAGCAATAGCTTCTCTGTAACTTCAGCAAGGTTCTCAATGGTGCAGAGTTAGATTATACAACTTTAAATAAGCTTGCTCTCACACTTTTATCTACATTAGTGAGTCTACAGTCATACTTTCAATCCACAAATTCTAGTTGTGGTGAACTTTTCTCTTAAATAAGTCCTACATAATTATAAACAGCCAATCAAGTATAGAGGCAAAAAGGTGAACTTATTACTAATCTACTTTTGGAGTTGTAATGAATCTATAAAAGGGAGCTAATAAGAAGATCAAGAGAAAGCAACTCATAGGACATCAAGAAGCATTTATAATGACTACCACTCGAGAAAGGTATCAACTCCTACGTAGGCCATTCACATCAACTAGAGGAATATAGAAAACTGTTAGAAGAATGTGTACCACCTAAAATAAAATCTACGCTGACTAAACGTCATTTGTTAGCTATTACAGATCAACCCACAATGGAAATGCCTACTCGAGGAACTTGGGTCAAATTCATTGGTAAGAGTTACTACCTACCAATAAGACATCTAGAACAATAGATAAAAATTACATTTCATGGGTTGGTGGATGCAACATCCTTCGTGTTGACTGTATCATTGGAGGGGTCAACTAAAAATTTTATTTGCATGATGAATAATAGTCATTTGTAATTGCAAATGAAAGGAGTTGGAAAAAAGCATGATCCAAAAGGCTCTCAAGACATTAATCCAAACCAAATAGAGTTCAATGAAATTAAAAAAAAAAAAAAAGTTTAAGCAGTATATATGCTTAAAATAACCAAGAAGTCCTATATTATCAAGGTGGGTCCTTAATTCATGTTAAATGAGTCCAATAAAAAAATGTACATGATTTTCATCATAAACATTAAGGATGCCAAATAATTGAAGTTCATTTCTAGTCTAGAATAAATCAAAATTAGCCCCCTAAATGAACGAAGACAAAATTTGTGGACTTAAGTCAAAACCAACTCTACAAATCAAATCACACATGGAGGATTTAATCATAAAAAAGAGAAAAGGTTCTAGCAACTCCAAATAAAATAGAATACGTTGGCTTGGATTACACAAATTCCTCTCTCTCCAGCATGTCCAAATCAAGCTAATGATTTCAAAGCATATTTGCTTAAATATTTTCAAGTAAATATGGTAAAAATTTAATCAAGGACTATCCTTTCCAAAAAAACTTATCTAAAAATATAGGATTATCTTATCTATCATATTTTTTAGCTAAACTCTATGGAATTATTTATTTATTTATTATGTAATCAGATGATTGTAAATACAATTTGTAATTAGATTTTGAATTTAATTTAAAACAATTAATTCATTTGAAATTATTCAATCTCTTTACATTCACTCTCCTCTCCTTATAATACCCTTCAATCACCTCTCACTTTAATGGTTTTTTAACACCTACTATAATGGTAAAGTTAGAACCGTCAGCCTCCCCTTTTCCCTCAGCCTATTTTGTTGCCATAGATTGGACTAAAACAAAGAAGTCGGCACTCGTGCATCTAAAACTAGTGCTTGGATCCATATATAGAAGGAATCAAGATATTACTAAATGTTTACTTACTGAATTAACATAAAGATACAAGCTTCACATTTATGTTAAGATCTAAGTAAAATAAGATAAAACGGAAGGTAAAGCATAGAAGAAAAGCTAAAGAAGAAGGATTGAATGCAAGAAAATTTAATTAGAAATATGATGCTGATTCATCGTCACCTCATTTCCTTAAATAATCTCATCATCAATCTGAGAAGTTGACTACATTTGATTCCATAGAAAACTCTAAATCGTTAGTACACCTATGAGAACTAGAAAAATCCTTAGTTAATATTTGGCACCATCATTCTCGAGACAATTTAATGTAATAATATAAATATTTTATATTGTCTAGTTAATTCAAAATCATATGTTTTTTCTAGAACGCTACTCAATATTCAGAATCAACTTAGCACCATAAAACAATAGTATTATAGCATCAAATTAACTCGATGTGGAAGAGAAGGTTTTTGTATGATTTTTCTGTTGACCTCATTTTAGTGAGGTCTTAGGCTATTCCTCCTAGACCCTAGGATCTAGCTTTAGGAATTCCTTATTGACCATCCTAGCGGACTAAGCAATGTTCATCTCACATGAGCCTTCAAACCACTTCTGACCCATTTTGTAAGCACTCGCATGAGTAGTCCCGAACGACTCGACTCCCTGGCTGCAAGGCTGAGACTAACATGCAGAGGGCTCGAAAATGAGTTCCCATAGGATCAGACGGCCTTAGGTGAATCCTTCATGACTCGAATTCGCGCACACCGTAATTTGACGCTCTTTTTGACCCGATTGTCGGCTAACTTGTCCGGACGACCCCGGATGACGAAACAGACCACACGGATGCGTCCGGGACGTCAACTTTAGTAGAAAGGACACCCATATTGCTACGGTTTTATACGCGAGCAAACGACACGGAAATCGATGAGCATTTTTTTTAATTAGCGGGGCACCAGTTTGGGCTCAGCTCGGGTTCAATTTGAGCCCGACACAGGCTGAACACGAGCCAGGGCCATTTCAAATTTCAAAATTTTAAAATTCAAATCAGCTCTTTAATGTCATTTTAATTGAATGTAATTAAGGGTTAAGTTTTTTTTCCAACTCAGCCTCCAACACACAAGGAAACCATTTAATTGCCCGCCAAACTCAGCGTAACGGCTCTCGCAGAGGAGCGGGATACAAATCCCGCTCAATGGAAAGATCTGGCACGGGCTTCTTCCCCGCGCACGACATTAGACCCCTGACTCCTCGACAGAACTCTCCCCGCTCGTCCTCTCCCGCGACCATCTTCCTCACGCTCGGTCTCCCCTGATCCGGGCTCCTGTCTCCCGCTCGCTTTCTCCCTCACACACACTCGATCCCGCTCAGCGACGCGCATAACAGATGAGCCGCTCGAGCTCGCCACGCCTTCCCGCGTCCAGAATACCATCCACCTGTTCGCCACACCCCTTTGCTCGCCTCCTTGCCGCACAGAACCTTCCTACTCGTCACCCCTCGCACAGAAAACCCTTGCTCGCCTGCTAGCCTCCGACCCCCGCTCTCTCTCCCGCGTGCGCACTGACGTCTTCTCCTCCTTGCGGCACCGAAACCTTCTCCCGCTTCCATCCTCCCAGCATTCGACGCCCGCTTCCCTCCCTCAACCGAAGACAAAAAACCGAGGCCCTCGCCTCCTCTGCGAGATCTCGCTCGCCTGCTGCGAATTTTTCTCGTCCGCTCCCCTCTGCGAATCGGAAACGCTCTCTGCGACCAGCTCTCCCGGTAGCAGCCCTAGACGAAGCCACGCACTCTCTTGTTCGCCCAGAAACCTTTGGCTTTCTTTCTCTACGCCCCATCTGCCTGCTTCTTCCTCCTTCGATTGCAGGATTCTGAAGACCAATCCTCTTTCGTGAATAAACAGCAAAGAGCTGCTTTCCATTTCCTGTCATCTTAAAACAGGTTTCAGTGATTTCTCTTGCCTCTTTTTTTTTTTTTTTTTCCTTTTCCTCAAAGATCGTTAATCAATTTTATGATTCATGGTAACTCGTTCTAAGATGCTTGTGATCGACTCATAATCTCGATTTACTTTGTAAATTATTTGCATGCATGAAAAGTGATTAGATAAACAAGGCCAACCTTGCAATTTTGGCTCGCTCGGCTGTGCAACCAGATGTTCACTTGGAGGAATTGGAGGTTCGACTGGGTGAACATGAGGCTGAACTTCTTAAGTTTAAGTTGATTTTGCAAAAGTCGTTTAAAACTGAATCATAATTTTCTGTGATAATTGCTCCTTAAAATATTGAGAAGCTCACATACATGCTACACACTTCATATGTAACCCCTAAACTTTAATTCTCACTTACAGATCACTTATTTCCTACTTGTTTTGATGTCTAACACCTGAGCTTACATGTTTACACGCATATGATTCATTGCTTAAGTATTTACGTATCTAACACCTGAACTTTTATTTTTGTTGCATACATATAGTCTTACATGTATATGCAAGCTTTTGTGTGGATTTCACTCATGGAATTACTTTGTTTGGAAAGCATATGAATTATTTTCATGTCACTTCTCTTGAAATAAACCTTGATGGAAATACAAAGTGTTCTTTATGCTTTCATCTGGAACAAGCTGAAAGTTTTATAGTTTGTTATCGTGATGATATGAAAAATTTGAACGGCCTTATTTGTGAAGATTTCAGGAGGCTTATAAATATTATTTTGAAGCAATTTATGTACTATTTTGGTGCCTTTAAATGCATACTTTGTATCCCATTTTACTGTTGCTTTTGGAACCCTTAAAACACTGTTTTCAGGGTTGCATGAACACGGCTTTAGAGCTGATTTGAATGTTGATTTGGGCCAATCTTGAGCACTGTTTTGGAAATATTAAAAAACACAATTTTGGCACTGTCTTAACACTGTTTTGGAATATTTTGTGGGCTGATTTTGGAGTAGTTTTGACACTGTTATGGCACGGTTTTGGGGTGTTTTTGTTGATCGATTTGGTGTAATTTAAGCATAGTTTTGTGATGTTTTGGGGGCTAATTTCGGAACAGTTTGGGTATTGTTTGGGGTATTTTAATATTGCTTTGGGTTTTGCCTACCTTTTACTATGAGTTTTGGAAGCTGTTCGATCTCTCTTCCTCTCCTACCGTTTTGTTTGATTTCTCTTTCTTGCTTAACGGTTAAGTTACAAAAAAGGAGAATTTCTGATTTAACTTAAGGAAGGGTAAAACATTCTTAATCACTGCAAACACAATTCACAGAGATAGAGCTTCTGTACCCAGTGAGCACACCCTAGGTGAGAGCCCATCCACCTAATCCTCAAAGATAGCTCCATAGACTTAGGAGCACACCTCTAGGTGAGAGCACATCCACCTAATCCTCAAGATAGAGCCTCACAGATTTTAGAAGCACAACCTCAGGTGAAGCCCATCCACTCGACCCACAAGATGTGCCTCCTGCACCTAGGAGCACACCCTAGAGTGAGAGTCACCCACCTAATCCACAACATGTGCCTCCTGGACCTTAGGAGCACTCCCACAGTAAGAACCCATTAACCTAATCCTCGAATACACAACGAAACTAGCACTCGAACCCAATTCACAGCTGTTTAAGACACTCAGACACGTGGACGCACCGAGGCATGTGTTCAACTCTTCCTTAATTAAATCAATCATGCACTTCGAAATGACTTAACCAATAATGAAACCCAACGCACGGATTTCGAGCTCGAAAGCATTACACTCGCATCCTCCCTGCAATGGAACATTTGCTTGCCACATATGGATCATCGACCTAGTGTAAGTCCGAGGTACTAGTGGCGAGCGATGATAATAACGCTTATGCGTGTGTTAGTACGAAGGATACGAGGGATATGAGGGATAATTGAATAAGATCTCCTATTTCGAGGACCCTCCATATGGGAGAGGAAAGGACCGATGATATTATTCACCGACTCTTGCTAGAGTGTTTCGACGATCTTAGGTTGTCGATAATCCTAAGACGATTAGAGTGACTAGCACTGTGATTATAATGTTTTACAAAATATTTACAAAAACAAAAATAAAAATCTCTTTTGTTTGTTAAAAAGAACTCTATATGAAAAACTTAAACAACAACTTTTGCACGAAAATCAAAAAATTTTGTCCTTATAAAATATATAAAGGTCCATTGATTAATCACTGGATCGGTTAAGCGATTACCCTCCTGCGATCGTCTGGCTCGGTAACTTTTATCCAAGGTCGGATAAGACACAATCCAAACTTCCGAGCCCTCACCTTTTCCAATGTCTTATACTCGCCTCGATCTTCCATACGTGACTACGAGTTTTGTTTCGCGATTTCTACGACTCGTTTTCTTTATTTTCGTGTTCTGGTTTTATCGCTCTCGCTTACTTCGTCCGCGAGTTTATTTAGTCCATCTGCAAGTCATACTTACGCTCGTAATACAAATTATACTAACTGTAACGGATGCCTGCAGACGCTTTTTACAGATTATTTATCGCAATTTACTTTACCGTCAATCCACTTTATCGCGCTTTACTTTCTAAGCAATTTACTTGCAATTTACTTTACTCAAGACGTCAAAACCGAAAAACAACAAAACCCGAAAACATCGAAACACATTCGCGAAACCGCTTCAACCTGTAGACATTGTGATTATTACTTCAAGCAAGGCTTCGAGTCGACTACAAGCAAGACAACGAGGAAGCTTGGATCGAGAAACAAGAGAATCTTCTTCAAGAAAACTCTCTCTAGCTTTAAATAACAACATATGGACTTCGAGAGTAGTTCAGCTCCTCGCGGCGTAAACCCTCACTCTTCTCTTGAGCTTCGTACAACCGTGTCGCGCAGCCAGTAAGTCCTAACTCACTTTGTGTTCGAGGATTGTCGTACGATACGACGTAAACCCTCATATCTCTCGTAGCTATTCGTGATGACGTATTATGCAAGTGTAGTTCCAAATAATAAAATCGGCAGTGATTAAACAATTAAATAATATCTTCTCCAAAACGCAATCGCACCATAGTGATAATGGGAAGTCACGCGGTTCGCTTCGTATCCGCGACATCCCCTACCTTTCTTCTTTCGACTCCGAAATAATCGTTCCCATTCGAGCCACTCCCACTGCTTTTCCACGTCCTACCGCGAAAACCTAAACCCTCGAATTTCAAGACAGAACCACCGATCATTATCGAGAGTTTTCTGCTGACACCTACTATTCGAGATGTAATTAACTATGTGGTTCGTCTCATGAGGAACTTGAACCTGCAGTAAATAAAACCTACCTAGGCTTTTCATTGTGCAGTGGACTGTTTGGTCACACATAAAGCGTTCGCAGATCAAACTGATGTCACGAGTCCTTTAGTTCGTGTGATCGGCTCTACCGTCGCAAAGATACATTACTTTTTCGGAAGCGCAGTATCATTCGTGACACTGCGCACGATTACGCAAATTACTTGAACAAACGAGATCCGCGCGGTCTCATTTTTCAAACTTAAAATACACTATTTTCAAAACTACTTTCAAAATCATATACCTTTTTATATTAAACTAAATCACCAGATTTTTATATTCTTTTAAAAAAAAAATGTTGGCCGACATTTTCAAAAGGCTTAGAAGGATCTAGAATTTTTTTAAGACATCAAAGAAATTGCCTTCATAGATGATGATAAGAAAATCAAGAAGAAAATATTATCATGATATTGATCGTCATAAATTTTTTTTTTTTTTCTTTCATTCAATCCTTCCTTCCTTGGGTCCACATATTGTACTTAGTTCTACTAGCAATGCATTCATTCTACGAATGCTAACTTGAGTATTTGATATGTCCAATCCAAATTATACCGGTCATGTATGTTGTGGTATATGAGACATTGATATAGTAGCCACTCTTGGTGATGAAATTGGCTCGTGATCCTTAATTAGCTACCCCATTATGGATTTGGCCATACTAGCCAACCAATGAGGCTTGGACAACCCAAATAGGAGCAAAGTTGGTACAATTTTTTAGCAATGTATTGTATCCCTCCGTTTAGCATGAATGCTCTTTATGGACTTCCATCATTCTCAAGTGCTGCTCATTGTAAACACTCCACAGTGCCTCATGAGCTTATTTGGCTCAATTCTCTCGGACATTGGCTCTTTCTTTGAAGGGTTATAATATTTCACTTACTTATCACCTCTTAGCAATTTTACACTTATTAAGCTACCCAGTTGTAGTTATAGTGATTTTTGCATACTCATCATTTCATCTTTAAATTAGCCAGCCTCATTTTCACCATCAGATCATCTTTGACCTCTTGGATACACCGATAGCCTCTTATGACTAGCTATTGTGATAGTTTCTTATGTTCTTCTAGATAGTTGCATTATGGTTATCTAAAGTATTCACCGTCCTTATGGGCCATGGCATTACTTAGAGGATTTATTCTCATGTTTATTTGTTAAATTTTCTCTATATCAAGGGCATACGAAAAAGTATCTTCTTTATTCTAGTTCAATTCTCATCTTCACTTGGATTACCCGAGTTATAAAATCTTATGGGTAGAACAATTTCTGGTGCTAATCTCATCAAGAATCAATCTAAAACACAATACAGTCATATTATAAAATCAACTTAAATCGAAAATAATAATATAAACTGTTGATAAAGCAATAAGATTCTTCTAGAGTTTTTGCAACCGATAATAAAATAACGCACGACAAAGACTACCATGAAATTGATCATCAGAAACTCAAAAATAGTTTTCTTTCATTCAATTATTCATTCCCCTAATTTTCCCTCTATACATTACCAAATGTTTTATGATGTTCCACAAAGCAGTTACCAAAAACTAGTGAACAAATTCATTGTTTAACAATATTCCAATGAAAAAACAACAACAATAAATGTTGTTTTCTTCTTTAAATGAGCAAATTATAGCTACAGATACAAGGCTGTGACTTCTCTATTTTTGCCAAATCTTAAAAAAAATGGAGAATAAAGGAAGAACGAAAATTGGGAACTTTGGCTCACGTATTACACATGGAGTTGCGAAACCAAAAGGGGAGCTGCCCAATGTGAATTCAAATAAGATGAAAAAAAAAAAAAAAAAAGACAAGTGACAAGTAAATTGAATTGTATTCAATTGATTTCAATATCTAATTGCAAGTTATAATTATAGTGATCTAATTCCCTAATAAAGAAACAAAAAATATTATATGAAGAAAAACATATATAGCCTGAGAAGAAAAAAGATACAATAAATCCTAACTACCAAGATATGTTATTTGATTAAAAAAAGGTCTTTACCTCATATTTATAAAAAAATATTTAAGCGGATATTCCTTAAAATTATTATTTTATTTATTCACGTGCCAAGTAGAAAGATATAATGACACGAGGAGTTTCCTCCAAAAGTTGAACTAGTTTGGTCCAAACCGGTTCAGTTGGGAGAGGAAGGCTGAACCGGCGCCCTCCTTCCTCTTTTCATTAGGTGAGAAATTTCCCCCTTTATGTTTTCGTTTTCCGCCTATCTATCTCCTATTTATATATGTGTTTGCTGTCTAGGTTTTCAATTTTTTGTTATTTCACAAACTTCCCCAACTAATCATGTTGCTGTCGTACGTGCCCCTCCAGCCCTCGCACCGTTGTTTTGCCAACACCACCTCTCGTCCTCACTTTAGGGTGTGTTTTGATTTATGAGCTGTTTATTTTTTGTTTGAAAAGTCCTGTTGTAATATTTTCAGCAATAATATTATTATTCCCATTTTATTTGTGATTTGGGTTTCCCCTCCGATATCATTTAGTATTAGAGCTAGCCCAACCGTAGTCTTATCCTAGGATTCCTTAGCATTCGCCTTAACCCCCAATAGAAAAATTTTCTTTCCTACCTTGAGCCACCCATTGCAATCTAATCCTAAATTCTCTTTGTTGATTTTCAAAGTCAGCAATCCCGAATCAAATTTTATACACCTTCAATTAGTCTCAGGCACTATCTTTCACCTCCCAACCGTAAACTTTAACCATGCCACTAATGAGATATATGCCCGAGCCTAGCCGGGAGGAGATTCGGCGAGAAATCCGCCAACTTTGGCGGTGGATTACGAACATTGACGATAAAATCCAATGGGAGGCTAACCTCGAGCGTAATTCGAAAGGTCGAAGGGGGAACGAGAAGATATGAAGATGAAGCGGGAAACACAATGTCAATTCCTACAAAATTATAACCGACAAAAGTTGCAGACTCTAACTTCCAATGTAGAGAGACAGCAACACCAAACGAACCCCTTGGCTACTATCCAGGAAACCAATCTGTAAGTTTATCGCAGCCAGAAAATATGGTAAGTGCCACAGATTTGAACATGTTGAGGCAGAATGTACGACTGAGGAGTGATCTACTTTACCAAGCCAGGCATCATCAAAAATTTGGATTAAAGCACCGCAGAAACTAAAGACGGCAAGGACGTAAACAAGGATTATCAGCTTCGAGTTGAAGAAATGAACGGTAACCAAAAAGAAGATGAAGACTTCCGAAAGGACTCTCCGCTTGTAGCTAACGAAGAAGAGCCGCCAACAGTTCCAGTTGACCCCGAGATAGAGATCCCAACTGAGGTAACAGCAGCCGTTATGGAAGGTAGCGACCTCGATGTAATGAGCGTTCAAGCAAAGTATAAAATTGTGGTGCCTCAAGATACTGTTTCATAGGCATTGAGAGGAATAATAGCAGGACTAATCTTGGCAATCCAAAAGGTGCATGAGTTTGAGGAGCCAAACACAAATACATGACCACCATAGATAAGAGGATTGTAAATATTTCCGATATATAGATCCCTTCCTGAGTTACCCCTACGGAGAGAGGTCTAGTAAGCCATAAGTGGGGTCATTTTGTGCTATGTCGGGAATGTCACGTGGAATCATTCAGATGTTATTTCCTATTCCACATGGCACCCCTCCTCAGATGTCCAGACGGGAGAGACGAATCCCAGCTTTGTAATGAGGCCAAGGAGTTTGATGGGGACAAAAATTCGGCAATGGGACCCAAGTCCTATATGTGAGGGAGAAGACTCTCATGAGGGGGTGCCAGTGAGAGTGGCGCAGCTTTCCACAGATTTCTTTTAGTTCTCCTCACTTACTTGTTACTCAACCACCCCATGTTAGGCACGAGAAGTGGAATGAGGATATTTCAAATGTACAGTTTCGAGAGTTGCATTGTGGGAACCCACCTCTATATGCAACTCCTGCTCAGGATATGCCAAAAAAGGATAGCTACCTATTCTATCAGAATGTGATGTAGAATGACTGCACTGACATGATCAACCTACCAGAGGACTTACCACCGTACCATGAGGATCTAGAAGCTTCGACGAATGAGGTCGAAGCTCCCCCAACCCCTGGAGAATGACACGGGGAGTCTCCTCCAAATGTTGAACCAGTTTGGCCCAAACCGGTTTAGTTCAGAGAGGGGGGCTGAACCGGAACCCCTCATTCCTCTTTTCATTATGTGAGAAATCCCCCTCCCCTTTCTGTTTTCATTTTTTGTTTGTTTATCTCCTATTTATATGTTTGTTTGTTATTTAAGTTATCAGTTTTATGCTATTTCTAATTTCAGATTTGTGAGGACGGTCGTCGTCGTCTTATTTTCTCTTGTGGGTATCCGACGGAAAGAGCGGTACACCGGCTGTATCCCTTTTCTGGCAAATAACTCAGCCCCCCCCTCCTTCCCGAACTTTCATCACCATCCTCTCAGTCAACTCTTTGTTGTTGTCTTCCCTCCCAACCCTATTCTAAAAGCAGATTTTTTCCACTCAGCCATAGCGACAACCCCAGTTACCTCACCTCTCGTAACTCCCCCATCCCGTCAGAACTATCAGCAGCGCAACCATCCAATGATTCCCTGTAGCCTCTCTACCCATCTCCACATCGCCCCTTTCTTCCTCCATCACGATTGTCGTCCAAGTTGGTTCCCCAGCCAACCCACATCCCACTTTCCCTACTAACCCTTCCCGTGAGCCATCTCTTGTACGCCACCAATCCAGTAACCCTCCTACTCACCAAACCAACAATATTGTCAGTCCTCCACAGTGCCTATACCTGTTGAAATACTCCACCCCAGATAGTCCCAAACCTTCCCAACCACCCATGTTTATGTCGAAAGTGCCCCGTCAGCCCTCACACCGCTGTTCTGTCGGCACCATTACCTCTCGTCTTCAACCTAGGGTGTCTTTTGAGTTTATGGGTCGTTTATTTTATGTCTGACGAGTCCTATTGTAATCTTTTCAACAATAATATTATTATTCACATTTTATTTTTGGATTGGGCTTCTCCTCTGGTATCGGATAAGTTTATGGAATTCAACATTCCATACTATTTGATTTTTTAGAGTTGGTTAAAACATTCTTCTCTCTCGTCACCTTGAGGCCCAATCCTCGTATATGCCCTGATTTGTGTAGTTAGTTTTGGAATATTCAAAACTTCATTGAATGGTAGAGACAAATCCTACTTGTATTGAAATGTGGAGCCAGTTCAACTCATTCAAAATCGAAAATAAGCTCTGCTTTTAGACCACCATACTACTTTGGATTAAAATCATTCTTAACCTTCTCATTTTGAATACATTTGAATGAATTAAAGTCTCATATTTAGACCATAGATTTCCTTGCTTATATTAAGCTTATATGGAGCCCATCAACATGATTTGACATGACTAAATTAGACGTCTACTTATTCACAGCATTCAATCTCAACTGGCCTAAATTATAGTTTTGGAATCTCCCAGATCGATTCAGTAGCATAACATTAATCTGCTCACAGGGTCTGTCAAGGATATATCAGAGGGCAAGACAACAAAAGTTTCTTTAGGGCTTGGCCAAGAGCAAATAGAATACTTTAACTAAGCTTCGGACACTTGAAACATCAACGGACGGGAATCAGGCAGCCCATTTGAAGTGCTATCAACCTAGTTTTCCAATTCAAAGCATATAAAACGGCAACAAAATTCAGGCTTACCAGAAAAAAAAAACAAACATAAATCAACCCTACATTTAAAATTCTCATCTGTACGAAGGTACTTAATCAGAATTTCAGACCAAGATACTAGCATAATACAAGAAGAATGATAAAACTCTAGCAGCAAACAACAGGGATCAAATCTCAAACTTCTCTAGTTCCACACAGACATTTCAAATTGCACCAACCCAGGAGAACGAGAGAAGAATTACAAGGTCGTCGATGTCCATAACGGTGAGGACGCGCTCGAAGGTGTTGGAATGGAAGTCAGAGACCACGATCTCTAGGTGAGAAGAATCTAAAGGGTGGGCATAAAATAGGAAAGAGCGGCGGTGCACACCTCCGAAGGCCTCGCCCTGCTCCAGTTCCGCAGTTGACTCCCCAAATATGGGCTCGAACCGATCGAAGCCCTTCGTCTCCGTCTCCGCCATATTTTTGGCTTTGAGATTTTCTGCTTTTATCTGTATCACTCTTGCTTTACTTGCTCGAGTAATTTTTTCGGGCGAATAATCACAGATATTAGTAGTTAGAAGTCGTTCTCTACCAATCTCCTTCGCTACTCAACACTTATCGCCTATACTCGCACTCAAGTGATTCCAAAAATTTTTACATACTTGTGCGGGGGAAAAGTTTGCGTGCATCAAAGCTGGATAAATGATAGATTATACAGGGTTATATTGTGATTATAAGGGCGTTACAAGTATGTTATAATCTTCTTGTACCTCCTGTATAACTCATTTGTAACCCGTGCTTATATTTTATCAATTTATATATAACATAGGGTTTACACGAGAGTTACAGGAGAGATACAAGAGAGTTATAACCCTCTTGTAACCCCCGTGTACCTTTTTACGTATGCAACTCATGCTTATGGTTGACGTACTCAAATTTTTTCCCTTGTGCAGATACAGCTTTGTATATAGATTTTAATAATGTGTTGTCATATGTGTTATATTTGGAGGTTAACGATAGGTTATTGTAGAGTTATTGAATTAGAACAGCGGAAGTTATTGGGCTTTATTGGGGGTTATTGTAGCGTTGTTGAAGCGGATATTATAATTGTTCTGCAGAGGTTATTGAAGTGGAACCGCGAATATTATTGAGATTATTAGGATTATTGAGGATTAACAGGATGTAATTGCGGCGTTATTGGAGTTAATACCCCGATAACCTCGAAATAACCCCCTAATAACCTTCATGGTTCCCCTCAATAACCTCCGTAATATATATACAAGGAGAAAAAAGAAACTACTCAGAATTCTGGAGATAAAACAAAAACACATGATTTGTATTGAAAGACAAGTCTTAACAACAACAACTCAAATACAAATACAATATACTTATCTTAAGTCTTCTCGCCATGCAATTCCCGAAGTTTTATTCAAGCAATCTCCAAACTCTTCTTATGTATTCTCACTCAAGCAATTCCTGGAGTTTGATGATCATAGACAGTTTAAGAATGGACACCCTAACTTTTATAAGATTCTTGATTTTTTACTAGGCTCGAGCCAAACATACAATGCAAGAGGAGTTAGTAGAAGTCGATTAAATTTTCAGTCTCATGTATGACTACCGAGGTAAAGACTTGGTATCACTTTATTTATATTAAGTTGTTGCCTAATATAAAGATCAATGAGATCACTAAAGACTAAGATTTGTTGAAGTATACCATTTAGAACAATATGTCCATATATTTTGGTAAATTTATATAAAATGTATACTTAACATGATTATGGTAGCACTATTATAGGCTATGGGCACCCCTTCCTCATCTATTTCTTATGTGTCTAGCGAGAGCACTAAAATATCCGTCTGAAGGAATTATTTTCTAATTCTCAGCTGAATAGGACAAAATTTATCTTATAAAGGATCCACATTTGATAATGAGAAGTGTTTCGTCACACCTTCTTTTAGATCTAGAGCCCCCGGGATAGTGGATGATCGAATGGTTGATTTGAGAGAGCAGATTATTGGCCTACAAAATAGATCAAACAAAAGATTTAAATGGTAGAAGGAGATGGACTAGATGTTTAATCACTACATGATACATTAGTAACAAAAACATTCATATATGATAGATTTCAACTCAGCTCTAGCCGATTTGTTCTAGAAATGTCAGTTGCATGTGAGTCCTAATCATGTATTTTTAATCGACAACACAACATTTTCAACATTATACTGAGCTTAGCCACACCACTGTTAAAAAAGAGAAGAAGAATAAGAATAAGAATAAGAAGAAGAAGCATCAGATGAGGAAGAGGAAGAGTGGATGAGAAGTTATTTTTTTGTGTCCATTTGCTGCATTTTTCTTATAGTATTAGTTTTATTTGAAACCTATTAAGAAAATGAGTTTGAGGGGAGTGTATTTATAGTTGGTGTATAGCTCTTTGTAGTGTATTTTCTATACATTGACATTGTCAAATTTAGTTTTAGTGTCACAACACTGCTACGAGCAATACTCTAAAACTATATATGTTGTATTATTAGCATCCCATTATCGAGGCACTGAATTTATAATGTTGCAGCTCTGTAATAACTTTTATAATTTTTTATATTGTTGTGCTTGAGTAATTCTTGTATTATATTTTTGAATTGCATTAATATTTGGTTAACAAAATAATATATTTAAAAATTAATTAAATAATCATATAAATTTGTATATGATTATTAAATAATGAATATGTTGACTTAATAGTTAACTAAAGTTTTTATTGAAACTTTATGTCTTCCTCTTTAATAAATTCTTCAGTGGGCATCCAAATAAAGCTTCTTCCTCAACTAATGATAGCTTTTTAATGGAAATAAAAATTGTGCTTCTCATGCTTGAGTAGAACATCATCAACAATAAAATAAACCTATTTTATACTAAAACACTATATAAATTCATTCCTTATTTCTATATTCTTAAATTCTTTGTCAACATCTGGATGGTTATTAATTAAGCTACTTATGGTCAACTCATTGAACTTTTTCTTCTTAGATATTCAACAAAAAATCCAACTCACTTGTATCTTAGGCAAATTCTCCAATTTTGAATCTACTATTCTCATCTTTAATGCTAAACACAACGAGGTATCTATCACTCCTTTTATTATTAATATTTTCATTAAAAGTTGATATATTATAGTCAAAAGAATCATAAGTCAGGGGTGAAAAAATTTGCTTGAAGGAGAATTGCTCAATCTCATAAATAAGCTTTATTTTTATAAGTAACTTTGAACTTTATAACAAATTTCTTCTTCAAACTCCTAGTTTTTTTATTTTTATGCATTTGGCAATATGATTCTCTCCATTGAAATAATTAGTAATGATTTATGCATATATAATAAAAAACTTTAAATGAATCAATTTCACATAAGTAAATAACCAGATAGAAATGTCAAATCTCATTCCAATTTTATTTGAATAGATGCTCAAACTCAAGATCCAACTCCATTTAAACAAAAATTAAACAAGGTTCCAACATACTTCAAACAAATTCAAACAAGTTCAAATAAAAGCTACTTCTAAGCAAAATGCACCATTACCTTGTTTGAGCATTGAGTATGATTCTACTTCTAAGCAAATGCACCATTACCAATTTTAATAAGGTTCAAATAAAAGCTAAATAATATTTCAATAATGATATTAAATGATATTAATAAGAGGGATGTAAAGTCAATTCTTCCCTAACATGTCTATATTCATTTAAAATGATTCACATTAATTTAAAATTTATTTTAAATATTAATTCATTTAAATTTTGTACCATGATATTGATTATTTTCCATCAAGATGAGATATTTATATCATATGGACTTGACTTTACTTGTCATATGCTAATTCCCAAGTAAAATTAAATTATTAGTTAAAATAATTAAACTATTTTATAAACTTAACTAATTTATTCAATAATATAATTAAATTAATAGAAATTTACAAATATAATAAAATATTTATTCTAATTTCTAATAGATTAATTTTATTATCTAATAACTTAGTGTATTTATTTAATAGTTAAGTAATATCACCTAATACTTTTATTATAATGTTGTATGATACATAAGACAAAAAATTTAAATTCGCTTCATAAACATAAACTCATTTTGACTCAAAATATACTTATGTTTCTCAAATTATTTATAATATATATATATATATATATATATATATATATATATATATATATATATATATATATGTTGATGTAATGGCGGGTTTCGCCGATTACGAAACCCAGCTTTGATCGCCGGCTTCTCCAACGTTCTCGTTGGCTTCGTCGACGCCGACTGTCTAGCGGCGCGCCTTCGTCGCCTCTGATGGAGGTGCTCGCTGTTTCGTCGTCATTGAACTCGTCTGCTAGCGCGTGGAATTTCTTCGTCGTCGTCGAACTCGTCTGCTGGCGCGTCAAATTTCTCTGTCGAACTTCGTTCTCGACTTCTGCTCGCGGTCGACTGGCTCGTCCTACAGGTTCGACAACTCCGAATCGTTTCTCTGCACGGCTCGACTTCGTCCCTGTCGATCTCTGCAAGCTCGGCTCCTGGTGCGACGACCTCCAGTCGCACTGTGCGAGCTCAAATCTGTGGGAGCTTGACGACTTCCAGTTGTGGGAGCTCGACGACTTCCAGTCGCACAGTGGAACCTGCTTCTGTGTGCGTGTTTGCTACGCAATTCACTGATTGTAGAGACCGCTCGGCGACTTCTTTCTGATGGCAACTAAGGCTTCCTATGCTGGAGCTGTGAGCAGCAATTCCCACAATGATCATCTCTTTTTCCCACAAGAATTTCATGACACTGCGGCTGGAAAAATACAGGACGATTTTATCAGGCCGATTGGTACTAAAGATGGGAAACCTGCTGTTATCTTCACTACACTGGAAATGAAGGTTCTCTTTGATGATGTTAAATTTACTTTAGTTGGGAAATTCCAATTTGGTCACCCCAAGATGAATTTAGTTAGAAAAATTTTTGAGATTCTGAAACTTATTGGTGGATGGAAATTAGGAGTGTTAGATGGCAGACACTTACTCATTCGGATACAAAAGGAAGAAGACTATGCTAGAATCTTTGCTCAACAATCAATTTTGGTTGTTGGCACACACATGAAACTTATCAAATGGACTCCTGATTTTGACCCATCTAAGGAACCTCCTATCGTTCCTATGTGGTTCAAACTTCCGGGGCTTCCCTTTCATTTGTACAATCCACGTGCTTTGTACAACATTAACCAAGCTCTCGGTACTCCTCTCAGAGTTGATTCTTCTACTTTTGATAGGGTCTCTCCAGGTGGTGCCAGGGTTCAAGTGGAGAGGATTTCACTCTCCATGATGTGGATCGTTTTTGGATCACTGATGGTGCGGATGGGTTTTGGCAGGAGGATGTGGTGCAGAGCAGACTTCTCTTTTGCCAGCATTGCAAAATGTTTGGGCACATTAGAGACACCTGCTATAGACTGCATCCTCCCTCGAGGAAATGGGCTGCTGGGCCTTCTGCCGTTGTTAAACATTTCCAACATAGAGTTGATGCTACCATGACTCAGGAGAATAAAGTAGCATCTGATGCTGATAAAAGTTTAAAATCAGCGGACATGGCTGTCGGAGAGAATTCTCAGCCGGTTATACAAATTGCCACTCCGGAGACTACAGTGGTTACTGAACAAGCTGGAAGTGCGGCACTTCTTCTTGTGCCGCAAGCCGTCCAGGGGGCTACTTCAGCCGTTCGCTCTAACAGATACATCCAAACTTTCAGTAGAAAAAGAAGAATTTCACTACCAATTGTCGAACCCACCAGCAAGAATCAGCAGGACTTTATAGAAGAGGAAGAAGTAGAAGAAGAAGAAGTGGAAGAAGAAGATGATGGAGAAGACTGGCAAGTTTATTCTCGAGGGAAGAAGAAGCCTGGGGTTACACTCCTATTTGATGATACCTTGGTGAGTCAGGGCAATAGAGCAACATTTAAGAGATTACTCTATGGATCTCCAAGAAACAGAGCGAGAGTATCACGTTCTCACTCTTGACTTTGTTTTGTAATTTTTGAATATTTTAGATCTTTTTTGTTAACATTGTATCGTAGGGGAAGGGCTCCATGGGCCCTTTCCTCAAGCTTCTGTAACTGCTTTTAAATCAATATAGGCCCTAGGGCTTTTTTTTTTGCTAATATATATATATATATATATATATATTTATTTATTTATTTATTTATTAAAGGAAACTGATATTTGGCAGAGGCCCAAATATCGGTTTCCTATGCGCTAGGCCCCATGATGAGAGCCCGAGCCATGTGTCTAAATAGACCGAATCCCCCTGCGCCACGGGTGGGATTCGAACCCCTGACATTCGGGGTCTTACAGAAGCCCCGCCCCACAAGGCCAAGAACGCGACATAATATTAATGCCCATAGATTGCCTTGATAATTATTGTAAAATAAACAAAATTTCAAGTTTAATCAAGACAAATTATAAACTAGTTTTTATCAAACTCAAATAAATCATATCTCAAAGAATATTTTTAAATAAAAATATGTGAAGATATTTTGATCTATGATCATTTAATTTTAAGTGCTATTTATTTTATATATGAATTATTTTTTATATAAGAAATTTATTAGAAAATAATTAATAAATTAAAAAGCAAATATAATTAAAACATTTACTAATATAATTAAATTATGGAAAAAATAAATTGATAGTTTATATTATTAATTTATAATAACTTAATTATATGTTTAAATTATATTGTTTATTAAAAATATAAGTCCATTGAAATTAGGGCAGTAAAAAAAGCTCGTTCTTCGTGAATAGTTCGTGTTCGGTTCGTAAAGGAATTCGTGTTCGATTCGTTCGATGAGTAAACGAGACGAACACAAACAAATTTTTTTCGTTCGGTTAGTTAAACGAACAAAACACGAATAGTGATGCGTTCGTTCGTGTTCGAATCGTTATTGTTCGAAATATAAAATAATTTAAAATAATTATATATAAAAAATTTATGATAGTTTTAAAAAAATTAAATTTTATAAATTATAATATATAATAAATTAATAATAATAATATATTAATACACTATATTAGTAATATAGTAATATAAGTATTATATATTTATATAATATAAATATATATATTTAATATAATATATTATTTATATATATTAATATTAACACTGTCAAACTGACTCGTCATTCGCGAACAGCTCGTGTTCAGCTCATCTTCGACTTGTTCGTTAAGAAACGAACACGAACGAAATTTCAAACGAATCAAACACAAACACAAGCTCTGTTCGTTCGTGTTCGGTTCGTTTACATCCTAATTGAAATAATATTTAACGAATAAAATAGAAATATTTATAATAAAATGAATTTCATTCCAATACAAAATATATTAAAATATACGTCCAAAAAATATTTTCTCCATTTCGAAGCCCATTGTTACAGGGTTTCTAAAAACGGTAACCGTATCCCACTGACAGCTCGCACGAACGGCGCACGGTCCACTAACACAATCAAAGCTAACAGAATTCACAAAGCCCGTCCACGAGCTGAAAAGTTCCGTGCGGTCTGTTTTTATGCGGATGTTTTTACTCTTTACTATTCCCTCTGCGGTCACCTCAGCTCCGCACGGCCCGATCACGTGCCTCAACGCAACGCTCGAGGATCACGTCGGCATCTCGCCACGTGTTTTTCTATGCGCTGCTCTCTCATTTAGCTTCGCGCGCTCCTCGCCCCCTGTAACCGGTGCTTCCGTTTACTCCGTTCATCCCGTTGCCCTTCGCCTTCCACCTCTGCTCGTCTCAAAACTCCCACATTATCGTAGTTGATCCCGTTGTTTGTGGTGGATGGAATAGATTGAGCTGATCGGCGGTGCAGAGCATAGTGAGCTTATGGTAGGGCTAGGGTTTTAGGGCTTAGAAGTTTCGATGGGTTGCACGAGCTCGAAGGCTGACGATCTGCCGCTTGTGGTACTATGTCGGGAGAGGAGGGAGTTGATCCGTGCTGCAGCTGACCACCGCTATGTTCTGGCAGCTGCTCATGCATCCTACTTCCGAGCTCTTGACCGCGTTGGTGAAGCCCTGCACAGGTTCGCTGCCGAGGAGCTCGTTCTGGCCCCCGCATCCCCTGTTCTGACCCTCCCTCCTTCCGAAGGCAAGCCTCCGAAGTCTAAAGTATGGTGGATCGAGAACTGTGAAGGGAGAAAATGCCTCTGACGCGGTGGCCTCTTCTCTTCCTTCTTCATCTTCTTCTTCAGTCTCTCCGTTCTCAGGATCGCATTTGGACGACGAATGTCAGCACCTGCATGACCCTTCCGGCTCGGCATCGGAAGAGAGTTTTGAAAGAAGGAATACCGGAGCAGGGGGCGAAGGATGGAGTTCGTTTCCCTATCCCGTCTACTTCCCCACTTTCCCCAATGCGAACTATTCATATATGAAGGCCGCTCGGACGATCCCATCCACTGTCTACCAGGATTTGCACGGCGAACAGTGGTCTAATTCGCAGAGCCAGAGGTTTGGCTTTGACTATGGCTCTGGCTACGGATACCCATCTTTTGTTCAGCATGGGAGTTATTTTTATGAACCGCCCGGAATTAATCGACGGGATGAAGCTCCGGTTGCTCCTCCATCTGAAGAACAACCGCCTCCACCGCCGCCGTCCCCTCCTTCTCTGAGTTTCTCTTGGGATTTCTTTAATCCTTTTGATTCTTATGAAAATCTGTTTGATGTGTATGCGAAGTCAAAAATTGGGTTGGGTTCGGTTGTGAGCAGTCCTAATTCGAGTGAGGTGAGGGAGCAGGAAGGGATACCTGATCTCGAAGAAGAGACCGAACAGGAATATGTGAAAGAGACAGGGAAACGGTCGATTTTGCAAGAGAAGAGAGCGGTGGATGATGATTCGGATAGATTTAACTCAAGCGTCGGAAGTTCTGAGGCAGTGGCTGCGCCTCATGTCGATGAGAATAGTAGTGCCGTTATGTCAGAGGAGCAGAAGGAGAACCAAATAAGGCTTGGTGGAGGCAATCTGAAGAATACTGTAGACATCGAGGAGAAACATGCCAGAAACGAAAGGCCGCGTTTTGAGAAGGCCGCGAACGCTGTAATCACAGAAGACAGCGGGCGTGTCAGGGATGCTGTATTATCGGTTCACAGAACTAAGGATGTTGTAGAAGCTGTGAAAGATATCACGGAGCAGTTTAAATCGGCGGCTTCTTGTGGTGAAGACGTTTCTAGGTTGCTCGAGGTTGGTAAGATGCAGTATCGACAAAGGATCAGGATTTTCAAAGGTGGGCTTTTTCGTCCTTTTTTTAACACTTTGCATACTTCTCTTTATTTCATCTTTTTCGTCACCATGCTTTATATTTATAATCGGGATGCATGTAATGTGGATGTTTGTGCGATATGCTAGTCTGTTGGTCTCTTTCAGTCGCTCTGCTTCTTCTACAAGTTTCTACTATTATTTGAGCATTGGTTGAACGTCCCTTTTAAAGTTTGCGGAAGCACAAAGTTGACGTCGGCGGGATTCGATTTTTGGATATTGACAAAAACTATTTATGTATTTATCTATTGATATCGATGGCGCCCACTCGAGTCATTGATTTAGGGTCTGCCTTTCCTTAAACTGACCTATAAACAGGGAAGCACTTGCACCCATTTAACTTAGAATTGGAGTGCCTCTGATTCGATTTTATCTAAAGGTTCCTTTCCCTACAAGTCTAGCCCATTGTATCCTAATCATCCTGTCTGTTGGAAGAGCAGGAATGATATAAGCATCTAGTTGCAAATTTATTTACGTAAGTCTTTTATCCTTTTGTTTTTTTTTTTTAATTATTGAAGTCAGCAATCATCTTTTCTACCTCCCGTCCATTATTATCCATTATTATTATTGAGAATCGCCTCAATTAATGTGGTGAACCCATAAATTATCCTAAGTTAATGTTGAATAGGATTGCTTTGAAGCAAAACAAATTGCTTCCCATTTTAATTATTCAAGTTCAGGGGTGTATAGGGTAAGTGGGCTTTGTCGACTTTTAGCCCATCTTAACTTAAAATGGTTTCTAACAGTGAACAACATGGAGGAGTCTTTCTTTGATTTGGTCATTCATTTTGTTTAGAATCAGTTAGATTTTGCTGAGTAGACTAGGAACTCACATGTATTACTTAAAGAGTAACATTTTAAAGTGATTAAGGTGTGAGGATTTAGTTACTCGATGCAAATTGAAGGGTGCATACAATTTATTTTAATGTGGTACACAAAATTGAGGCTGAGACTTTCTTTGAACTTACATGAATTTTATGGTGTTATTTGAGGAGCCTTTTGGTTGATCTTGATGTGTGGTTTAGGTTTTCTTCATTATTTTCACTTTTATTTTTTATTTTTTTTGGAGAGATTGTAGGCTCCTTTTATTTGAGGAGATTAGGTGTTCTTGGGTTTTTGGTAAGAGGTTTTTTTCATGCCCCTTTTAATTTTTACATTAATGTGATTTATTTTTTTGGGTCTTATCTTTTCTCTTCTCCAAGTAACATGGGCTTGTTTTAGTTAAGTCATGTTACTCATGATTGTTTAATTCTTGATCTTTGGATGTTATTTTATGCATTCTTCATATTCACACTTGGTTATCTTTTCCTTGTAAAAATAGGCATTTTTCACTAATTTTATCGATTGCAAACATCTTGGACATTGAGATTATGAAATTTAATGGTTTAAAGAATTTTATACATTGGAGAACTAAGATATGGTGTTTTAATCGAATATGTTTAAGGACTTATGAAGGCACTGATGACACTCAAATATGTTAAGGGTTATTAATGATGGAGATTAAATAAAATTTTGATGTAAAAGCTCTCTTAAGTATCCTATTGTGCTTGGTGGATGTGGTTTGATGAAGATTTTAGATGAAACAATGGTGAAAGGGTTATGATGCAAGCTAGAGCTTTTTATATGATCAAAAGCCTTTCCAACAAATAGTTAGGGATTGAGAACATTATATCACAACCCGGTCCGATGCTTACAATTAACTAAGACGGGTGCTGCGGTCGGACTGTATTAATATCTCATTTGTTATCAATATTTTTAAAGCTTCCAATATATATAAAGGAGCCGCTAATAATCCACATGTATACTAAGAAAACTTAAATCATTCAACAGTAATAGAAAATCTGTAAGTAAAATCTCAATCATTACAACAATATATTTCTACCCAAAAGAAGTGGTACAAAAAGAAATTACAAACATATTATACTAGTACCTATCAGTTGCAGTCATTCTCTTGTAAACCAAATCTCTCTTGTCGGATATATCAACCTAAAAATTTTCTTCTCTTGAACGAAAATATTAATTGCGACCGTAAGCATGACTTTGTGAGTAATTATAATCTGATATGCATTAAATTACGATGTTTATATTATGCATGAATGATCAAAAGAAAATGCAGCTTATTTTTTTATAAAACCTTAAACTTTCACATTAATTTTCACTTTCTGTTTCATTTTAAATACTTACCAATTTAATATCTTTTTAATAGTCCTCACAAGATTTCCATCATATCCGAAAGTATTCTAAAAAATGTGTCTAAAGACACTCTAAAAGTTGTACCCTAAGGTACCCTCAAATTGTATTCGAAGTTACACATTTACAATTTTCTTTAATGTGCACGGGTACATTATAACCCATTTCAGTACCATCTAGTGGTAATTTTGTATGACTTAAATTTTTAGATTTCATTTTATATAATTTAAAATCATTTATAATGCATCTTTATATATCCATTATTGTTCTCCCATCGTGTTTCCATTTCCGTCAATCAAAATGCAACATGTGAATGAAAATACTTATTTTAAACTATTTAATAAAATAATTATTTATTTTAAATAAAATTAATTTAATGTATAAAAGAAAATAATCACTGACCTCTGCTATTGAAAGACATGAAAAAGTTTTGCTTTTCACTTCACTTCACTTCCTAGCACGTAAATCAATTAAATGTTCATATAAGTTTAAGAACTTCATTCTAAAAGAAAAACTTAAATGTAGTTAACTTATTTAAATATGTAAGAATTATTAAAAACACTAACCTTTGTTAACCTTAAGATTCTTAGCCTTCCTCAAAATCTAAGAATTTATCAGCTTTCTACACCTTTTGATTACATAAAAAATTTAATAACCTTAATTTAAATATTATATTATTTGTTATAATAACAATATAACATTAATATTTACCTTATAAGTTGTTCGGATCAATCCTCCCTCTAACTCGCACACTCCTCCAATTTCTCCTTCAAATCTGAAATCACTAAATGTTAGTCCTAATTTTAATAAAACTTTTCATTAATATTATTATTATACACCCTCACACACGCATATATATTATTAATTACTTTATTAAAAATCTTAACTAACCTTTTAATTTTCCGCTTGGCTGCCCTAGCTCACGCTAGAGGGTCCGCTCCTCTGTTCTTCTTCTTGCCTTCGACCTCTGCTCAACTGCGCGAGCTTGAGTCCCTCACAATCTGACCCGAGGAAGTGCATGCGAGCATCACAGAGCTTGTTCTGTTCCCTTTTCTCTTTCGGTCTCATCTCACCTCAGCGGAGTATGAGAGGCTTCGACTCTTTCCTCAATGTTATGTCCTGACACAACGCCCTCTCATTCTCTTCTCGAATTAGCCGCATGTCATGATCTGATCAGAACTTGGTATTAACTAAGACGGATATAGGTAGTCAGACCGCATTGTTATGAATAAAAAAATTTTGTTATTTATTTTCTATAATTTAATATTAGCAAATGAAGGAGTCACTAATCAATTTAATTAAAACAATATATTTCAATTTATCTCTGATACGTCACCAACAAATTTTCATTATCCAGCACGAATCTTAAGGCATAACGCGGATCTCGAGGCAATATTTTTGTGCAAGAAACATTCAAATCTTGATGAAAAGACATTCATTGCTCCGATTTCAGTAAACTTATAGTCAAATTGACTGGCTCGATGAGACGAACCTAATGATATAAAAAGTAGTCGAATCCGAGTCAAATCAAGATCAGATCAAGTTATTAATCCATTTCTTAGAATATTTCCAGACACATTTGGAAGGTCAAGCAAATGCTGACACTAGCAAGCATATACTCGAATCGAACGTCTCGACAAGAAGAATACGAGTTCAAGATCACTTAATTCCGACATTGTTAAGGCCATCAAATGACCCATAAACGTCGTCTGATCAAGAGAAGCTCTCTGGACCGTCCGATCAAAATAATTACATTAATTGCACCCAAAATACTATAAATAGACGCCCAACCCTCACATGAGAGGAGGCTTAAGCCTAGAGAGCTTGAAGCATTGAGGAGAAGCTGCAGCTTAGCACCACTGCCGACCGCCGTCGACCACCGCCGACCTTCGTCGACCACTGCCGACCTCCGTTGACCTCTGTCGATGTCGTTGGCCATCACCTACCGTCGTCAACCACGGTCAATCTCCGTCATCGACCATCACCGACCTCTGTTGACCTCCGCCAACCGTCGTCGACCACCGCTAACCACCATCGTCAATCACCACCAACTAGACGTTGTCAATCGACGTTGTAATATGAAGAATATAATTACTCTTTCCCGTCTGTGGGACAAGAGATTTCTGTAATCATCAATCAATAGTGGATTTTCGCAATTGGGCCAAGTCTCGTGATTTTTCCATTTACGAGTTTTCCACGTAAAAACTTCCGGAGTCGTCACCGCTTATTTCTTTTTCATCTGTGTGCTTGTGTGCTGAATTCTCGTACAACGCTAAGACGATAATCAGTTAGTCTACCGCCGTGAATTTTCTAGAACGCATCAATCTCGTTGATAGTTGTCCCTGTCTTCTATAAATGTTTTCCCATCTATCACTCATTTTTTAATCACTTAATTAATACGAAAAGTGAGTTTAAAATAATAATGAACTAAACAAGCTAGTGAATATTCAATACTCCTAAGATACAACATTTTAAAGAAAAATGAAGAAAGAAGCATGACAGTTAAACTTTTTAATAAATCCATATAAATATTTAACATGCTATTAATGAATCATACTATATCGATAACGTATCAATATCATTCGACATCTGTACAACTGTCTTGTGTCAATTAAGACATATAGATATCAATATCTTTTTCCATATACGTGCATAGATACGTTAGTGTTTCCCCACTAACACCATCAAGGGGTGACTTCATCACAGTCAGAAATGCACATGCAAGCATACTATAAGTCATTTCATATACATTTCTTTTATTACATGCATGTGTAATAAATCAATATAACCATACAAATCATTCACATTCATTTCTAGTTGATCAAATTGAATAATAAGACAGAATAATCATATTTTAGTTGCAGTAACAAGATGTATTGACTAATGACATTTTGATGCGAGTAATTTACTAGAAATACAAGATTAGTTTCATAATTTAGAAGTAAAAATGCTCACCTCAATGTTGATTGTTTTACCTTGTTGAATGCTTAAAATAAACATGATATTATTATTATTATTGTTGCTGTTATTATTATTATACCTAAATAAAAACTACGTCTACCTCGTCTAGACACTTGGCCTGGCTTAGCACCACATGGAAAGGTCTCTTTCCTCCTCTGTCTCTGCACGCGAGCACCACACATGAAGGAGGTGTCATTCCTCCTCTACCTTAGCACGATACTTCTCTTTCTTCTTCACGTAGAAGAAAGTCGCGCCAATTTCCTTCTTGTTAGACACACCCGAAGGGAAATTTCCTATTCAACAGTGATGTCATCGCCATCCTCACCTGCTTGCTAGGGCTCATATCGAATGACCTCTTCTTCTCCTTCAAACATGGCACATTGTCTTCAGTCCCTCTGGATATCTGTGAAGTACGATGTGGAGGGAAATGATGCACCAAGTGAGCCACTCGTCTCATTCTCCTGCAATATCTTTCATCTCTCATGCTCCCTCTGCCCTAACCCTCGGTCGTCCTCCTCTCCTTTGTACGCCGCTCGACTCCTAGGTAAGGTGGTCTACACTTTCTAGGTGAACTTCACCTATTCGGCTTCTCGATCCATTTGCTTCATTTCCCAATTCTTTGGCTACCCGACTCCTCACTTTCTCTTATTTGTCTCTTTGTATTCTCTTCCATTTTTTTTAAAACAGAACCGTTACACAGTAGATCACATTTCCCTCTTCTTCTTCCTGACTTTGATAGCAGCTCACTCTGCACCACAGGCCCATGACAATGCTGCTTCTCTTCAAGTAGGGTAGGACGTCGAACCAGGTAAGAGATGCATATGCTTCTTCTTCTTCTTCTTCTTCCTTCCTCTCCTTCACACAATTTGACACAACGACACGATAGTTTCCTCTCTCGATCTCTCCCGCTGTCTCTCTCTCGCTCGTTTTTCGGATGAGGGTAACTGTGAAAAATCACATGTTATGATTTTCTAAGGGGTTGTGACTCTTCTAACCATGACGCTCTTTATATTTATTTATATATTTTATTATTATTATTATTTTTCTGTTATTACACATTGAAGATTAAATTTTCCTGCTACTGTACTTTATAATTTTTTTACTAATATTTTTATGACATCACATCATCATATGTAAGAGGTATAATTAATTTATAGGAACTTGATAATTTATTTAGTTTAAAGTGTTATTACTAATTTGAGGGTGTTGGAGTTGACATGCAACTAAGGGCTTATTGGTTGAGGTATATTTTTTGAGAAGGGATCTTTTTCTAATCTTGGTTGATGTTTCTTGATAGGTACAAGGATTTGACTTGCTCTTTTTCCAAAATGAAACATACATCGATGGGGATTGCAGGCTTTGAACAGGAAAGAGCTAGATATAAATGAAAACTATAAGAAGGATAAATTATCATATAATAATGTTGTTATATATTGGTTTGGTTCAAATATAAGTGATGCTCTTTTATGATTGATAGAACTAGATGCAACCACTCAATCAATTCTGGATTCAACTTGTTCACATTATATGTTTCTTCATGAATAATTTTATGATATTTGTAGGAGTTAGGCGTGTTATAAATATTAAGATAACATCGATATCTTTGTGTGCTAAATGATGCAAATAGAGGTTTTCTAGAGATGCTGAAGTTTGTAATGTGCTTTGATTTTCATGAGTATAAGAGAGTTGGTGAACTGTGTCATAAGGTGCAACTTCTAGTGGAGTTGCTTTCATTTCATTATTTATTTTGGAGATCGATGATTTGTGGAAGAACATTATTGGTTTTTTGGCCATAAAAATCAAAGAAGGCTTATTTTATTTGAATATATGCTTTTTGCATTAATCTAAAAGAAAAATACAAAAAGAGAAAATTGAGCTATCCATTCATAACAAAAAAACTCTCTTTTGAGCACAAGTATGAGCAACAGTATTTTGCTTTCTATCCATACGTTGAAAGAGGACTTCTTTAAAAGAGTTCAAAAAAAGAGAGATCCTCAGCATCCTGTGGCCTTTTTTCTTCAAGTGCTGGGCGACTTGGCTTGTTGCAAAGGTTAATAATTTTGTGGTTGTCATTTTCAATAATGACACCTTTCACTTCATGCATCCACAACTCTACAAAGTTCTTTATGGTATAGATGGCCATGAGCTCCACACGAGCACTATCCCAATGCTCAATGGAGTTACCGGCTGCTACAAGTAGATTCCCAAGATCATTCCTAATGACAAGACCAATATCATCTTGATGCGAAGAAAGAAGGGCCCCATTCCCATTAAATTTGAGCCAACCGGGAAGGGGGACACCAAAAAGGAGTTTGCATCAGTCTGTTCGACTGACTAGTGTCCCATTGCTCCTCTAGCTAAAATTTATGTGTAGAGACGAGCTTCAAGAGTCGAAGAAGCAAGGACAGTAGGGGTGCCAAAGTTTGTTTGAGTTTCTAGCGCGCCATCATTGATATAACACCTTACAATATATAGCAAGTTGCCCATAATTCTTTATCCACAATTGCTTAGATCCTGCGTGACTTCATGGATGTTAAGGAAAATTTGGAAGAGAATTTCCCCACCACTGAAGCTTGCATTTCACTTCGATGTAGACATTGTAGCGAGTAGTTAAATGGTCGAAGTCTTCTTGAGCATTACATCCCCATGAGCGGTATATCACTCGCAAGGCCTCTTTTGAAGAGCCTACAATTAGTCGGCAAGGGTTCCAGAATAATTCTCCACCGAAAAAGTTGCTCCTGCGGGTGTATTTTAAGTTTTTTTAGCCAACCGAAATTAAAATTGGTCTCTTCCAACATAGCCTCATAAGAGAGGGCAGCAATGGTTTTACCAGTACAGTTGTGAATCAGCTCCACTTGGTCGCTAGGAAGTTGTGTATAAATTGGAATCTTAGAAGAAGGCTTATTTTAAAGGGGATGTTACTTGAGTTGATCAACTGGAGTGATTTCATGTTGCAATATTTGATTCAGTGATAAATTTTATCATTTAAGGATTCAGAGCAAAAAAGCAATCAGATTGGCTTGTGGAAGCTCAGTGGAAAGTGTACTTTTAAATTCAATGGATCCATTTTAGGGTTTTAGTCCATACATCACTTGAGCTTGTTGAGATTGTGTTGTTGATCAACCCTTTTGGGCTTTTGGAGCTTAGTTTGCTCAGTTTGTAGCAGAAGAGTCTATTTTGACACAAATTTTAGTTGAGCGGGAGAGTTATGAAAAATCTAAAACTTATTGTGGCAGTCCTGATGAGTTATTTCTTTGGAACAACTCTGCCTTTTCTTGATCTTCACTTTGCTCATGGTTGATGCTTCCTCAACTAATGTTTGGCTAATCCTCAAGAGGAGTTTGTTAGGATTGGGAGGCTTAATGGTTCCATTTTCTATTTGAACCACTCAATGGCAATTTTCTATGAATCGGCCTAAAAACTCAGTTAAGGTGACTTTTTATGAGTAATGAATTATTGTTGGCAGCTAAAAAACTAGCAAATGAAGATCCGTGTTAATGGCACATTTTAAGCCTTCAAATCACTTGAATAGTTTAGTGTTAGGTATGACTCATATACCAGATAAGGGACAAATGCTGGAGCGAAACGGAGCGCATAAGCGGTGCGGAGCTCGTGATCGGAGTGGAGAGGAAGCATTCGTCCAATCGGGGGGAATTACGTTATGTGGGTTGGGGCTGTGGGGCAACGCTCCCGCGGTAGGTACAGGAGTAATTTTGTAATTACTTAGTGTACACCAATGTTATATATATATATATATATATATATATATATATATATATATATATATATATATATATATATATATATATATATATAGAAAAGCTCTAGGGCCAAATTTATTGAAATAAAAACGGTTACATGAGCTTGCGGAAAACCCAAAACATGAAGCCTTACCCCTACGATACAAAGCTAACACAAAGATCCAAAGATCAGTACATAAACACAAACAACAATAACAATGTCTAAGAATGAGATCGCGCTGTTCTCGCTCTGTTTCTAGGAGATCCATAGAGTAAGCTCTTAAGAGCTGCTCCATTGCCATTAGTAACCAAAGTATCATAAACTAAGAGAGTATCCCTAGGCTTCTTCTTCCGTCGAGAAGTGTAAACCTGCCAATCCTCTTCATCATCTTCTTCTTCTTCAGCTTCTTCCTCTTTTGTTGTCAGAGTCTGCTGAAACTTACCAGTGGGTGCAGCAGTAGGCTGGATGTTTCTTCTTTTTCTGCTAAATTTTAGCATGTATCGGTCAGAATCGACAGCTGTGGTAGCCACCTGGGCGGTTTGCACCACAGGAGGAAGGGCCACCCTTCCAGCTTGTTCAGCAACCACGGTGCTAGCCACCGGGGTGGCAATTTGTGCAGCCTGCTGAGGAGTCTCCCCGACAGCCTTGTCAGCCTCAGATGCTACCCTGTTCCCCTTTTGAACTAGGGCCATCACACTTTGTTGGTGAATCTCAACAGCAGCTAAAGAAGGCCCAGAAGCTCTTTTCCTTGAGGGAGGATGCAGCCTGTAACAGGTGTCCCTAATATATATATAATGTTTTGTTTGTAACCCTAGACATTTTGTACTCTTTTCTGAAATTGAAAGAAAGTCGCCGCTCTGCTTCTGAGGACGTAGGCATCTTTGCCAAACCTCATTAAATTTCTGTGTTTTCTTCTGGATTTGTGTTGATTCTTGCATTTCTCTTCACCCTAATTTCTCAACAATTAGGAAAATTCTTTTTGATCTCATGCGTTACTTTTCTAAAGATAAAACATGTAGTTTCAATGTGGAAAACTGCGATCAGACCTGATTTTACCCGTTATGCTGAAAGGCTTTGGAAAATTGGCAAAAATTACAAGAGAAAATGCTTATGTTGTTCTCCTCAAAAAGAAAAATTGATTTGTACTTAAGGGTTCTAATTGAATTTAGTTTTTATAACTGGTGATGTTTTATTTCTCTGGCGTTATTTGTGCTTTATGCGTTGTTCAACGGGCATTTTATTATATTCAGGTGTAAGTATACTGAAAGTGAATGAAGCCGCATGCACTGATATTGAGAAGTACATCTCTGTGAAGTCTAGCAACCTTTCATCAACTTTAGAGCAATTGTACATGTGGGAGAAGAAACTGTACAAGGAAGTCAAGGTATAGTTCTCAGCAGTTTCTTATTCAATGTGTCTGTATGCAGTAGGGAATTTTATGTTTTGTTAGCTACACTTTGACCACCAAGTTTCTTGTCAGTACCATAGACAGCATCATGTGCAAAGTGCGATAGTTTTAAAGGTTACCTTTTAAAGGTCAATTGAACTCCACTAAGAAGTAAAATGTAAGATCATGTTACTGTGATTTTGAATTCTTAAACTTGTCAGTTGATTGGCTATAACTATGAATTTTATTTACTTTATGTAGTTGGTTTTGTGAGGCTCTTGTTTAAAAGCAATTTTGCATGAGTCAGAAATGGGAAACTAATATAATTAATTATTTGAACTTATCATTATGTTTTGGACCTGTATTTCGGATAAACTACTGCAGTGAAATTAAGCTATATGTTAGTTTTGCCTTTATGCTAAAGTTGATCTACTATTTAGGTCATAACCTTTTTCCAAACTAAACTTGGAAGGTCCTTTCATAAAATTTAAACAAAGAAACCCTGCATTCTCCTTAATTTTAAATCAAATGATATAACATGTTCATTAGAGATCATGGAGGCTCTTCTACTTGCATTGATTATCTTTTGATTTGATTTGGTACTTCGGGGTTGCCACTTCATGATTTGGTCAGTTGCATTGGACATGCCAACTTTTCAGATTTTAGGTACATGTTACTTGCAACTTATAACTCTATATTGACTGTGATACCGGAGTTAACCCAAATCATGACTCAAACGCTCCAAATTTTATTGCTGAATTCTAAAAACAAGTACAATGACGACTCTTCACAAACAATAACGCATAAATAGTAAACAACGAGCACATAAACAGTAAACGAAATAACATATATAGTAAAAGAAATACTGAATGCAGAAATAGACTCAACATGAGGTAGAAATAGGCATGAAATGTGGCAAATCTGGTGTGACAGCCTCGGAAGGCGTCCGGAACCTGTTGGAGTGGGTCTAGGAGGAGCTGACGACTACCAGCTGAGCGCCAATGGAGGTAGCAGACCTGGGGGCGACAAAAAAGAGTGTAGGAGCGGCTCAACGACGGTTGGATGGAGTGCTGGAGGGGGCTCTGGAGGGGCAGTGATCTGCTGGGGAGACTAGGAGGCGTTGCAGAGGAAGGATGTGGCAAGGAAGGGTCGGTGCGACAACCTGGAAGAGAAGTGGAGGTGCGACAATGGAGGGAGGAGGCGTAGGAGAGGGTGCAAGAACTTGGACAGAGGGGGCGGCTCATCTGTGCTGCGAGGAGCTGGGAGGGTGGACGACATGTTGGACGGAGCTGGGAGGTCGGCACCGGTGGTGGATGACACCAAAAGGAGGGAACGGAGCGGAGATACACACCAGCTTGGTGGATACAACCGTAGCACCACGACGCCGAATGATACAACCTCGAATGAGGGAGGATGCTAGGAGGATCACTTGGAATAGAAAAATCAACAACCAAGACCAGTTAGACTTAAAAAAACAGCATGCATAAATAGGGGAGGGGGAGAAAACAAAGGTAAGTTCTTAGGAAGAGGGGATGGAAAGACAACTTTTGCAATGGCTTGGAGAAGATGTGGGAAACTAGGGCACGTGGTTGGGGAAGGAGGAGCGATTGACTCAGTTATGAGAGAAGGGTGTGAAATAGATATACTAGACCGACCGGTCCGGGTGCAAGGTTGGACCGGCTCTCCATTTGCCCATTCCAACGGGCTGCAAGTAGCCCGCTCCGTGTCACTCTCTTGGGGTTGGGGGAGTTTCGACATCAGTTGTTGAAGCTTCAGGCTCCTTGTAGTATGTGGTGATATCTGCAACATTAAATGTAGCCGAAATTTTGGAGTCGCTTGGTCGGTCAATTTTGTAAGCATTGTCATTGAGCTTCTTAAGCGTACAAAATGGTCCATCGCACTTTTTAAGACGAATCCACATGAGGTCTCCTTTAAAGGTTACCTTTCTTCTAGATCTGTTAGCCTTTGGTTGATATTTGTGGTTTAATTTAGAAATTGTTTTCCCATTGGTATGCACGTTTTGTAGCATCGTCGTTGATATTTGTTGGGGGTAGAAGTGTGACCAACTCAAGGGGTGCGATCGAGTTGCAGTGGTACACAATTTTGAATGGCGTGTCCAGTGGTCTGGTTGATTGATCTATTGTAGGAAAATTCGGCTTGAGCAACAATGAAATCCCATTGTTTGATGTTTTCTCACCGAAGCATCAAAGAAGATTCCCAAGGCTTCTACTAACTACTTCGGTTTGCCATCTGTATGAGGATGTGCTGCAGAACTAAATTGGAGTTTAGTGCCTAATTTGCTCTAGAGGGTCCACCAGAATTGGGCAACGAGCAATGGTTCAAAAAGCTTCACAGTGACAGTATGAGTGCAATTCATCTTGCTAACAATGTAGCTTTTCTTGCCAGGACAAAACACATTCAACTGAGGTATCATTTAATCTGCTCTCTCCTCGAAGATGGGCAGTTGTTCTTGGAGAAGATATACGCAGCTTAGAACCCTTTGGACATCTTAACGAAGGTGGTGAGTGTCGAGAAACTAATGCTATGCGTGGTTTAAGTTGAGTTCGTGAAGGTTGAGACCGAGGGTGAGCCACACCACAATATGTAACTATGAAGGTGATTTAGATGGAGGTGCGGGTTCAAAGGACTATTGCAGGGTGCTATCAATATCCAAGTGGGAGATTCTTAGGTGTGGAGTCTAATTTGATGCCAACGCCTTTGACAGAGTGCCCACCTCTTTTGCGTCCGGTTTTGGAAAGTGCACAATGTGCGTAGCAAACAAGTTAGGGGGCTCTCAAGCACCCCCCTTTGGGCCCCTAGGTGCTCAAGCGCCCAACACTCCTATTTGCTCCAGAGAGCATGGCACTTTGTCGCTAATTTGGGTGCCTATGCGCACGGAGTGGTTGGTGTGGGATTCTCTATTTAAGAGGCCGAATTTCAATGATGTGAATGTCTTGCTGTGCGCGAGTTCTTCGACAAAATCCTAGTGAAGTGAGAAGTGTCGTGGAGGAAGATTTTTGTGATTTTCGACGTGTGCTTCTTGCGTTGGATTGGAGCGCGAAGAGTTTAGAGCTTGATCTTGTAAGTTTCCTGGAGAGAGAAGAGGAAATTGAGTGTGTTCACTGTAAACTCTCTGACTCTCGTAGTGAAAGTTTTCTTGTAGTGTGGCTGCGTGGTTTTTTCTAGTTCTCGGTCTTTTCTACATTAAATTCCTTTGTGCTTTTCGGGTTTGTTTTTTGTTGTGTAAGTTTGTTCGGATTTTCTTGAATCTATGCGATACTATTCCGTGATGTTGTTTAGATTTATAATTGAGTCTAAGCGCCTGAATTTGCAAAGGGAATTCTTTCCGGAGTTTCTTCAACAAGCTGATCAAACTAACAGCAAATGCATGCCTTCATTGCCTTACATTTCTGTTCAGGGGTCTTTAGTCAAGTAGTTTTTAATTGTTCTGAGTATCATAATACACCATCAAGGTAAATTTTATTATGTAAATTAATTTGCCCATGTGATTCTGATTTATTATGATTGTGCCTGTAGTCAATGCTCGTTGCTTCCTGTAGTCCATGCTCGTTGTTTGCCTCTGTAATATTTTAAACTTTTTTATCGTTAAAAAAATTAAGCTAGCTGACATGATTCAGTTTATGCAATTGATGGCTATGTTATATTTCTGTGAACTGGAATTAAATGCTTAACTGCATTATTAAACAAATGGCGTATTTGCTTTTTTCACTTTCTCTTTGTTCACTTCTAGTTTCAAAAAGTTTTGCTAAAACTGATTAGAGTGCTGTGCTAGGATGAAGAGAAGCTGCGATTGTTTTATGATAGGAAGTACACTCGTCTCAAAGCTTTGGATGACAGGGGAGCTGAATCCAGTAAGATTGATTCTACACGGGCTGCAATAAATAAGCTCATCACAAAGATTAGTATGACAATCAAATCTGTCGATGCAATTTCAAGAAGGATCCATAAGCTAAGAGATGAAGAGTTGCGGCCACAACTAGTTGAACTAATTCATGGGTATGTTAATGCCTTTGTCAAGCTTTTGAGTAAATTCCATGTTACATCTAAGTTCCTGAACTTTAGGAATGCTTGGGTCTCTTTAAGCTGGTTTAATTTAATAAAGGATAGCTTTTCATGCCCAAACGTTTTGGCTTTTCATAGAAATGATAGTTCAATGTAGGTCATTTACCCAATTTTCATTTTCTTTTCCGTTAATTGCATTCTGAAAATGGAGCAGACTAAAATCTCTTAACATCACCTATCTTTCTTGGTGGGCGCGTGCGTGTTTTGTGTGTTGAGTGTGCACGCGCGCGCGCGCGTCTCTGTGTGTGTGTGTGTGTGTCAATGGGTTTGATTGCCCCTCTTCTTTCCATTGAGATAAACAGAGGCAGGCATAAAGGGTTGCTGGTCCTAACTATTTTTTTAGGTGACGAGGAAGTAAGTGATAAAAAAATAAGAATGATCTACATTAAACTATTTTAAACAGAAAAGGTTGTGTGTGTGTGTGTGTGACTTGGATGGGGTTGACAGCCCTTGTACTCTTCCTTTATTTTCTATTCAGATGATCAAGGCGGGGCATTTGGTGGCCGCTGGCTCTTATTAATTTTAAGAATGAGGAATAAAGAGACAAGGAAATAGGCATGAAACACCTACATTAAACTATTGACGACAGGAAGGACATATCTCTCTTGCTGATTTGGAGCTAGGCATTGAGATAAGCAGAGACTGCTGGCCCTAACTGTTTTTGTAGGGTGAGAAAGAAAGAAGAAAATAAACATGAGGGACTTGTATCAAACTATTGACCATAGCTCCCTACCTCTGCTCTCTCTCTCCCTCTCTCCCTCTCTCCCTCTCTCCCTCTCTCCCTCTCTCTCTCTCTCTCTCTCCCTCTTTATAAATATATCTTGGATGAGGTTGATAATCCTATTCTCTACCTTTCTTTCCATTGAGTTGAGCAGAGTGAAGTTATGAATGAGGAGTTACATGAAACTACTGACAAGAAAAGGATAATCATCTTGTTAAGTTGAAATACATGAACCTCAAGGAGTCGATGGTCTTTATATGTAATCCACCATTTTTTTAGTTTAGTCATGGATGCATCTGCATAATATTAGCTATAAACTAAATTTTTATTTCCTTTTCGGTTAAATGCTTTAATGAACTGTGAGTTATTTTGTCTTTTCTAGCTTGTGACACTATGAACATTATACTTTTCTTATTTATATTTATTCCTTTTGAAACTTTATACTAGAGAACAAGAAAGTGATTATAGAGATTTGCATATGACATTCATCATTTTTCTATTACCGAGAGATTTTATATACTTGATTTCATGTAATAAATCTTTGATTCATTTGATACTTTACCTTTTTTTTTATCTTTCTGATGATTATTAGGATAATATGGATAAATTTGGTATGGTTAGCATAGGAAATTATCTTGGTTGGCAAGTGATTTATGGTTGTTGAGTGGAATATGTTGATTGGATGTACCCTAGAATACTGTGCTCGTTTCCTTTTTATAGATAGGGGCTCTTTTCATGTTAGACAAACTGAATTATCTTTCTCTAGTATGGCATTAGAGGAAGGTTAATTTCCTCTTGTCATCCCTATTGGGCTTTCAAAAATGATTTTCCTTTTGACATTGCAAACTTGTTGCTGCATGCTGGTCCACTTGCTTAATCTTGTTGCTGCTTGTCACGCAACCTAGCTTCCTATCTGTTCAGAAGCCCACAGCTTGCTATTGCTTGCCCTAGTAGATTACTCTCTTACAGGTCTGCAACTTGTTGCTGTGTTTCCGAAGCATGCCCATCTACTCTGCCCCACCCTGAATTTATGTTCTTTTTTTTGTTGGTTCTTGTCCATAGCTTGGAAAAGGTTCTATGGATTTAGGTGAGGTTTTCTCAATCATTAGTAGTTTGAAGAATTGTTATTAAGCACTAAACTAGGTTAAATGAATATGTTTATATTTTTTTCTTCTAAAGGAAGCCGGAGCAGTCCTTAAGTGATTTTTAATAAATTTGATAAACTGTTGAGTTCTGCAAATATTTGGTGCCTTCGACTGCAGCCAAGGTATGAATTAACAAAATGAATATGAGGGCGTGTATGGAATTCTGATGATAAGCTTAAGAAATGCTTTTAAAAAAGAAAATGAAAGGAAAATGTTAGTTTTATATAGAGCAGAAATTAAACTTTTGAGAAAGAAAAGTTGAGGGAGCATAGTTTTTCATGTTATAAATTAATCTTTTGAGAATAGAAAGTGCTAGTGCTGCTACCCAATGCTCAATATCATCAAGATTATAGAATTCATTACAAATCCCAACATTTCCAATCATTATCATTGAATATAAATATTGAAATTTATAACAAAGAAATTCCGCAATACTATTTAGATATTCCACTCAACTTGCTGGTAGACATGGGATAACATTTTGAAATTTATAATATGATGTTTTATAACTTGATATTGAATCGATGCAACAAACAATGAAAACACATTTACATGGAATATCTGCGACAGGAAAAACCACAGATAGAGGAGGAGAACTCACTATTTAAATCTGAAATTACAAATAGAGAGCTTTGACCAACATAAAATCAAAGTAGGGAAAAGTGAGTGCCTTGGACAAAACAAAATGAGGGTATTTATAGTCTTTAGCAAGACAGTTTATAAAAAATAATTAGAGAGTCAATAAAGCAATAGTACATGGATTGCAATCTAAAAGATATTATAAGATTGATCAAACGGTTGAAGCCTTCAATCCACCTGCTCATGATTTCTTTCTAAAACCTCAATGAGTGTGCTCACAGTTTTCTTCTAAAGCTTCAATCCATGTGGTCATAATTTCTTAATAAAACAATAAGCGGGACCCACAAAATCCTATCATTTTGGACCATTTTCATTGAATATAAATATTGAAATTTATAAAAAGGGAATTTTGCAATACAATTTAAATATTTTACTCAACTTGCTGGTAGACATGGGATTACATTTTGAAATTTGGAATAGTATGAATGGGCGAATTCGTGAAAGAATCAAATTATCACACCCAAATGCTTCTTTTAATTTCAGGGATTACATAATTCATTACAATCCTAGTATATCCTATCATTGTCATTGAATAACACACGTATTATAATCTAAAGGCTATTATAAGATTGACTAAATGGTCGAAGTCTTCAATCTGTGTGCTCATGATTTTCTTCTAAAGCCTCAATCTGTGTGGTCACATTTTCTTCTAAAGCTTAAATCCGTGCGGTCATAATTTCTTGATAAGACAACAAGCGGGACCCACTAAATCCTAGCATTTCCAATAATTGCCTTTGAATATAAATATTGAAAGTTATAACAGGGAACTTTTCAATACAATATAGATATTTACTCAACTTGCTGGTAGACATGGGATTACATTATGAAATTTAGAATATGATGAATGGGTTAAGGAGCCAAAGAATCAAATAATCCCACCCAAATGCTCCTTTTAACTTCACGGATTATATAATTCAGTACAAATACTAGTATTCCAATTATACTCGTTGAATATAAATATTGAAATTTATACCGAGGGAATTCTCTAATACAATTTTGATATTTTCCTCAACTTGCTGTTGGAGATGGATTACATTTTGGAATTTAGAATATGATGAATGGGCAAAACCGGGAAAGAATCAAATTATCCACTCGAATGCTTCTTTTAACATCAAAGAATCTAAATAGAGCCATCAACCCTTTGATTCTTACATGGTTGTGCCAAGTATATTAGAACTAAGCCCGGTCATATGGCTAGATACTCTCCACGGGTCACATGGAATTATTTTTTGTTGCCTCCAGAACAATTAGGGGAGAATGCGAATGTAACTGATGCGCCTGTAGCCCCTTAAGATCGATTGAGAAAATTTTGAATGGAATGTGAAATTTGTATGTGAAATGGACAGATTGCATCGCTATTACCTTAGTGTACCTTTGAACCACATGCATTACTCATATACATGACTGTTCTCACTCATAATTATTTTTTGCGAAGAAAAAGTTTTTAGAGCATCATCTTTTCTTGTGCAGATTAATTAGAATGTGGAGGTCTATGCTAGATTGTCATCACAGGCAGTTCCAGGCTATTGTTGAAGCCAAAAGCCAGAAATTTCTACTCAAGTCCTTCTCATCACAGAGTTTAACCGCTAAAGTCACATCAGAGCTAGAGCTTGAGCTGATGAACTGGTGTTCCTGTTTTAGCAATTGGGTCAGAGCTCAAAAAGCTTATATTGAATCACTGAATGGATGGCTAATGAAGTGGCTTCACCAGGAACAAGAAGAAACACCTGATGGCATCGTGCCATTTTCTCCTGGCAGAATTGGTGCGCCTGCCATTTTCGTATTCTCAAATGATTGGTTCCATTTGATAGAGAGGACATCTGAGGATGAGGTGCTAGCAGCAATGCATGCCTTTGCTACAAATTTGCACAGATTATGTGAAACCCAGGATGAGGAACAGCACCAGAAACTTAAGGCGGAGTATTTATCTCAAGATTTTGCCAGGAAACTGAAGGCTCTGCAGAACCAGAACGAGATCGCCGTGCCTTCCTCCAATGATATTGTGGACTCAAATAGTGGACATATGATGCACTTAGATCTGATGCGAAAGCAACTAGATGAAGAAAAGGCGAAACATAAAGAGGCCATGAAACAAATTCAGGAAGTAGTTTCGTGTAGCTTGAAGACTGGCTTGATTCCAATATTTGAAGCGCTGGAAAATTACAGCTCTCAGACGCTTAAATGTTATGATGAACTTCGAATACCAAGCAATGATACATGAGCACTTTAACTTACGCAGATCCAGAGGTCACATAAGGTCAGAATTTTGTCTAATCTTATACTGGGGTATAATTGAAGGGTGATGGAGAAAATGGGCAGAACGTTCAAGTAACCGAAGCCTGTTAAGGCTATCTAATGATGAAATTGAGAACTAGAGCTTAGTTGGTGTTTATTTGTGACATCAGAGAGAGAAATTTGACGACTGATCAAATATTATGCTGATCTGTATCATCATGTTCATTAGTCTGTAGCTTATTGATCGGTTAACTAACTTGAAAGTAAGGTCATATTTACCGTTGGAAATAGCCATTAAATTTACAGTCTTTAGCTTTATTAGCAAGTATGACGTAGTTCTCAATATGTAAGTTAACCTTAAGCTTAGATGATGGATTTGTACGCGAGTTAGGAAGCAGCGAATGTAGCACATTGTTATTTTATTTTAAAAATGAAAGTAAATTTAATTAAACTGCTTGTTATGGAGTGCCTTGCTTTGTTATTGGTATTGTTGACGGATTGCTAGTCCTTTTTGGTTTAAGTCGCTTTGGTGTATCTAATGGGCAACTCTCTATTAATTCGTGGGAAAATGTTTGCTTGCTTGAATTTATAATTTGATAGTGTATACATAAATACTGGATTGTAGAATTGGAACTGTTTATCAAAATGACCGAACTACCGATCACCTGAATAGGTCGAATCAGACCCTTCTTTATGAAATGCTTTTCGCAGTACCTACTCAACGAAGTGATCGGATTGCTCTTGATCATCTGAACTGGTTTGATCCAATCAGAAATAGTGTCCAATCATCTATAAATGTGTTTAATAATTTTCAAGACAAATGACGCCCATCACATCGGCTACATTGGTTTGTGCAGCACGGAAGGGTCGTGACTTTATTAAAACATTCCCATAAAAAAGATCGGCAGAGGCTAGCTTATAAGGGGTAGAACATGTTCCACGGAAGAAAAAGAATAGTCTCTGTGTGATAAAATGGGGACGAACATCCTGATGAGGTATCTCTGTCTATCTCTCTCTCTCTTCCTCTTTCTCTTGCTTTGTTCCTAAAAATGAAATATTTATTTTAATTTCAAATTTATTTTTTCTAGACTCATCTGGTCATAGAAAGCTCTCAAAATCAATTTCATAATTTTTTAACTTATATTTTCATTATTTTAATTGTTTTAATTCCAAAATTGCAATTTCACATAGAAAATCTATTTTAGTAATCAAATTAGCTCCAATTGACTAAAATTTTATGGGGAGTTTCCTTGATCATTATTTACAGTGGAGTATCATTTTTGTGTTTTGTTCATTTATATTTTAACCATTTTAATTTTCTTTCATTTTAGGGGTTTAATTATAATTAGGGTAATGAGTTAAATTAAGTTTATATTTTTCCTAGGGTCTACCAAAACAAGTTTTGTATTTTTTGATTAATATTTTAATTATTATAATATTTATATCAAAACAGAGGGGATTAGCTTAGAAATTAGGGATCCCTAGTTAGAGATGTCCCCTGACCATGAAAAATTCAAGGAAGATCCCTAATCAAAGAGCCTACAAGCCCTCTAAATCTCATGCCATGGTGAATAAATTTTGCTAAATACAATTAAAATACCACAGAGAGTATTTAATTTATTAAAAATAAAATATATAACAAATAATTTTTATTTTTATTCCACATTTTTCTCCTCTGTTTATTGAGTATGAGAGTATTTTTATTTCATTTTTGTGAATTTTCTACACCAAATTATGCATCTTTAAAGGTGGATTGATTTAATTAATTAAAAAAAAAACCTTAATTTTCTATTTATCTAACTCAGCGTCATGCCATCCTTAATAGCTCCGAAGCACTATGCCTCTTCTTCTGGTTGGGCGTCGCCATCTGACTCATCACATGCTTTATGAACCGCTCCTCCATCCAGCACAATCAAAGCCCTCCACTGAATACACGCGCAATCAGACGACATCCATTCATCGTCCCTAACTGGTTCAACCCGCGGACCGTCCACCTTCTAACCCTAATCTATCTAGCTAGACTCAACCAAATCTTCTCGGATTTATTTCTTTAGACTCATTTGATCTAGACAAACCTATCTATATGGCTTATACGTATGAAATAAAACGTACACGCATGGAGAATCAAAGTAAGCTAGAGCTAATGTGAGAGCTTAATACCTTTATCTGAGAGGCGAGCCCTCAATCAGATTGGTTTTACACATTCGTTGTGACCTCGCAAAGCTCCTGCAAGCACCAATTTGAGCTCTTGTTGGGTCTGCACCATAACTCGATTAGGGGGAGATTTCGGGTTAGAGGGAAATATGGGTTAAAGAGGCTTTATGATGGGGCTTTTGTGGGGGATCTTCTTCGTTTGGTCGTGCAATGGTGAGGAGCAAATCAATTTAAAGTTTGGTACACTGTGGCAGAGTGACAGAGAGTGTCCTGGTTTTAGGGCAAATTTCAGTGAAGAAATTAGCCTCAGGTGGTGGCTATGGGTTGTTGAGAGTAGGGGGAATGCACATAGGGGAGTTCAGAGAAGCTCTGGAAGAATTTTCATAGGGCTTTGCCAAGGTTCAGTGCATTGTCCCCTCTTGTCCTTGAGGAGCTCAATTTACAGCCATGGCTAAGGGGTGGAGCTCAGGCTGACATTATCTGGTTTTTGTAAGCTCTGGGTGACGACAATTCCTCGCACACATATCTAATGAGAGCTTGCCACAGAGGATGGGTTTAATTTGGATTAAAATGGGGGAGAGGTCTTCTATAATTTGGCTTTTCAGGCGACTAGGCCGGCCGGCCAAGGTGAAGCTGGTGGCTAGCTGGCTCAGAGGGCGTAGAGGAGTTAATGGTGATTAGAATTAAAGCTTGATGGCTAAGGGGAAGGATCTTACTTCGGTTTAGCCACAAATGGGAGGAGATCCCCTAAATTAGGGGAACCTTTGTCCATGACACAAGTAGGTTGGGCTAAGTGGATCTAGGGTTGTTCCTAGGGTCCACTTGATGGCTATGGGAGACTTGGCTTATCAATTTAGCTAGGCTTGGGTGACAATTAAGTCTTGGTTCAATATTGGGGAGTTTGAGTTCAAGTTGGGCTAGGTTAGGTTTGCGCTTGGATTGGGTCCAATTGATTGTTCAAATTGGTGTGTATGATTGTCACAAAGATTTTAGAAGATAATTGAGGTGACTTTGAATTGGTTTGGAGGGTCAATTTGGTGGAAATTTGACATTTGGTCAATTTTGGGCATGTTGGGTTAGACTTGGGTTTGGGTTAGGCTAGAGTTTGGCTATGGTTCAATTTGATGTGAGTGATTGTTTTGAAATATTTTGAATAGGACTTGGGTGGAAATTTTGGGGTTAGGGCATTTAATTTGGTGACAATTGGGTATATGTCACATTTGGGGCAAATTTGGGGATTTTGACTTGGGTTAGATTTGGGTGAGGCTTGGGTTCAAATTAGGGTCAATTGATTTGGCTAGGGGGTTTAATTTGGGGGAATTGGATCATATGGTCAAAATTAAGGCTTTTCTGATTTGGGATAAAATTAAGATTGAAATTGGTTCAATTGGACTTGAATTTGGTTTAGATTGAGTTTAAGCGTTGTGAATTTGATTTTAGGATTGAAATTGAGGAATATTGGGGTCAATTGGATGTACATTGGAGGTGATTATAACAATTTGGGCCTTAAGGGGCAATTTGGGTTTTTTTGTCAATTTGGGTCAACTTGGTCAAATTAGACTCATTGGAGTGGTCCAAATAGTATTAGGAATATTTATGAGTATTTTGGAAATTTTTGGGGATTTTTGGAATTTGAGGGGCATTTTGGTAATTTTCGTTATTTTGAGGGTATTTTGACAATTTTGGTCAATTTGGAGTACTTTGGTCAATTTTGATGGTGAGGAACATTTTAAAATGATTTTGGAGAAAATTGGTTAATTTAGGCAATTTTTGGGATTTTTGGTCAAAATTAAGGTTTAGGGGTAATTTGGTAATTTGGGAGAAGTTTAGGGGTCAAAGGGTCAAAGTTAGGATTTATGGTAAAATTGTGGTTAATTGAAGGATGCCAACCTTCTTGAGCCATGAACCAAGGGAATTACCCTTTTGGATCATCCATGTGCTGGTTCTAGCTAAACCCTAGCATGGGGCGAAGAGCTTGGGGAACCACCCACATGAGTTTCCAAAGAGTAGGGGACCAAGTATAGGCATGTTTGTTTTAGGTTTTGAGATAGTGAGTGTAATTGTAGAGTTGGTGTGAGTGTGTGTGCAAGCCCAATATGAGAACATCCAGGATTTACCTTAAGGCTTGGATAGTCTATAGGGAACTTCCCTTGAGTTCCTTATGCTTGGTCCATTCTCCTAAGTGCTTAGAGGTTACTTAAGCATATGAAACTCCAAGTGAAGTAATGAAGAATTTTGAATTTCTAAGGGGGAGGGTTTCATCACTAGTCTTCTAAGATAGGCACCAGGAAAGTCCTATGACTAGATCCTAGATTGCCTAAATAAAAACTATACCTCAATAAAAGTGAGGGCAACAAATGGACCCCCAATAGGTGTGGTGTGCCAGACGAGCATACCACACATATTGGCATTAACCAAAGGGATCAATGAAACTAACACAACTGTCTGAGTCAACACTCAAGACAGAACGTAGAATTCAACGAGAAAGTGCCCACTGGAACTTATCTGGTAGAAATCTTCAAATACTGGGAACTCTCGTTGGGGAAAGCAGTAGGATACCTTCAAAATGGAGCTATGAATTTCAAGCCTCCACATTCTGAAGGAGACTCGATCCGATTTGATTTGATTTGAAATTTGAATTAGAATTTGATTTCATATTTTGATTTTGGATTTTAATTTGAATTTTGATTTTGATATTTTTGATTTTAATTGATTTTGAATTTCGATTTGAAATTTAAATTATGGATTTGTGGGAACTTTTGGAATTTGTGGGAACTTTTGAATTTTAATTTGCGAAATTTCAAATTTGATTTTGAGAATTTAATTTTGTGGGAATCTGTGAGTTTAAATGAGTGCGGAGGGGAGAGTCGGTGTTTAGGTACTGACCTCAACAGATGGGAGTTAGAATTTAGAAACTGATCCTGAAGGGTGAGAACTAGAATTTCAGTACCAGTATCAGAAATGAGAATCAGAATTTTGGTACCGATCTCGAAAGATGGGAATCCTAATTTAGGTACTGATCCCGAAGGATGAGAACTGGAAGTTTTGTACCAACCTCGAAAATGAGAATCGAAATTTCGGTACCGATCTCAAAAGATGAGAATCTGAATTTAGGTGATCCTGAAGGATTGAAACTGGAATTTCGAGACCAGCCTCGGGAATGAGAATCAGAATTTCAGTACTGATCTCAGAAGATGGGAATCATAATTTAGGTACTGATCCCGAAAGATGATAACTGGAATTTCGATATCAGTCTCAGGAATGAGAATCAGAATTTCAGTACCGATCTCTAAATTTTGTTGATGTGGAAAATTTTTCAAACAGGATGTGAGAAATTTAGAGAATTTAAAGGAATCAAATGACCTTGCACCAACCCTGGAATTTCATGGATGGTGGAAAATTTCTTGGATAGGAAGCAAAGATTTATGGAATTTGAGGGAATCAGACGATTTTACACTGACCCTGGAATTTCATGGATGGTGGAAAGTTTCTTGGATAGGAAGCAGAAATTTTGGTAATTTGAAGGAATCAAACGACCTTGCACTGACCCTGGAGATTCATGGATGATGGAAAATTTCTCGGATATGAAGATAAAATTTAGGGAATTTGAAGGAATCAGACGACCTTGCACCGACCCTGGAATTTTATGGATGACGGAAAATTTCTCAGATAAAAAGCATAAATTTAGGGAATTTGAAGGAATCAGACGACCTTGCACATGGATGGTGGAAAATTTCTCAGATAGGATGTGAGAAATTTTGGGAATTTGAAGGAATTGGATAACCATGCAGCGACCATAGAATTTCATGGATGGTGGAAAATTTCTCGGATAGGAAGTGAAAATTTAGGGAATTTGAAGGAATCAGACGACCTTGCACCGATCCTGGAATTTCATGGATGGAAGAAAATTTCTCGGATAGGAAGCGAAATTTTAGGGGATTTGAAGGAATCAGAAGACTTTGCACCGACCCTGAAATTTTATGGATGGTGAAAAATTTCTCGGATAAGAAGTAGAAATTTAGGGAATTTGAAGGAATCAGACGACCTTGCACATGGATGGTGGAAAATTTCTCGGATAGGATGTGAGAAATTTAGGGAATTTGAATGAATTAGACGACCATGCTTCGACCATGGAATTTCATGGATGGTGGAAAATTTCTAGTATAGGAAGCGAAAATTTAGCGAATTTGAAGGAATCAGACAACCTTGCATGCCCCCTGGAATTTCATGGATTGCAAAAATTTCTTGGATAGGAAGCGAAAATTAAGGGAATTTGTTGAGCATTCGTGGTATTGCAGAGTATTCGCAGAAGTATTATGAAAATTAGCTCGAGCATTTGTAGAAACTTATAGAGATTGTGGAGAATTTAAGAATTTGTGGAGAATTCGTAGAGAATTTGAGAATTGGTGAACAATTTGTGACAAAATGTAATGACTTCGTGGAATTTCATCGAAGATTGTAGAAAGCTTTCATTTGTAGGAGAATTTGTTTCTCTTTTCATTTTTTTATTATTTCGCTTTTCTTTCATTAAGAGAATTTTCAATTTTAATTTTTTCTTTTTGTTTCTTTTTCTTTCTTTTCTCTTTTTTCGTTTTCAATTTCTTATTTATCTTTCGACTTCTTATTTATTTTCCAATTTCTCTTTTGAATCGTTTGTTGTTCGTTATGATGTAGGACCGGTATACAGTCTTGCGGCTTTTCATCCATAGTGTAATTAGAAATACAAACTGCAACAAAAGAAACTAGCTTTTTGTTGATCTTGATTTAATAATGTAGTACAACTTAGATCATGTGATGTTAGGCATCCAAAATGTCTGCAGTTTATCTAACACAAACTGAAATATCATGTAATATGTTGTCTTCCTGTATAAAAGTAGCAAATGTCTGTCCTCTTAGGTTACCCTATGAACGAGCTAACCTCTAAGCCTCGCTCTGAGACAAATAGTCCCCTCATGTATGCTTAGAGGTATAGTTATGTCACAGCTCCAATGGCTGATGACCTTCCAAGTATGGGTCCGACTCATATCTATTTAGTGTTTCATTTTGCGGAAGGTAACTAAAACTCAGTGACGTGCCACTCCGGGTATGCAGTGCTTCGACAAGTATGCTCCATTTTCTTTAAATATCAAAACTGATTCAGCTGGTACCAGGACCTCGACGAAACCTCTGAATTCTCCAGGCCCGATAATTTGAATTTCTCTTCCAAAAAAAAATATTGCTCTCACTCATATATGAGACAGTGCGGAAAGGTCTAGCAAAATCATGGTGATCAATGTGAAGAATAATGCGACTCACTAAAAATCTAAATCAATATATATATCTGAGTTCATAAATTTTGGCATTTAAAAAAAGTCACATCAAGTTTTTGGCGTCATTGCCGGGGAGGTAACAGTAAAAGTAAATTCAGTAGTACTCGAAAACTTATATTCAAATTACAAATCATAATTGTATGTTCTTGCTTATTGCTAGTGTGCTTGCGTAGATTCAAAACTAAAAAATTAAGACCTTACGATTCTGAATTGGAGCGTACTGTTAAAAAGATTCGAAATCAAAAGAGAGAACTTAGAAATTTAAATCAAATGGTGAACAATCTAAAAAATCAAGGAATTGAAAATGAAAACCAACCAAGACCATTAAGAGATTATGCTAACCTTACATTAGATGAAATTCATTTAACTATCCAAAACCTTGATGTAGCTGCTAATTCATTTGACCTTAAACCTGCTATTATCCAAATGATACAAAATAATCAATTCAATGGAACATCGAATGAAGATCCTAATTTACATCTTACGAGTTTTTTAGAACTATGTGCTACATTTAAATATGATGGAGTGTCAAATGAAGCTGTTAGATTAAAGCTTTTTCATTTTTCATTAAGGGATAAAGCCAAGACATGGTTAAATTTGTTAGCATCTGGATCTATTAGAACTTGGAGAGAACTTTCACAAAAATTCTTATCAAAGTATTTTCCACCATCAAAGACTGCTAAGCTTAGAAATGATATAACATCTTTATGTTAATTTGTGGGAGAATCAATATATGAACCTTGGGAAAGATTTAAAGAACTTCTTAGGAAATTTACACATCACGCTCTACCAGATTGGTTAATAATTCAAACATTTTATAATAGATTGGTAGGATCTCTTAGATCAATTATAGATGCTACTACCGGTGGATCATTATTGTCAAAATCTTTTGAAGAGGCTTATGCTTTAATTGAAGAAATGACTACTAATAATTTTCAATGGCCTGCTGAATGAGTAAATCCTAAGAAAGTAGTCAGTATTCATGATTTTGATGCTATAACCATGATAGTTTCTCAAATCGCTGCTCTTTCAAAGAAAATAAAACAATACAGAATAAATTATCGTCAAATGCCTCCGGTGTTAGAAGAAAACTCATTAGGACAAATTGTGTATGCTCAATCTTCATATGAAACCTTAAATGCGATAAATAATAGAGAGAACAATCCTTATTCAAACTATTATAATCCTAGTTGAAAAAATCACCTAAATTTAAACTGGAATAATAACAATAATGTTAACACTATTAATCCTCAGTGGGGGAACAACCCAGTGAACCCATTATGAAACTTGAACAACCAGGGAAATATGAATTATAGTCTTTCTCATCTTCCGGGCTTCTATAATAATCAATAATTTAAGGAAAAGAAGTTGTCTATGGAAGAAATGGTTCTGAATATGGGAACTCAATTACAAAGCTAGGGAGCTGCAATTAAAAATATATAAAATCAATTAGGACATATTGCTACTGCACTTAGCAATAGACCTTCAGGAACACTCCCTAGCAATGTTGAAGTAAATCCAAAAGACCAAGGTAAAGAACAAATCAAAGCTATTCAACTAAGAAGTGAAAAAGAATTGGAAATAAGAGTCTGAAAAGAAACTGAAGTTGAAAAAGAAAATATGGAAACTGAAAAAGAAAATGAAAATTTGTATCCATAATTAGAATATCCATTAAAACCAATGAAGATCACTGTAGAAAGACCAGTACCACCGTTTCCTAAAATATTATAGCATCAAGATAAAGGAAAAAGATTTGCTAAATTTTTAGAAATCTTAAGAAAGTTATATGTGAATATTCCTTTCATTGAAGCTTAAGAAACTTATAAGTTTATGAAGGATATACTCAACAAAAAGAGGAAGTTACTAGATCATGAGACTGTTGCAATCAGTGAAGAGGGTAGTGCTATAATTCAGAAAAAGCTTCCTGAAAAACTTAAAGATCCTGGTAGTTTTACTATCCTGTGTGCTATAGGTGAAAAATTCTACGGACAAGCATTGTGCGATTTGGGAGCTAGTATAAATCTTATGCCTCTACTAACCTTTAAGAGATTGAGAATAGGAGAAATTGCACCAAGTTACCTGATTGATCTATTACTCATCTTAAGGGAGTTGTAGAAGATGTTTTAGTCAAAGTTGATAAATTTATCTTTCATGTAGACTTTATTATCTTAGATATGGAAGAAGATAAGGAAATAGCTATTATTTTGGGAAGATCATTCTTAGCTATAGGAAGAGCCATGATTGATGTTCAAATAGGAGAATCAACTGGTAAATGACCAAAAGGTAACATTTAACATTTCAAAGTCAATGAAATATCCCTCAATAGAAAAAGGCGATGAATGCTTTAGAATGAAAATATGTGATTACTTGAGAGAGGAATATTTGAAAGAAAAATTTGAAGAGAAAATAGAATATGAAGATCTAAAAAACAAAATTCATGCTGAGATAGAAGATGTTTTGATGAGATCGATAATGAAGAAATAGATAATGTTTAGGAAAAATTTGAAATGTGTGATTCAACAGAACCTAAAAATAAAAGTTTAATTTCATCTATTGTGAAACTTCCTGAACTTGAAATGAAAACTCTTCCAAAACATTTGAAGTATGTATTTTTAGGGGAATCATTAACATTACCAGTTATCATATCCTCAGATTTAAATGAGTTACAAGAACAAAAATTACTGGATACGTTAAAGAAATATAAAAGAGCTTTTGGTTGGACTTTAGCTGATATCAAATAAAATAGCCATTCTATTTGTATGCACAGAATTTTATTAGACAATGAACATAAACCCAGAGTTGATCCGTAAAGGAGACTGAATCCAATGATGAAAGAAGTAGTAAAGAAAGAAAATTTAAAGTGGTTAGATGCTGAAATCAGATATCACATTTCTAATAGTGCTTGGGTAAGTCCAATTCATTGTGTTCCTAAGAAAGGAGGAGTGACTGCTGACATAAATGAAAAGAATGAAATTATACCAACAAGACAATCACTGGTTGGTGAATTTGTATTGATTATAGAAAATTAAACGCCACCGCCAGGAAGGAACACTTTCCTTTACCTTTCTTAGATCAAATGTTTGACAGACTTGCTGGGCACAAGTATTATTGCTTTTTGGATAGATATATTGGTTATCACCAAATACCTATTACTCTTAAGGATCAAGAGAAAACTACATTTACCAGTCCTTATGGAACTTTTGCTTTTAGAAGAACGCCATTTGAATTATGTAATGCACCTGCAATATTTCAAAGATGTATATGTAAATATTTAACAATTTGATAGATGATGGAATAGAAGTGTTTATGGATGATTTCTCATTATTTGGAGACTCATTTAATGCATGCCTAAGCAACTTAAAAAAAGTTTTAGAGGTATGCGAAAAAACAAATTTAGTTCTAAACTGGGAAAAATGTCAATTTATGGTTGCATGAGGAATTGTACTTGGGCATAAAATATATGAATATGACATGGAAGTAGATCTTGCAAAGATTCAAATTATAGAAAAATTACCACCTCTTACCACAGTGAGAGACGTAAGAAGCTTTTTGGGACATGCTGGATTCTACATGCGATACATTAAAAATTTTTCAAAAATAACTAAGCCTCTATGCCAACTTTTAGAAAAAGATAAGAAGTTTGATTTTAACAAAGAGTGTTTAAAAGCTTTCGACTCACTAAAGAAAAGATTAATCACTGCTCCTATAATAGTTTCATCTGACTCGGAGAAACCATTTGAATTAATGTGTGATGCGAGTGATTATGCTATCGGAGTTGATTTAGGACAAATGTATGAGAAAATGTTTAAAGTTATATACTACGCTAGCAAAACTCTTATTGATGCTCAAACTAATTACACTACCACATAAAGAGAGTTATTAGCTATCATTTATGCCTTTGAAAAATTTAGATCATACTTAATTGAATCAAATGTATAGTGTATACTGATCATTCTGTAATTAAATATTTAATGCAAAAGAAGGATTCTAAACTAAGATTAATTTGATGGATACTTTTAATACAAGAATACGATTTTGTGATTGTTGATAGAAAATGAGTCAATAACAAAATAACTGATCATTTATCTAGACTTGAACAACATAAACTGTCTGATTTTGAAAAGGAAATAATCGAAACTTTCCCTGATGAGCAACTGTATAGTATTAAAGAAGAAATTTACCGTGGTATGCTGATATTGTGAAGTACATTGTTAGTAACATTTTACCACCAGAATTAACAATGCAACAACAGAAATAATTCATATATGATGCTAAATCTTATTTTTTGGACGATCCTTATTTATACAAGCATTATAAAAAGCTTATTATTAGGAGATGTGTGCCTTATGAAAAAACTGAACAGATTATTCGAGGATATCATAATTCTAAACTCAGAGGACATTTTAGAACTGATAGAATAACACATAAGATTTTACAATCTAGATTTTGTTGGCTTACTATTCTTAGAGATGTTCAAATCCTGTGATCAATGTCAGAGGGTAAGCAATATATCTTGAAGGAATGAAATGCTTACATTGGAAGTTGAGATTTTTGATGCTTGAGGATTATATTTTATGGGACCATATATTTCTTCATTTGGAAATTATATATATTAATTGATGTGGATTACGTATCTAAATGGATTGAGGCAATAACTTTGCCAAAATGTGATGCTAGAAGCGTTTCAAGGTTTTTTAATGAAAAATATTTTCACAAGATATGGAATGCCTAAAGTAATCATCACTGATGGAGGATCCCATTTTAAGAATAATCTGATTCAGAGATTGTCTTAAAAATATAAATATCTACAGCTTATCATCCCCAAAATAATGGCTTAGCCGAGGTATCTAATCGTGAAATTAAACGAATTTCTGAAAAAATCATAAATCTTGATAAATTAGATTGGTCTGCTAGATTAGACACCACTTTATGGGCATACATAAATACTTATAAAACTCCTATAGAAAATTCTCCTTATAAATTAATTTTTGGGAAGACATGTCACTTGCTAGTTAAATTAGAATGTAAAGCATATTGGGCGATAAAGAAATTAAATTTTAATCTGAAAGATGCTGGTGAGAAAAGATTGTTGCAATTGAACGAATTTGAAAAAATCAGAAATGAATCATATACCAATGATAGAATAGACAAGAGAATATGAAAATAAAGCCTTAATTTTCTAGATTTAATTAATTAATCTAGATGTTTCTCTTCTTCTTTTATTAAGAATAATTTATTGTCTTAAGGAGATAAATTATTTAAATACTTGGTTCTTGATTATATGAATAAATAGTTCTCATTCTAAAGAAACTATAAAAAGGCCTAATTGAATATGGCCTTTTTAATGTAATAAGTAGAAAATAAGTACATTTATAAAAAAGGCCTTAATTCTTAAGTACATTTATCAATCCAATAAGTAGAAAATATTATACGAACTTATAATTACTTTTTTAAAAAATATCGTGAACTTTGTGCTCACATGAATTAATAGACGCATACCATTTATCTATATGCCCAAATTTTTGTCTATTGAATCCTTTTTGGGGCATAGGCTCTCATATTATTCACCCATATGTTGTTGTCGAACTAGGTGATAACTGATCACCCTTAAAATTACATATTTTTTATATTATTTTTAATTAATATTTTAACGATGTTATGCTTTAATGAAAGATATTTCTTATGTTATGGTTGCAGGTAAAAAAAAAACTTTATGAAGTAAGAGAATAAAAAAAATGAGTAAAAGGAGCAAAAATGAGTCAATTGAAGAAAAGAAGAAAAAAGGGCTGACACTGACGCCAAGGTGCCAGACTCAGCAGGGAATTCCAGAGAACTTTTGGACGGTTTTGTGGTGGTTAGTGATGACTTAGAAGAAATCTAGAAGCCTCTGGACAATTTCTCATATGTTATAAACAAAATACAATGAATTTAGACATAGGGAATCAGTTATTCAATGAAGAGGTGCGACTCAAAACCTGAAGGGACGCGTCTATTATCGCAGAAGACTGGCGCTTAGGCGTCACAATTACCTTCTAGAATATTCAAAAAATTTGGATGAATTTTGAAAATGTTCCTGAAGCAACCCTCTGGTCATTTTCAAAGCTCTATAAATAGAGGACAATTCTATAGAAAAGGGTGGTCGTTTAGAGATATAAGTGTTATAAGAGTGAAAGAGGTGTGTCATTTCATTTAGTAAAAGAGTGTTTAGTGTTATTTACTTTTTCTTAGTGAGAGTTCAGAGTGTTGGAGTCTTGTAGAAGTCAGTCAAAGTCAGATAAACTTCAAAGGATTGCTTGGATATCATTCGAGATATGTATTTATAATTTAGTTTTTAAGTTTTGTACTTTGAATTTGAATTATATAAATATGGTTTGTGGTGTGAATCATATGCTTTCTGAGTAGTCTTCTTGTCTTTCTCCCTAAAAATACGAAATGATTTAGATAATGATTTAATTTAGTTTTGAGAACTTATTTTTCTTCATCAATAATTTGTGATGTTACTTCACCCGATTTTCATTTACACTCTAACTTGATCACTTGTAATGTTAAAATCTGTAGAGAGTTCTTAAGACCTGACTGTGGGCTAAGAATTCGTCACATTACCACATTATTTTAGTTCTCAAACTAAATTAAATGTTTACTAATCATTAAATATTTTGTATGGGGAAAGAATCTTTTTTAATTTTGTTAAAGAATTTAACTTAATATTTTATTTCCAACTGCTACTTTAAATAACTTGCATATTCGTACTTGATAATTGTTTAGTTTATAAATAGATTTTCATCTTTCTTTTCTTATTTATTTGTACTTAACCTTCCCCGTGGGATCGATATCTGGGGCTTAATTAGAAAGCTCTATATTACTTGAAACGATACGTATACTTGCGTAGTACCCCTAGTGTGTGATTTATATTTATTTATAAAATCTTTAATTTTTAAATATCATACATTAGTCGCTTAATCTAATTTGAGGTCAAATTTAGCCATAATTTTATAAGCTATTTTACTTGCGTAATTGCGGTCGGGTCAACGACCTAACTCAGGGATCTGGGGGACAGAGTGTCAGCAAGGAAAAATATTTATGTACGAAATACGCACGCAGAATTGTGTGCGGATGAATGTTATTGAGAGGGTATTGAGGGGTTATGTCCGTGTTATTGGGGTTAATGCCCTTAATAACCTCACAATAACCCCCCAATAACCTACAAAAAAGTTATGCGGTTCTGTTTTCATATATACTGGGGGGTTACGGCAGTAATAGTGTAACATAAAACTTTCCAACGTCTTTGAACAATAATTTCTTCAATCCGAGTAGTAAGAGAGTTCAAACCTCAATTCACGAAGCCTGACTCATTAATCAACCACTTCTTTAAAATGTTTTTTTGTTGAATAGACGTTGCGCTTCGAAATTGGCGAACTTTCTAAGATTGAAAACTTGCAATCTTGACGTTTTGATCAAGTCAGAATCCATTTGGACGAGATTTGGGATCTTCCTTTTCGTTTCTCTGGCGGTTTTGGAGTTTAGAGGCGATTTTTGGGAGTTTAAATGGAAGGATTGCCGCCTAAAACAACCAAAATTTGAATTTAAGAACGAGAAAACTATTTCTAGTAAGCAACGTGGTCAGGCGCTGATGGTAGCGCTGTCCAGCACTCGAGCACAGTTCTGGCCAAATTTTCATTTCATCTGAATTCATTCCAAACTTCGATTCAATTCATTTCTTGATGCTTTTTATGATATTTAATGACGGTAAAACTTAATTATGTGGCAATCTAACAAAAATAAAAATTTAAACAAGCAAAACACGAAACATAACTGTGGGTTGCCTCCTACAAAACATTTGGTTTAACGTCGTCAGCCTAACATAACCTCTGGTTATTCAGGTTGATTTAGCATTAAAACCTCTTTAAAATTATGTCTATTGCCTTAAAAATAAAGTTTTAATCTGTGTTCATTAACTTTGAATATTCTTCCAGTTTTAGGGTCTTCAATATCAACAGCTCTGAATTTATAGATTTTTATAACAGTTAATGGTCCTATCCATCTAGATTTCATTTTCCAAGGAAATAATCTCACTCTAGTATTATATAATAAAACTTTTTATCCTGGATCAAATTCCTTTTTAACAATTTTTTTATCATGCCAAAGAAAAATAATTTTAACTAAGCTATTTATTATAATAGAATAACAAAAAATAATAATAAACCATATGATATAACAAAATAAATTTTATTTTTAATCATCTTAAATAATTTATATTTAAACTCTTGAATTTTTAATATAAATAAGCTAACTAACCTAACGAGTCAGTCAAGACTAACTCAATCTAGGCTCGTAAGCGCGTCGAGTTGAGTTCATAAGCTATTTTTCGAGCCACTTGGCTCAATTAAACCCTACTCCCCTCCATTTGCACCTTTCTCCCATGCAACCACATTGGATGGTCAACTTATCGAGTCCCATTCTCATGTTCCCACTCTAAAACGTCCAACCAAAGGAGTCCTTCCTTCAGAGTTTTCTTTCTAAGAACCCTCACGTCATTGCTTTAACTTACATCACTTCATCTCAATACTTTGCGCTTCAGTAAATGACATCACAATCTCTTCTTACTTTCAAGCTACGGCCATTTATATGTTGTTGATCATCAACTCCAACCTCCTTATATATATATATATCCATATCTATATATCTATATATAAACATTGCTTAAAATGTGCAGAACAAAAATCATACTAGAGAATACAATGCACTCATCCTTCCCTTCACAGCTTCAAAAATCATTCCTTTTTGCAGCCATTGTAGTTTCATTTATTCCTACAACAACTTCAACTATCCATATCAATGATTCATCCATCCAAACCAATCATCACAGGTACTCGTTCGATTCGATCATTTTGCTTCTATATTTGGATGCTTTTGTGTGTGTTTTGATGGCTTTGTTTGATTGATTTGTAGGAGGTATGAGTTAGATGAAGTGGAATGGGAGATGGTTGAGAAGAAGGGGAATCAATTTGTTGTAGGAGGGCGGCCGTTTTATGTGAATGGGTTTAATACCTACTGGCTCATGATTCTGGCAGTCGATTCTTCCACGAGAGGGAAGGTCGTTGAGACCTTTGAGCATGCTTCGGCCGTCGGTCTTACCGTCGCTCGAACTTGGGCTTTCAATGATGGTGGATGGAGAGCGCTGCAGAAATCTCCTGGTGTCTATGATGAAGATGTCTTCAAGGTCTTATATAATTATATAATTATATATGTATATATGTGCTACCACCATCATATTTGTATGATAATCAACCATTATATCAAAAACTTGAAACAACAAATACAAAATTCTAAGCTTTGGATATCATTAGAAAATAAATAACGTAGAAAATTGAACAATTTGAAAATAGTATGACTTCTGATTGTATATATATATAATAATAATAATAATAATAATAATAATAATAATAATAATAATAATAAACTTTTCATCAAAATATACAATTATTATAACAAATAAACTATATATTTAGAATAATTAAATATCATGAAAATACTGCTATAAAATTCATCCAAATCATCATTTTAAGAAAGTTGTTGTTTAATTTTGATTCAACGGATCAAATACATTAAGTGTGCGTTAGGTGCAGCTTGTGTGTTTCAGGATAAGCGACTTACCCAGAAACGTGGCTCGCGGATTGACCGCGGGGTTCGACCCGCGGCCTGCGTTTAGTGTAAAAACCCAACTGCATTTTTAGATAAGTTGGCAAAACGTATTTTTCAAATGGTGAGGCGGCGCTTATAAGCTGCCCCAAACGAGTCCTAAAACTGTAATTGATATTTATTTACTCGAGTTTCATAAATGTTTTCTTTATTAATTGTGTATTATGAATATGGATTAAACATAATGACTTCTTATGGTATGTCTAATTTACTTATTGGTTACTTACTAAGGCACTTGATTATGTGGTGAGTGAGGCAAAGGCGCATAATATCAGATTAATACTGTCATTAGCAAATAATTGGGAAGCATATGGTGGGAAGGCTCAATATGTGAAGTGGGGAAAGGCAGCAGGTTTAAATCTTACTTCTGATGATGATTTCTTCATTGATCCAACGGTGAAAGGTTACTATAAAGCTCATGTAAAGGTAAATAATATTACATTTTCATTGTATTTCATCATTATTTAGCATTATTATTTTTTATTTACTTAAACAAAATATTTTTTTTTATTTACTTGAACAAAATTATTATTTTTATATAATTATTAGTCCAAAAACAATCTGAATCTTCTCACATAAAATAAAATAAATAGCTTGGAATTTACATTAAATTTATTGTGAGAGGTTTCTAATTAATTTTCCAAATAATTCTTTTCTATTTATATATCTAGCGCCTAAAATTTAATATTAATCTATTTATATTTTATCTTAGAGCCATAATCACGGGGAAACTTGCGTACGTCAACCGTACGCAGAGATGCGTACGTAAAAAAGTACACGGGGTTACACGGGGGTTATAAGGGTGTTACAAGCTTGTTATAACCCTATTGTACCTCCTGTGTAACTCACTTGTAACCCGCGCTTCTATTTCATTCATTTGTACACGGGAGTTACACGGGAGGTACAAGAGGGTTATAACACGCTTGTAACCCCCATATACTCTTTTACGTACGCATCTCTAGATACGGTTGATGTACGCAAATTTTTCCCCATAATCACAGCATAACATATGCCTCAAGGCTGAAAATATGTATTTCACTTTAAAAAGTTAATAATAATAATATTTTTAATGTGATGTTAAAACTTTGGAGGATTAATATACATATCACATAATTCTAAGGTATTTTTCTATCTAACACCTATTCTTTTTATATTTACATGCATAACACTCAATTTCATGCAAAGAATTATGACTCTAAATAAATAAAAGAAATTGAAAAGTTTTGTTTTCAAGTGTTAGATATGTAATACATAAGAATTGCGCGCTCTCTATGTAAATCCTCTTGACGATCTAGATGTTACATTTTGTTTTTTTAAAGAAATGGCCAGAGGCTATTATACAAGCCTCCATCCACTCTTAACGTGCCTAATCATTCAAGTACCACCTCTTAAGGCTTACGTTTCCAAGGTGGATTCGAACCCCCGACTTGAGGTTTCTTATACCGAGGATGCCAACCAACAGGTCGGGGTACGCGGTAGCACGATTGATCTGTTACATATATTAGTAAATATCAAAGTTTTAAGAGGTATAAATATAAATATATAAAACCTATGTAGTACCTATGCATGCTGAATCTCCAAAAAAAAATTCTGAGAATACATTTTTCTATTGTTTACTTGGTACAATTAATGCTACGACACCCAAATGAAGAGTAGAAGAATAGATAACAAATACGGTTAAATAACTCACCATTGCTTGATCTCTACTGAAAAAATTACAAAGCTTTTGAAATTTTGTAAATAAAAACCTATAGTTAATGAATTTAGTAAATAAATAATGATTTGTGTGGGTGATCAGGCAGTTCTCAATAGAGTAAATACATTTACAAACATCACATACAAAGAAGACTCAACAATCTTCGCATGGGAATTAATGAATGAACCTCGCTGTCTTGATGATCCTTCAGGCAACAACCTACAGGTAACTATCTCAAGCTTAAAAGCTGTTCTATTTTACTCGCCATCCAACATCAACTACTGATCATGAATCACTTTCAGTCATGGATTGAAGAAATGGCATTCCATGTAAAGTCCATCGACCCGAAGCATCTGATTGAGATTGGGCTCGAAGGCTTCTATGGATCCTCAACACCTAATCGCTTCCAGTTCAATCCCAACACCTTTGCCAGTCAAGTTGGCACCGACTTCATAAGGAACCATCAGACACTAGGGATCGACTTTGCGACAGCCCACATATATCCAGATACTTGGTATGACAAAAAATAACATCAGAAGCAACTTCTTGCTATGGGATGGCAAAAATTGACCTGATATGCCAACTCAAATTGAACTTGACTTAAGAAATTTGAGTTCAGGTTGACAACTATCTTTTTTTGGTCGGCTCGGGTTAGAACTTTTAACTCATATATAATTTTTCAGGTCAGATTCAGATTGGCTAGTAAACTCAAGTTTAACCCAAAACCGACCAGCTAACTTAAAATTAACTCACAATCGACATGTCAATCGGAATTTAATCCGCGATTGACCCGAAATTTACCCAAATTTGAATTGAAATCAACTCAAATAGTTGACATGCTTTATGTTAAACGAGTTAAATGGTTTGGATTTGGGTTGGGGTGTTGAAGAAAGATTAGATTCAGAATGAACTTCTAAACCATTTAATATTCGGGTGGGTTCGGGTCACGGTTTCAAGTCAGTCAATTTTCGATCATGTCACTTTGGGTCAGACCTGAACCCAACCGTGAACCCGACTTGACACCCATGCTTCTAGCTATAAATTAATAAGTTCTCTTTATTGATACAGGATATCGAATTCGATCTCTGACTCGCACCTTCAATTCACTAAGTCTTGGATGCAGAGCCACATTGATGATGCAGAGAATGTGCTTGGAATGCCGGTGGTGTTCACGGAGTTTGGAGTGTCGGTGAATGACAAGAACTTCAGTGTCAGTTTCAGAGATCAATTCATTGATGTGATTTATAAGAACATTCTAAACTCTACAAGGAGAGGAGGGAGTGGAGGAGGAAGTCTTCTATGGCAGCTATTCCCAGAAGGAACAGATTATATGGATGATGGCTATGCAGTGGTGCTCACAAAATCCATATCTACATCAAATATTATATCCCTACAATCGAAAAGGATGCATATGTTCAACTCTAAGTGTTCATGGAGGTGCCACTGGGGTTGCAAAAGGAAGAGGAGCTATGTGGATTTCATGTTTTATTATAAGCATAACCAACTCTGATGAAATGTTTGAATGGGTAGTATTGAGTGCAATAATCATTTCATTTAAGCATTGTGGATGCTACAGTGTGATATGCAAATATACAAATGTATATGTCATATTGTATGGAGTACATGATTATTTTCTATGCACTCATATTTATGTGATTACCTAATAGTTATATTAGAGAATATAGTGAGGAAAAATAATAAAAATAAATTTAGATAATTTGTGTTATGTGTATCAAAAGGTATAAAAAATAGTTATAAGTTCTAAGGAAAACATTAATGTCAGGATATTAGCAAAGAAAATAAACTTTAGATAAAGGGAATAGAAATTAATTTTGTAAAAATGGTTTATAGAACTAAGGAATGTTGATTAATAAGATCATCTTGAAAAAATTCGATACATGTAGTATGAGGGTAATGTTGTGTGACTCCAACAGTTATAAAACAGTTCATTTCATTATTAACAAATTAATTTACGGTGTGTGTGGAGCCAAAGCATTCCAAACAGTTTTAAGGCTTGCACCTAGGCACCAGCCATGGGCGTTTAAGCTCTCCATAAGAGTGGGCGATATTCTTCCCGAAAGACCATCGCCTATTGGCACCTAGGAGCACATTTCTAGTCATTGATACAGAGCGCTTGGTGCTTTGACACCAAGTTTGGGTGCCTAAGCGCCTGGTGCAGTTAATGCATTAAAAATTGGTTTTTAAGCCAATTTCTCGAGCAAGTTTCAAATTCTTTGCTATTTCTTTCATTTGAATTCATATACGAGCAAAGAGGTACATTTTGGTGATTCAACATGATTTTTGCCTCGGATTGGAGGGGACGATATTATTGCAAGTCCTGTAAGTTTCTTCATGTGAGTGCGAAGAAGAAACTTGTGTGAGTCTTTTATAAATCTTTTTGAATTACATAGTGAAATTTGTGGTGGTCAAGCTACGTAGTTTTTTCCCATTTTTAGATTTTTCCACATAAATTACTATGTGCACTTCTGGTTGCTTTGGTTGCGCTTTCTTAAATTTTTATTTCAGTTTTCTTGAATCATCTGATCCTATTCCATGGTGAAATTAAAAGGATACTCTTTCGAAGTAGTTTCTTTAACAAACTGGTATCAGAGCAGGGTTCGATTCAAGTGAGAGCATTGGTCGAAAAATCAAGGTTCAAAGTAGAGAAGTTCAATGGGACAAACTTTACATTCTGGAAAATGCATGCGAAGGAATTATTGTATAAGAAAAAATTGTACTTGCCACGATAAGGAATCACAAAGAAGCCTGAATCTATGCCTATGAAAAAACGAGAAGTGTTGGATTGAATGACACTTAGTTTGATCAGGTTGACACTTTTCTCATTCGTTATGTTCAACATTGTAAATGAGAAAACTACCGTGAATCTCATGGAGGCACTTACCGAGATGTACGAAAAACTTTGCTTACAATATGTTTTTTTAAATAAAAAAGTTATTCAATATAAAGATGATAGAAGAAAGTTCAGTGGTAGAGTTTCTCTATAACTTAAACACTGTGATGAGCCAGTTGTGTTCTGTGGGGATTAAGTTTGATGATGAGGTCCGAGCTCTGATGAAACTAGTTTCATTGTCGGAAAGCTAGGATGATTTAGTAATGGCAGTGAGTAATTCTTCAGAGACTTCAAAGTCGAACTTTGATGATATCATGGTTTGATGTTGAATGAAAATGTTTGCAAAAAATAAAACATAGTGAATCTTTAGATTCTGCATTGAATGTTGATAACGGAGAAATGAATCTATGCAGGAATACAGACAGAGGTAAATTCAAGTCCAAGAAAGGAAATCCCAAGTTAAATAGGGGAAAATGTATGGAATTGCGGTAAGAAAGGGCATTACAAGAAGGTCTGCAAAGCTCCAAAGAAATCTGGTAGAGGAGGACAGGAAAGTAGTATCTATACTAATGTCTCCACAGGTGAAATCCAAAATGACTCACTGGTATTATCTCTAATCAGCACTGAATCCTGGATAGTGGATTCAGGTGCCTCCTTTCATGCCTGCCTAAAAAAATGTATTTAAATACTATACTTAAGAGTGATCTAGGGAAAGTTTATTTGAGAGATAACTAGACCTACAGTATAATAGGAAAAAGTGATGTTGATATCAAGTTGTTGAATGGATAGGTTTAGAAGCATACTGAAGTTAGACATATTTCAAGTTTAAAGAGAAATCTCATCTCTGAGAGCCAACTTACATAGTCAGGACTCGTTACTATTTTCACAGGTGATTCGTGGAAGGTGACCAAAGGGGCATTATTGATGGCTCGAGAAACATTGAATGCACCCTTTATCTTATCAATGAAATGACTGATTTAATTAATGCAACTGGAACCAGGGTGGATACAGGTTTGTGGCACTGTAGGCTTGGCCATATGAGCGAGAAAGGTATGAAGTCCCTACTTAAAAAAAAAAGCTTCGGGGTTTGAAATTAGTTGATATGAATTTCTCCAAAGATTGTACTTATGCCAAACAAAAGAAATTTTCTTTCTCCAAGAGTGGCTCAGTGGTGAAATCAAAGAAATTGGAGTTAGTGTATACTGATGTATGGGTCCTACTCCAATTCAATCCTTTGGAGGTTCTCACTATTTTGTCACATTTATTAATGATCACATGAGAAAGGTATAAGTTTATTTCTTAAAGCAGAAATATGATGTATTTGAAGTCTTTAAGAAGTAGAAGGCTACGATAGAAAATGAGAAAGGCTTGAAGCTGAAGTGTCTCAGATCAGATAATGAGGACGGGTACCATGATCAGAATTTCAGGAATTTTTGTGCTACTGAGGGGGTCAAACATGAGTTCATTGTCCCAAGTACACCGCAGGTGTGGCTGAACACATGAAAAGAACAGTCATGAAGAGTGCTAGGTGCATGAGGCTGCATGAAAGCATGCTGGCATAGTTTTAGGCTGAAACATCACGATAGTTTATCTATTCAACTGTAGTCCATCAACACCTTTGAAGAAAGGCTTACCTGAAGAAGCCTGGGGTAACAAAAAGTTATGTCTAACTCATTTAAGAGTATTTAGATGTTTTGCATATGTGCATGTAGATACAAGGTCCAGGGGCAAGCTTGACTCAAAACCTGTGAAGTGTGCCTTCATTGGATATGGCTCAGATGAGTTTGGGTATAAGTTATAGGATTATCAAAATAAAAAATTCATCAAAAATCACAAACAAAAAAATGGAGATGTATAAAGGGAGGATCAGAATTCAGGATATTCTGCTAATAACTTCTGAAGAATCTTGATATGTGGAGATAGAAAATACTGATGATCAGAAAGATAAAGAAATAATAAGTGCTCAACCAAAAAGAGCATTGGAGGTTCCTCAATCGCCTGCTACAGAAGTCAGAAGATCCAACAGAGTGAATAAACCCATATAAAAGTATTCTTCATCTTTACGCTATTTGTTGCTAACTGTTAGCGGTGAACCAGAGTGCTTTAAGAAGGCCACTTAAGTTGAAGATTCAAGGAAGCGGGAGCTCGCCATGGATGTATTTTTCTAGTCAAATCAACCTTAACATTTGACAGTACTACCAAATGACAAAAGAGCATTGCACAAAGAGTGGGTTAGCATGTTGAAAGAATAGTTAGATGATAATAAGCGCTACAAGTAAATGCATCTTATGAATGGTCCAGTAGAAGGAAGGACTGATTATTCAGAGATCTTCTCCCCAACAGTGAAGATGGCAACTGTCGTTGTTGTGATGAGTTTGGTAGAAGAGGAAGATTTACATTTGGAGCTGATGGATGTAAAAATAGCTTTCTTACATGGAGATATGAAAGAGGAACAACCACAAGGTTACAAGGTTTCAGGCAAATAAGGCTTGGTCTGTAGATTAAAGAAGAACCTATATGGCTTGAAGAAGGCCCCAAGATAGTAGTATATGAGGTTTGATAGGTTCATGTCAGACAATAGGTACATGAAGTGTCAAAAAGACCACCATTGCTTCATTAAATGCTTCGATAACTGTTATATTTTACTTCTTTTATATGTGAATTATATGTTGATTGCAGATGCAGATATGTAGAAAATAAAAAACTTGAAGAATTGGATAACAAGTAAGTTCGAGATGAAGGATTTAGGTCTAACTAAGAAGATCATTAGGATTAGAATCAATAGGGGCAAGAGTGCAGGAACACTAAAGTTATCTTAGGTAGAGTATGTTGAGAAGATCCCACAGAAGTTCAACATGAGTGAGATGAAACTATTTTGCACTCCCTTAAGTAGTCACGTTAAACTATCTAAGAAGCGATCACCAAACTCTAAAACAAAGCAAATGCGGACGGAGATAAATTCATTTGCTTGCGCAGTTGGAAGTTCGATGTATGCGATGATTTGCACCATATCAAATATTGCATATGCAATGAGAGTAGTCAGCATATACATGGGTAATCTAGGCAGGCATCATTGGGAGGCAAAAAGTGGATTCTCAGGTATTTGAGAGGAACATTGAATAGAAAAATTTTCTATGAAAGTGCAAGGATCAGTCTATAGGGATTTGTAGATTCAGATCTGGCAAGAGATGTGGACAGTATGATAAGTAAAATGATATCTTCACATTAGGAAACACAATGCAAAAGCTCATTGAACTTTCAACTACGGAGGCTGAATATATTTCTTTCAATGAGGTTAGCAAGGATATGATTTGGCTATAGAACTTCGTGGTAGAATTTGGCAAGGAGCAGGAGATTAGAAAGCTCTACAATGATAGTATGAGGGATTCAACTTCCTAAGAACACTGATTTTCATGCCATGATGAAACACATCCAGCTGAGGTATCATTTCATTTAATCTCTTCTAAAAGATGGGCAGTTATTTCTAAAAAAGATACATACAGCTGAAAATCCTACGGATATGTTGACGAAGGTGGTGACAACTGAAGTTGTGCTTAGCTCCAGTTGGGTTTCATAAAGGTTGAGACCTGAAGTGAGTCAAACCACGGTACGTATCTAGATGCATTTACAAAGGACTGGTATTCGATGCTTTGTCTCGAAATGGGAGATTGTTACGGTGTGTGTAGAGCCAAAGCATTCCAAACCGTTTTAAGGCTGGCGCCTAGCGCCAATCATGGGCGCCTAAGCACCCTATAAGAGAAAATGTTGCTCTTTTTCTTGATAGATCAACGCCTAGAAACCCATTTCTGGGCACCAATAAAAAGCACTCATCGTGCTTAGGTGCCAAGTTTGGGTGCCTAAGCACACAATGCGATTGATGCATTAACAATTTGTTTTTTTTAAACCAAAGTTTTAAGCAGGTTTCAATTTTCTTGTTATTTATTTCTTTTGAATTCTTCAACGAGCATCCCAGTGATAGTGAGGATTGTCAGAGACGTGGATTTTGGTGATTCGACATGATTTTTTCGTCGAATTGGAGAGGGAAGATTGTTGGTGCAAAACCTGTAAGTTTTTTCGTGTGAGTGTGGAGAATAAACTTATTTAAGCCCTTTGTAAATCTTTCTGAAATACATAGCAAAATTTGTGGTGGTGTGGCTTCCTAGTTTTTTTTTTTTGGTTTTTCCACATAAAATTCATGTGTGCTTTTCTGGTTGTTTTGATTGTGCATACTTAGATTTTTGTTTCGGTTTTCTTGAATCATGTGATCCTATTCTGCGGTGAAATTCAAAGGAGGCTCATTCATATTATTTTTCTTAAGAATTAATAAATGAATAAACACTTGATTACTAATAAAAAAAATCTTATAAAGAGAAGAATTTATTTCTCCTTTAAGGAATATAAGAATGGAACAAACCTCGTCCAAAATGTCAAATTAAGTAAATTCAGGATTGATATCTACTCCTAATTTTTATAGTATCCATTATAGCTGAAATAAAGAATTATAATATTGTAATAGCAACAAGTTTCAATGATTTAGAAAATTCTAAGAGTTATGGTGATAGTAGTTCAAATACTAATTTCCCTAATTTTACTCTTTTCTTTATATAATGATATGTAATAAAAGTTTTTCTGTGCCAGAATATTCACCGTAGTTGAGTGATAATTTAACGTCATAGCATTGTACAATGGTCCAACACACACTCACACATAATTTGAAAGGAGCCACCAAGAATTTTTAAGCGGTAAGACACGGAAAGAGAAAAACCACAGGGCTAACCTAGATAATGTATTCCATTATAAGTTTGTAATTACAAATAATGCACCATTTTCATGATTATAACTTCACACCAAATATATTGTTTGTCCATATACAACATGCCAAAAATATTAAGATTTCATAGAAAGTCACATTATTTTGAATATGGAGGTGGTAAGCAGTTGTTGTCAGGTGTTATTGTTGGATCTTCAAATAACGTTACTTTTTAGATCGTATTCAGGTATGTCATTGCGTTGTAAAGTTCACCAATAGCTGGGAACAAGGGTGATTAGGCGGGTGTTGGTGGACCGTGGCTTATAGCTACGGAAGTCAGAAATTATTGCCGGATTTTTAGTCAATAAAAACACTAAATTTGACTCTTTCCACACCTCCAATGAAGAGAGGGGATCTATTTATAGGTTTAAGGGATGAGTATTTTTGTCCTTTGGCAAATAACTTTCACAATGACTTGATTGAATGGCCCATATGGATCCTCCTTAATATTTAAGATTTTTTTAGAATGTTGAGAGCTTTAATGATCTAAAAAATAAGGGAGTTTGGGTTCTTAGATTCCTCTCCTGGAGTTGCTTAATTCGAATAAAAATGTGTCAAATTTAGAGTTCATTTGACCATCTAATTAACGATCCAAAACCTCTAAAAGTACTTCAACGGCTTGATTTGGACTTGATTGAACTCAGATTGGACCAATCTTAGTATTATTCAATTCATCTTGTCAAGATAGCTAATTTTATTATAAACTTACTGAAATTGAGGCCCTATATTATCTTTAATTTAAATATGGAAACTTCTTCTTTAAAAAATACCTTGAGATCCATGCAAGACGATAAAAAAATTGTTAATTACGTATCAGTTGCCCCATATTTTTGGGGAATTATTTTCTATCTTGTCTAAAAATAAATATTTTAGAAATTTACAATCACAAGAGTAAGATTATTTATTTATTATGTAATTACATCTACACACAAGAAGAGCTTGAGTGAGGATGTAATGGTGTGCATAAAAATGAGTCAGCATGCATGTGTGTTACTGAACACATGAGGATGCACGTTTGCACTGTTGTGTCTCACAGTGGTACAGTTCATGCCGCAAAGTAGGCAACTTGAGTGTATGCTCAAGCTGAGGATTGGGTCGGGTCAAGTCAAATTGTGGGTGGCGGTTAATTGTTTGGGCTGTTGACCTCTGGCTGCAAATATAAGAATTCAGCCTCGGGGGAGAGCATGGTAGAAATTTGAAGGATATATATAATAGTTAAACTTAATAAAGTTATAGATGTTTTTCAGAGTAAAATAACAATTGTACTCTCTCCCCTTTTAATCAACGCAAGTATACATATCGTTCAAGTAATAAAGGGCTCTATTGGAATTCTAGATATCGATTCCACAGGGAAGTTAGAGATTTAAAGACTAATTTTTTAGTAAAGTCGATTACTAATCTATTTTAGTATAGTATACGAAAAATGAAGAATGCTTAAACTAATACTTAAAAGACAGAATATATAAGTCAATTTAGAAAAGTATCTTTCTCCTTGTTAAGAGGATTGAGTGAATGAATAATTAAATGAGTTTAGAATTATATTGTATCAAATAGGAGCATTCCTATTCTTTACCCTTTGGTTCAGGTGCAAGAACATTGACTAATGCTTATGTTTGGTTCATCGAATCCGTGGCTAGGACTGGAAGGATACTGTACTGCCACTCGTAGCTCCCACGTTCCCCTCACTCCGAGGCTAACATCTACACTTCAGCCTCCCAAACAGTAGTACGGAATTGAAGATTTTAGTCTGTCACACTAAAATATTCAATTCTTCGCCCGATAATTAATATTTCCCTATTTATTTGCACCCTCCTTTCAAGGCTTTTGAATTCCCTGAATCTTGGATGTAGTCTTGACTATATTTGATAATTCAATATATGTTAACAATTTGATTGGCCAAATTGAAAGTAAATTAAGAATTAAGTAAAAGATTATCACAATCTCTATTTACTATTATTAAGCACAACTCTTTTAATTCTTCATTTCACAAAACCTCAACAACAAGAAGAAAGACAAAGGAAACTACTTAGAATGCATGGGAATAATAACACAGATGTTGGATTTCATTTAAAGTTATAAAACAATAAACAAATATACTTATCTCAATTCTTCTCCCCAAGGAGATTCCTCAAGTTCCTCTGACTCTTCCTTCTTGTACAACACACTTATAACTCACCAAGACACTAAACACTAACTCTTACTATAAAAGGAAACACTAATTTGATACCAACTGACACACCATAACACACAAAATTGTCTCTATTTATAGAAGGAGTCATATTTCCAAAGGTTGCTTAAGCACCTCTTCAAAACACGTCCAGATTCAATGAATTTGGCTTGAATTAACTGTCTCGCCATCGGCGGGCTTCTAGAAGCAAGACTAACCGTTCAGGCTCGCTGTCGGCGGGCTCGATCTCGCCGTCGGCGGGCTCGATCTCGCCGTCGGCAGGCTCTATTATAGTATATTAAAAACTTTCGGGAAAATCTCTCCGTCGGCGGCTTAAATCTCGCCGTCTGCGGGACAGTTCAATTTTCATCATTTTTTGTCCTTTTTGCTCTAGATTTGCGCCTTTTTGCTCTCAGCACCTATAAATCTTCATTCATGCAATAAAACATAGAAAATACCTTTCTTTAAAGTGTAATTTCATTTGAAATTGATATAAATTTCGCAATATATTTTCTTGTGGTCAACTGTCGACCAAGTCAGGTCGAGTTGGAAGGTGGGTGGCGGGTGAAACCACAAGCTGGAATACATGGGGTGACAGGCCACCAACTGCACTCAAGTGATGTAAAAGGTGCATATGATCATGCACATGTTAACAGGTGCTTGCAAGCACGCATGCCAGCTCTTAAATGGTTTCAAAGCAAATTTTATTAAGTTTTTTTCCTTTTTGCATAGAAACTCTAAAGTTTGGCCTATGAATATTGCCTTATGGAGAGGTAGAAGGTACTTCATCCCTCTATATGTTGGAGTCTCCTGAGTTGTTGTTGCCTCATTTCCTGCTCTATTGTTTCCCTGTCTCCTAAGTTGTTGTTAAGCTGTCATATGAGTTGTTCTTTCCCGACATTGGGTTGTTCATGCCCTGATTTTAGGCTATTGTTGCCTGACATTTTGGATTGTTGTTGCTCTGTCTTTTGGATAGTTGTTGCCTTTATCTTTTGTGTTATTATTATCTTATCTTTTTTGTTGTTGTTGTACTAGTTTTGGGATGTTGTTGCCTCACCTTTTGAACTATTATTCTCCTAACTTTTAGCTGTTTTTGCTGGATTTTTTTAGTTATTTTTGCCCCACGTTGTAGGTTGTGTGTTGCCCCACTTTATGAAATGTGGTCGCACGATCTTGTGGTCTATTTCTGCCCCGCTTTTTTGGCTATTGTTTCCCAAAATTTCGGGTCATTTTACCACGATATTTAGGTTATTTTTGTCCCACATTATGAATTATGATTTCCCATATTGGTTTGTTATTGTCTTGCCTTTTAGGTTGTTGTTACCCCAACTTTTGGGTTATTATTGCCTATACACATTGAGGTTACTAAGGTATTCAGGCTGGTATTGCCTCCATATTGAGTCTGTTTTCCTTTATTTTTTATAGGATGTTGTGGCTTGATATATGAATGTTGATTCCTTATATCATGCACTAAAGAAGACACAATTTTTATAAGTTTACAAGAATCAAATCTATTTTATATAAGATATTACCCCCAGCAGGAGCATAGTGATATTGAATTCTTCTGAGACTTATGGCTTATGTGATTTTTAGTGAATATTTAGTTTCTTGAATAATGAAAATTTTGAGGCTTATTTCCCCATGAAATTTTTTGAGTGTACATGTTAAGCACATAAGTATAAGTGTCAAGTAAACTACAAATTTTTGAGTTCGCATTTCGAACCCACAAGGAATGGGTTAAAAAGAAAATTTGATAAATGAATTTTTAGTTTACTAGCCTATGGAACCTAGTTAATTTGACGTGATCACAATGATAGGAATGAAATACTACAATCTCATGCAAAACAGTAATTAAGTCAAACAACAAGGTCATGAAACATTGGAAGCACGGGTTTTGAGTATCTACAATGGGGATGGGGCTCATGCTTCTGTGATTCAAGTATAGTGTGTTTTCGTGGTTCTCCTAGGAATTCTCCTACATGATAGTTGCCGAACAAAAAGAAACTTTTTCTTAGCCTCTACCTAGGTCATAAAAATATTTGGAAACTATATTACGACTAGGAGGGACTTAACCATGCAACGTTTCTTAGGACCCTTCGAATCCTCTATCTAAGTTGTAAAACCCTAATGATAATATGTTTATTCCACTAAGTTTTTGTGTGTGAAAATACTCGTTCCAATAGATGACAGTTAGAAGTTTAGATCACAAGTGTTTTTAACATCCTAATGGGTCACATTCAGAGTAAACTAATTGCAGAAGGTTAAAAAAAACCTACATGCATGAAAAACACAGAGAATGTATTGAGGAAAATAAATTTCATAAAAAACCATGAAAACAACCAACACTTACACCACGTAAGCATGAAAGAGAACTAGCTAAGTGACATGAGATGAAACAACAAGAAATAATTCATTGAAACCATCGAAGAAAGTCAAATTCATAAAAGTAAAAATTTAAAAACCACATAATTTTCTTTCCACGCCAGTAATGATCCTCGTCGTATAATGAATTTTCTCTGTAAACTTTCTCTCACACAAGATAGAACTCTCTCTCAAAAATTCCCTCTCAAAGTACAAAGAAAAACAACTCTAGAGGCTTTCTTCCTCAAGGAAAAAGAAGAGGAACTTGATACATAAAAAAATGTGCAATTTTATGTATATATTTTATGCTTAAATTTGGTAAAATTGTACTTTAAAGAAAGATATTCTCATTTTTTGTTGCAGGTATATTGATTTTAGGCATTTGAAGCAAAAAAGAGCAAAAATGAGCAAAAAAAAAGAAGAAATAAGGAGTCAAAAATACAATTTTTTAGCATATTGGTGCTAGAATATAAAGAAGAGGCGCCAAAATGGCACCAGAAGTGCTAGAATGCAGAGAGGAGCGCTTCATCCCAATAAAAAGGCGCTTGAGGCACCAGAGATGAATTTTGATTTTAGGAATTTTTGACTAATTTTGAGATGATTTAGAAGGCTCCAAGTAATCCTAACACCCCATGGAGTGGTTTAATGCACCTAGACACTTGGGGAAGGCTTTTGAATGAAAAGATATGTCTTTTGGATGAAGGGATTTGCCTCTTGGTATGAAGAGGCGTGTCTCTTGGGAAAAGGAGGGAATTTTGAAATTCTTTATAAGAGCGGTTGTCGCAACTCTTAAGTCTAGTCTAAGTGTGTGTCGTGTGAGTCTAGTGTGTGGAGAGTGAGTGTGCATTGAGGGTTTTTGTTTTGAGTCTTGTTGAGTCTTTGGAGTCTAGGATTAAGTTTTTGTGTGAGAGAATTTTCTTTTAGAGTTGTAAGAGGAGAGGGAAGGTGAGAGGTTCTTCTTCATTACACTTCTAAGAGAGAATTAAGTGTGATTTTAAAGTGAGAAAGTGCTTCAAAGGAACTTCAAGGGATTTTCTTAAGGATTGTGAGATAAATTGTGTTCTTTTCTTTCTTATTTTGTAAACTTGTTTTATTTATATAATCCATGTTTTGTTGTATATTTCTCATGAATTCTGAGTAGTCCTTTTGTCCTTCTCCATATAATGAGATATGATCTTGTGAAGAATTAATATTATTGTGCAAAGTTTTAAATGTTAATAAATTGTGATGATTCAAATTTTGATCTTTATTTACTTTTTGATTTGGCCTTAAAATTTTAAAATTTGTTGAAAAACATAAGATCTGAAAGGGATATGCTTTCTAAAACAAGGCAAGAGTTACATTCAATTTCATGGATGAGAATACAGTCCATGGGGTTAAGTGCAAATAAATAGGGAAATATTTGATGGGCGTAGAATTGGAGATTTTAGGGTGAGAGACTAAAACCCCAATTTGGTCCAGTTATTTGGAAACTAAAGCGAGATATTAGCCCTCAGGCGAGGGGGAAGTGAGAGCTCTAGAGTTAAAGCCAGTATCCCCCCAGCCTAACCATAGATTTAGGGACCAGACTCTGGATTAAACAATGTTCTTTATGCACTCGACAAAGGGTAAAGAATATGTTTTCTCTTATTTGGCACAATACAATTTTATATAATTACAAACAATTTGAATTACTTCACTAACCATAAAATCATTATAAAAGAGAAGGATGTTTTCTTCAATTTGAACTCTTTGTCACAAAACTTCATTTTGTCTTAGTAAAATTAACTTTGAAGTTTAGAAAATAGCTTAATTAACTAAGTTCTTTTAGCTATATTTCATTAACATACATTAAACTTACTTTAGACTTGCTTTTCTTACTTAAGTTTTAATAGTTTGAATATTATGTTTTACGTTATAACCATATTAATTTCCACCTCCCTGTGGGATCGATACTTAGGACTCCATTAGAGTCATTTATTACTTGAGTGATACATGCACTTACGTAAAACCCATATTGTGTGAACTATTATCTATATTTTATAACATTTCGATTTTGCATATTAGCTGTCTTAAGGGAATTAAACTGACATAACACGCCGAAAAACAACACATAGAAGGGGAGCATCAGAACTTTAGGGCACTCACAAAACGTCTTCTTTGCAAACAGTTCTAGCCTTCAGCCATCATGAGATATCTTCTAACCTTCCAAAAGTGTTTTTATAGCTAGGGCTCCTCCAAAGGCAACCCTAAATTGTGAATTACATACAGGGAGTGGTTTCGCCCATGCGTGATGCGAGTACGCTGCATATTGACAAATAGGGCAAGGTTAACTTGGTTAACGAGGGCAGAATCATTAAACTATAGCTGACATTGAGCATGAGGGCGCTGTTCAGGGAGCATTGTTGCACTGAGATATGACACAACATGTTCGTGAAACGACGTGAGTATTCTTGTCGCTATATCTCGTGAACTGACCGTATGCGATTCTGACAAGGGTGGGTGCAGAACAGACACAAGTTCTCTATGGTGTGGAAGTTTGACGCAGGTGCACTCCATCAGGCGTGGGAGTGCCCCATACCAAGCGCGGGTGCGCCCAACTACAAATTTTTATCCATCACCCCTTTCGCTCTCGAAATTGCTTCATTTTGTTCCTCAAGTGGTTTAGACTTTGTTAACATGCACAACATGACTGAAATACTTTTCCCAAGTGTTATATGATCATAAAATATACAATAAATTAAAGGTTGACATATGCACATATTTTACACATCGTTGATGTGTCACACCAATGAGGCGTCTGGCGTCAACCAACATATTAAATGTTTTAAATAGGCACCTCGACGTTGGATCCTTTGGGGTCAATATGTCATAATGGTGCTGGCAAATCAACGTGATGATTCTTATCACATGCGGGGTTGCAATGCTGACGTTGACGACACGACTTTGCTCTATTTTTGGAAGTTTTATGAGAGGCCAGCTGCTTCTAAAAGCATGAGCCTAACAAGATTTCTATTGAGCATGTTGACATCTAAAAACAGTAAAAAATGATGTCAATAATGCCTTGGTGTAGTTTTCACTTAAGTGAGTATTTGAAATATAATTGAATGAATTCCATTTGACACTTGAGATTTGATTAAAATTCTTCAGATTGTTGCGTGTAGCAAAAATAGAGTCGCCAGCCAATAAGATCTAAGAAATTCAAAGAATGAACTCAAATAGTTTTTATACATTGGACTTGGGCTTATTGTATAAAAAATGATCTTAATTTATTAGAACTTAATGAAAATATGCCACTAAAATAGGACGCAATGGAGATAAAGAATTCATGTAGCCGACCACACGTAGTGGGATTAAGCCTTTGTTGTTGTTGTTGTTGTTGTTGTTGAATCTGCATTTTGAAATAAAATCTGTACAAAAAAGAAAATAATAATAATAATAATAGGACAATAGTCAAACGTGAGAGCTTCCATTACCTTGAAACTTGAACAAGGAGAAGAAATAAGCAACCATTTTACTAAAAGATCTATCAAGCAAACACCCAATAGGGTTGTAAACTTGTTGGTTAAACTTAATAAAAGAGAACAAAATATTTAACAGTTCTATAAGACCTAAATAATAAATATAAGCATTGAAATCAACAAGCTTGTATGGAATATACCCAACTTTCTCTTATTGATGATGAATGCTATTGAAATTACCCACAAAAAGCTAATGATCAATAATTGTGGCGGCTAAAGAAGTAAAAAAAGGTTAAAATTTTCTTTCTTTAATATCATAATTATTAGCATAAATGAATTTAATAAGAAAATTGACTGAAAAGAAGAAAATTAATAAGTTATATATGTATTAAGGATGAGTCTCCAGTGCATAAAATGTAACATATGTTGAATTTCAATCGATCCAATTACGATAATTTTTTTAAAATTAAAAATATGAAAATTACTTTTATCAGGAAAAAAAATGAAAATTGCTTAGGTAAGAGACCATAGTTTCAAGCAAGCAACATATGTCCAGCTTGTAGTCTTTAATATAGTTCATACAATCATTGATACAAGTATCACTATTAACATCCATTACATTTCAAGCTGTAAACTTCAAAAAATATTAAAAAAAAAATTGTTAAGAGAGAGGGGGCAACGCTTTTAGGTCTGCCTTTTTTCGCTTTATAAGTGCTCGTTTAGCTGAAGTGATTGGTTGTAAACTATAGATTATGGGTGAGTTATTTTATAATGAGGACGAGCTTCTAGAAGTGAGGTCAGAGGGTTATTTGGTTGTCTGTCCACAACAATAGTTGGAGGGAGGGTTTCTTCCCTGGTGAGGGAGGGAGAGTCATTAGCCGAAGAGTAATTATTTCCTTAAGTGAAGACAAGGACATTGAGGAAATATGGGTGAAAGCTGGTTATCTTATGAGAGTTTTGTTAGACTTGTTAAGGCTTATAGCAAGAAAAAATCTAATCCTTTTTTGGCATGACTCATGTCTGTCGGCTAATTTTTTCTTATGATTTTGAAAATAAAATTTTAAATTTTAAATTTAATGTAATATGTAAAGTTTTTTATTTTGAAAATGGTGATATATTATTTTATTTTAAAAATAACGAGACCAGATAGATCTCATATCAAATAGTTTAAAAAGTTGAGCACGATACCACAAGTGACACATCATCCCAAAAGATGAGCGTACCACTTATTAGTAGGCTTAACTATCCAAACTTAAAAGTTCATGACTCTATTTTGGCTCGCGTATTTTATAGCTGACAAATTCCCTGTCTAATACACAGATTAGACAGGGTTTAGATTAATCTGGGTTCCTAATTCTCTATAGAGGCAAGCCCCTATAGTTAATTACATCTTAGGCGATTGAAATCACCTAAGAAAACTCTCGATAAGGATCATGGGTTTTGTCTTCAAGAATATCAACGTTTAGGTTTCCACGATTGCTTGTAGGAGAATCAAAGGGAATGGTTCAATGTGGAACAGTTATTTTCAGAATCCAAAGGTATGAAAAGTAGGAGATGTCGAAGATACTAAAGGAGCTTCAGTGACATCTCAAACTAACCTATGATTGGACTTGACATCTTTAAAAGTGAAGTTATGTTTATATTTCAACCTTGCAAATTATTTAGATGTTTTGGGATTTATATCTACATGACATATGTAAATGACCCAAAAAGGTGAGAGGATTTATGTCGTGCCATACGACAACCTCGGAATCCTAAACAGTTTAGGACCTATATCGTATGATGTACGATCGTACTAAGTCCTAAAAGATAGAGTGAGGGTTTATGTCGTATCAAATGATAACCCCAACATCCTATAGATGTTATTTAAATCTACAAAAGTCCGATCGAAGATTCTTCATTCGTCCTCTGTCGTCTCGTCTCGAGAAAGGATAGAGATAGGAGAGAAAAGAGAAGACCATGCCTCGAACGGCCTATCCTAAGGGTATGTGCGAGGGAATAATTAAAATAAACATGTATAATAAAAAGGAAATAACCATGCCCTAAATGACCTATCCTAGGGGTATGTACAGGTATGCAAGAGAAGCAATAATAAAAAATAAACATGTGTAATAAAAAGAAACTAACCATGCCCTAGATGGCCTATCCTAGGGGCAAGCATAAAAGAAAAACATGAATACAGGTAAGTGTATATACAAAAATAAAAGAATGCATGCAATAAAGAAAGTAAATGAACTGTACAATAAAAAAAATGTGTACCTGGCCAACTCCGTCGATGCCTCGGAAGCAAGCTAATAGCTACAAACAACTATACAATCAAGTTTAGCTATAAACATATAAAAGATTAATGTGGGGGAATAAGAATTCTATTTGAGGATAGGCTCGATCCGTAGACTTCCTTTTTCATCTCGATCCCAGAGCGACCCGAAGTGCCGAAGTCTATATCAATCTCAGATCAAGTCACCAGCAAATCACTTGCAGAGTAAGCAATCCTAATCCCTACCACTTAATTAGTGAGTGAACCAGTTTGTAGTATCTGAATTTTGAGAGTGAAGTATCTGAATTCTTTACCAGTGTAATATCTGGTGCGTTGTAGTATCTGTCCTATGATGTGTAATGTGTGTTAACTGGTGTATAGTGTATAGTGTTTAATGGATAGTGTGTAGTATGTGTGATTTGATAAGTGGTATGTGTGTATGTGTGATATTTAATATGTGATGTGTATGTGTAATATTTAATATATGGTGTTTGTGTGTGATGTTTAATGTGTAGGGTGTGTATGATAAGTTTGATAATTATATGTGTTGTGTTTGATGCGGTGTGTTTGATATGTCATATTTGATTTGAGGTACTAAATGTGTTGTGTATGATGTGCCATGTATGATTTTTGTATGTGATATTTAATGTGTTGATGTGATATATGTTTGTTGTGATATATGTGTGATGTGATATTTGGTTTGATGTGTTGGTGTAGTATCTGTTATAGTGCAGGTGCAGTGTTTATTGTTGTGCAAGTGCAGTGTAGTATCTGTTGTTGAAGCATCCATTACTGAATCAGTATAATGTCTGATATCGTAGTATCTGTTATCGGTTCACGGATTTCTTAAAAGTAGGGATTAGAACTACCTAACTCAAGGTGAGATGGGCATCTAGTATTAAGTATTGATTTTTTATTATTTGTCTCGGCTATAAAAGCACGATTATTCGAGTGTGCATCATTGCCTGTACCTCGCATTTCCAACTTATACACCCACTTTGATTTTCCAAATGCATATTTCAATAACTAAGGCATCTCATATCAGGGTCGAAAACATCTGCTAATATACATGAACTTACATGAATGACGTGCGCCAAATGATTCAAAGCGATTTTAATCAATAAAATAGCTAGACTGTCAAAAAAAATAAGCCTTCAAATCCATAGTTATTGCAAAATTCATTGTGTTTTTTTTTTAATAAACATACACTAATCAGTCAATTATATAAAACTAAATTTCTCTAGACTGTATAAGCATTCATTTCTACCATCGAACCTTCATGTATAATCCTATTGTTTAATACAAATGGGAGAAAGTATAAGCATCCAACATTCAGGAAAGTATAAAGGTGAGAGAAGCAGGATATCCAAATGTATAAAAATCACATGCTATACATTTAATTTCATCAAACATAAACTTAAAATAATAGTCAATGAATATGAATTCAGGTCCACCATTTATGAATCTATGTAAACATCTATTTCTGCATGTTAGCTATTTATATAAACACTGCTTCTAAATCAACAAATAATGGTATAAGAATATATATGTCTTCTAATTATGCATAATTCAAGAATGGTTAATGATAAATGAGGTAAATGAAAAAAAAATCTGACTCATCCTTTGCTTCCTTCTGTTATTTTTTTTTAATTAATCTTGAATAATATTCCAAAATCTTTAAGGTCAAAGCAAATATATAACAAAATTCGAATGTTCATCCTGATATCAATATATCATTGCCATTTAATTTACAACACCTCAAGATTATACATCTGATGCTTGAAACAAGTCTGAGAAACCTGCTCAAATCTATAATCCATTAACTAATAGAGTTATAATTTCACTACTGTAAAGAATTCTTTAAACTTTAACATAAAAGACCAATCCAACAAATAAACCAAAGAATCCTGTTTTACAACAAAAAGATAATAATCCTGAATATAAACAAGTTTCCTAACTCCATGGATCATAACAAAGCATGAAATTCTATACATTTCAAATCAATTGAAGCAGTATTAGAGAAAGACGTCGCTCCAAATCATCAAGAAATAAGACTTATACATTCACTGATTTAAAGTCAAAGAAGATGTAAGATTAAGTTCTTGCCTATGATGATTCCACCCACACCCGCCAAGAACATAGGAGGGCAAAAAGCTCTTTAAATCTCAACAGTAATCAAGCAAATATTTCAATTAATATGCTAATTATAGGAGATAGTTTCTTTTCAATGGAAACAATTTAAGTGGAATGTATATTCCAATAATTCAAGAAAAGATATAGTAAAGAAATTTAAATCCTTTATTTTATAATCAAGAATCTCATCTTTAATCCTTAATTACCCAGCTAAAGATGTAAAAGAACTTCAACATGAAGAAGAACATCGCATTAGAAGGCTAGAGAAGAGATAAGAGGAAGAAGAACTCACTTAAAGTTGATCTCAAAACAAGCCACAAACGAAAAAAAATGAGTTGAGAATAAAATCGCCAGCCTCTAAAATCTTTCCTAAGGGGTATTTATAGCCGGAAAAGGGGAGAAGGGCTTGCTAGTGGTGAGAATCGGGGAGGTGAAGAGAAACACCTCAAAGGGAAAGAAAATGCCCCGAATCCAAGAGAAGGAAGGTTACCAGATCTGTTTGGGTGGGAAAACCTTTGCCGGTGGAGCAACTGGCGACGAAAGTCGGTAAGGAAGAAGGTGACCGGCGAAACCGGAAGGAAGCCTCTCGAATCCGGTCGAGAGGAAACAAGAGGAGGAAGAGAGGAGCAAGCTTCGGCTAGGGGAGGGGAAGAAAAAAATATATCGTGCGTGAATTTTGGCGTGAGATTAGTGTGCGTGAGTTTTAAATATATATTTTATTACATATAAAAAAAACATTTATTATTATTATTATTTATTTAAAATCGTCGATTTACGCGTAATTCGAGCCGATTCGAAACCTCATCAAAATATATGTCCTTCCCGACTAAAATCGACGTTCCGGACTCTTCGCCGCAGTCCGTTTCGTCATCCGGGGCCGTTCGGACAAGTTTGCCGACGGTCGCATCAATTTAAATTAAATTTGCATAACGTGGCAAAAATGAATTTATTTTGACCCGACCGGAGCCACTTATCGAGCAAATTAATGACCGGTCTTCGCCTAAGCGAGAACCATAGTCAAACATATTGCTCGCGGCAAAAGTCAAACGTCGCACGCAGTGGGGTCTATCTATGGCTTTCAAATCCTTATAGGGACTCAACAGGAGTTTCAATACGTTGTCTTTTAATCGACTCAACTAAGTGTCGAGGATTTAGAGCCGCCCATATGAGACTTCGAGGAGCGAGGAGATGGCTTGAATTTCTAAACACGGTGGGTCCCAGTCTAGTCCTCTAAGAGAGTCCAAAATAAGGAAATCCTAAGGCTAGATCCTAGGGTCTAAGGAGGAGGAAATGAAAGACCTCAAAAATGAGGTCAACAAATGGACCCCAAATAGGTGTGGTGTGTTGTACAAGCACGCCGCGCCTATTGGCGTTGACCGAAACGATCAACCCAATCGCAAATGAATGTTCAAGTAACCATACTTGAAGCAAATCGAAGGTCGAATCGGGTCCGATAATTGAGTTTGAGTTGAGGTTCCCACTTGGGGAAAGCCCAGCTCAAAAGGACTTGAGTGTAAAGTGTAGGAGTTTATGCTGGGGATTAGCAAGTGTATTTTTCAAATTGTAATTGCGAGTTTGAGCTTTCAAATTTGAATGTCGTTTGACTTGGATTTGTGGTTGATGTTGTGTTGTCGGGTTTGAAAGAGTCGGAATCCCTGCACCGACCCTGGAATTTGAATTTGAAGCATTCGGAAGCCTTAACATCCATCAAAGGGTCTTACTCCTATCCTCGAAGATTTGAATTTGAAGAAATCAAAGAAAGATTTGAATTTGAAGGAATCAGAAGCCTTAACATCCATTATAGGGGGACTCACACTGATCCACGAGAAAAAAAAAATTTTTTTGAATTTAAAGGAATCAAAAGCCTTAACATCCATTATAGGGGTACTTATATCGATCCAAGAGATAATTTGAATTTGAAGAACCACATTAGGAAGGAAAACCTTAACATCCACTTGGGGGGGTTTTACATTCAACCTAAGAGGCAAGAAGGAGTTGGAAGCCTTAACATCCATTGAAGGGGGTCTTACTCCACTCCACAAAGATTTGAATTGACCACATTAGGAAGGAAAACCTTAACTTCCACTTGGGGGGTTTTACATCCAACCTAAGAGGAAAGAAGGAGTTGGAAGTCTTAACATCCATTGAAGGGGGTCTTACTCCACTCCACAAAGATTTGAATTTACCACATTAGGAAGGAAAACCTTAACATCCACTCGGGGGTTTTACATCCAACCTAAGAGGCAAGGAGGAGTTGGAAGCCTTAACATCCATTGAAGGGGGTCTTACTCCACTCCACAAATATTTGAATTTACCACATTAGGAAGGAAAACCTTAACATCCACTTGGCGGGTTTTACATCCAACCTAAGAGGCAAGGAGGAGTTGGAAGCCTTAACATCCATCGAGGGGGTCTTACTCCACTCCACAAATATTTGAATTGACCACATTAGGAAGGAAAACCTTAACATCCACTTGGGGGTTTTACATCCAACCTAAGAGGCAAGGAGGAGTTGGAAGCCTTAACATCCATTGAAGGTGGTCTTACTCCACTCCACAAATATTTGAATTTACCACATTAGGAAGGAAAATCTTAACATCCACTTGGGGGGTTTTACATCCAACCTAAGAGGCAAGGAAGGAATAGAACTAAGTCTATCCAAAGAATATGAATGTATGCTGAGAAGGAATAGGACTAAGCCTATCCAAAGAATATGTATAAACAATATGTATAAAAATGTATAAACAATATGTATAAATCATATGTATGCTGGATGGAAATCAAAATATAAGTATTGACTCCGAGATGAGAACTGGAATATGTGTACCAGTCTCAGAATGAGAATCGAAATATGAGTACCGATCTCGAAGATGGGAATCAGAATACAAGTACTGACCCCGGAATAAAATGTGATGTATTGTGTAAATTATGTAGGAATGTGGTGATTTGTGTGAAAATGTGTGGGAATTATGTGGAGATGTAATGTTGAATTTTGTAAGAATGGTGAAATTTGTGGGATGTGAATATTTATGAAAATGTGAAGTTTGTGGGAAATTGGTATAATTGTGAAAATTTGTGTAATTTGTGAAAATTTAAGGAAATGTGAAAATTTTGTGAAATTTTGTGAAATTTTGTGAAGTGTGAATATTTATAAAGATGTGGAAATTGTTAAATTTTATGAAAATTTATCGTGATTATAGTGTGAAATTCTGTGAGAATGTGTGTGTAGTAATTTACAACAGATTTTTTTTTAAAAAAAAAAAATTTGTGAAGAATGTTGTGAATTTATTTGATTTTTTTTTTATTTTTTAGGATTCGAACCCAGTTTTAGACATACACAACATCGGTGCTTCTAAGAACAATATTTTATTTCTAAAATTCGTTCTTTAAAACATCACGATGCATAGTACTTCTTCAAGTAACATCTGTTTATCAGCAACATCAGCCTTTTGCCTTGATAATCCAAGAACTGGTAGAATTTATTCCTTATTTTGCGGTATGCAAGAATAGGCTGCCTGAGAATAAGAATCAGATCACCGACTTTAAATATCTTTGGGAGAACCAGTTTATTGTGAGTTTGTATCATTTTTTTTTGCTAAAGCTCCAATCTCTGTTGTGCCGACATTTTTTTTTTTTTTTTTGAGATTTTGTAATCCTTCAAGTTGAAGTTTGGTATTTTCTTCTATTGTGAATTTGTTTTCTATTGCCGCTCTGAAGGGAGGGAGTTGCATTTCCAGTAGAAGAACAGTCCTGGACCCATACAAAAGGTAATAAGGTGTAGACTGAGCTGGAGTTTTGAATGTCGTTCCATAGGCCAATGAGGCTTCTAATAATTGCTCGTGCTAATTCATCTCTCCATTTTTTTTAAATTTTCTTTGAATTCAGACGAGAGTATTATTAAAAGCCTCGACCAATCTATTTACTCCTGAGAAGTAAATAGTGGAGTATCTCCAATCAATATCGTATCTTCTGATGAAAATATTGATCATGATGCTTTTGAATGTGGACTCGTTCTCCGAAATGATTCTTTTATCGCACACCGAAATTCAAAAGGCAATCGGTATCCGATTGGTGAGCGAGCACACAATCTTGAATGCACTCCTCTGACGATTCTCTGCGCTTCATACTTGATTTAGAAGATTGTAAATTTATAGCTCCATATAGTAGATGTCATTTCTTTTTCACTGATTTTCGCACAAATTATCCATGTTATCTTCGAAGGATATTCTGACGTTCTTTTATCGAAGTTGGAGTAAAGTATTTCAGGCATTGAAAAATATGACTTCGGGTTCGAAATCCATTAATTATTGATAAAACAATCCATTCTTTAATTCTTTCTTCCCGGACTTAAGCAAATTTACGAATTTTGATCACGTAATTAAAATATTTTTCATTTTCCAAAGATATTTCGGGGTCAATTAATAGCCAACAAGGAGGTCACGATCACTTAACTCTTTTCTTGAATATAATATCAGAAGAATTTTATTAAGATGGTTTTTCAAATTTTATTAATTAAGGGAGAATTCAGACACCAATTTTTGATTATATGCTCACCTCAAGCTTCTTCTCAGGGAAACTTCTCACATAATTTACTAGCCTATATAAATTAACTCTCACATAATTTACTAGCCTATATAAATTAACTCTCCATGTTTTCCTTTGAGAATTAACATATCTGGTAGAGCATATCTTTGATTAAGGATTTTAAATGTCTGAACTCCCTTAATTAATAATTTTGAAATACTTCTTAATATGAATTCCGAGATATTATAGTCCATTCAAAGTCGGGACCCAATCAATTAGCAGGATATTAAAAGACCCGTGATATCCTGGATCAATAACTCGTATTTTAAGAACAAAATATTATTCGAAATTTACTTAGGAACCGTGTCGAATTCGCTTAAAGTGAAGGATTCAATTAGTAAAATATTAATTTCACTCTCCCCCGTCGACCTCATTTTTGAGGTCATTCTTTTCTCCTTCTAACTCAAGATCTAGCCTTAGGATCTTCCTATTTTGGACTATCTTAGAGGACTAGTACGGGACCCACTATGTTTAGAGATTCGAGCCATTTCCTCGCTCCTCGAAGTTTCATATGAACTGTTTTAAATCTTCAACATCCAAGTTGGATCGATTAAAGCCGACATATCGAAACTCTTGTCGAGTTCCTATAGGGATTTGAAAGCCATAGGTGGACCCCACTCGTGTGCGACATTTGACTTTTTGCCACGAGCAATATGTTTGACTATGGTTCTCACTTAGGCGAAGACCGGTCATTAATTTGCTCGATAAATGGCTCGGTCGAGTCAAAGTAAATTTATTTTGCCACGTGACGCAAATTTAATTTAAATTGACGCGACCGTCGGCGAACTTGTCCGAACGGCCCCGGATGACGAAACGGACTGCGCCATTGCGTCCGGAACGTCGATTTTAGCCGGGAAGGACATATAATTCGATAGGGTTTGAATCGACTCGATTTGCGTGCAAAGTCGACGAATTTAAATAAAATAATAATAATAATAAGTATATATTTTTTATATAATAAAATATTTATATGTTATAACCCTTACCCTAATCTCACGGGCGCGGGTACTGTTCACTTTCTCCTATCTCACGCATGCGATTTCATTCTCCTTCCCGTGCCCTAACCGAACCTCGCCACATTCTTCTTCGGTGACGACCGAATTCGAGAAACTTCTTAGCCGGTTTCCCGGTCACCTCTCTCTCCTCCGACCACAACCGACATTCCCTCCAGTCGTAACTGCCGGTCGTATTTCCTAAACTGTTTTTCCTGCTCAAACGGATCGGGTAACCTTCCTTCTTACAGATTTTGGGCGGTTTTCTGGATTATGGTGGTGTTCTCGTCACCATTTTTTCTCTCACCGTCGGTGAGTCTCTCCCCTGTTCGGCTATAAATACCTCTTCGCTGGAAAGGTTAGGGGTTGGTGTGTTTTTGTGCGATTTGAAGAATTTACCTGCTGCTCTCGAATTCTCTTTTAAGCCTTCTTGGAAGTAAGTCTTTCCTTCTTCCTCTTTTTTTCTTTGAATCATTATTATGAAGATATAGATCCCACGTCTTCCTGGATATGGTTATAATTGAGAAGAGGGCTGATTTTTTTTTAAGTGAAGAAGTAAAATGACACATACAAGAAACTATTCTTACATCCTCCCCGATTAGGAATAAATTCATTGATGATTTCTCTTCTTCTTGCACTTCTGACTTCTTTCGTCATTTGATAAGTGTCTCTGCATAGCTTTATTTTGAAAAATTGAAAGGTCAAAATAGACATTCATAGTTATGGATTTATAAGATATATTAGTAATTTACTTCAAAGTATATTATACATATACTGCTGTTATGATTTATTCACTAAATCTAATCGGTTTCTTTATGGATTGGCTCGAGAAAGTCTTCATATCATCTATAGATAATATATTGGTTGTTATACTTGAATTCAGGAAGTTTTTTTTTGGGTACCACGAGTGAGATATTTCTCCATCATCTTGGCATGGAAGGAATTGTCTTAAAAGTAATATTGAGGTTTTTTTTTCTTTGGAAATTATTCTTTGATTCATTCTGAGATGAAGGATTGAGGAAACTATGTTTAACTCATTCATATTCCTAGAAAGATGATGATTAACTCTTTCTTTGTTTCGGTTTTGAAAACTGCAGTTAATTATTATTTTGACCTTCGCTTTGCTGAAGCCGAGCTTTGAAACTCTTAGAGTTTTTATGGAATAGAATTGGAGAAATTCATATACATACCTCTTAATCCTTATGTGTTTACATAACTAATATCTAGGTTTTCATACAAAATTTCATGAAGATTTGATTGGATAATACCACACATGGGATGATATGATAGTAACATCTTTGTTTAAGGATTTGGGAACTTTGTATGGGATCATTATCTTTTAAAGTGCTGATCATGTAAATATATATACAAGAAATTGTATGATTGATATGTATACACTGGCATGATTCTTGTCTATGCATGGTGAAGATAAGTTTTTATTTTTTTTTGGAGAGTCAAGATTTAAGAGATTTGCATACACGTCTCTTAAATCTTACTTCGATTTTTTTTTATGAACTTTCAAATAAATTAGTCCCTATTCCGTGATAATATGGGACAACCTATTGAATATATCCAAGATGTTGGGCTTATCTTCATTCTCATTTTTGCCTGGTTTTAACTCTTTCAACACCCGTAATATTGGCTTTATACCTATACTATTTTCTTTTAATCATACTGACATTGGTGGTTTGGGTTTGTCCTGGAAGTGGGGTTGTTATAGTATGAAGTTGTATTGGCTTTTATAAGCTATCTTTCCCCAGCAATTCATTTAAAGATTTGAGAATTTTGCATAAGGTTATTGAATTTTAGATGTTTGATATGTAATGATAATTGCATAATTTTCACCTGTACAATGAGAGGAAGCCATATGCATGGCTCGGTTTTAGCTGTTTTAATGTTTCTGAGGATGGCTTTACACCTGGGCTGTTTCTCTTCCTAGCTTTGTGGTGATTCGGGTTTTGGCTTTGTGTGGGTTGGATTCTGTTTCCTGTGGTAAATATTTACTTAAGCCCTTGGAGCTGGACTGCTTTCTTAACCTTGGCAGCTCGGATATAGATTCTGTCTTTGGTGTTGTGGAGGTTTGCTAAAGCTTTGTGTAGGGATTATCTGTCTCTCATCATGCGTATATGATTCTGTAATTTTAAGTTATGGATTGATCTTTAATTAACAGAATTCCATTCGATTTTTTTTTTTACATATCTAACACCTTAAACATTATGTTATGCCTTGCATATGTATAAAAGATTACATTAATATTCGTTTTGATACGCTGTGAAAGATTTGAGGAGATTATAAATATGGAATTTGGATGCTTAATATGTAAATATATAATAATTAAATAATATATATGTATTGAGGGTATTAAACATATATGTAAAGTTGGGCAGTACACCTGTGAATCCAAAGGTATTCTTCAACAACTATATGTAAGGATTTGGAATGAGATTTTATATTTCTTTCTTTGGGCAGCAGCTATTGTTGATGGATGCAAATCATTAAGACGATTTAGCAATTAAATGGACCACTACTCATTGAGATTATCTTCATTGATTGAGTACATATACTCTCACTGTTAAAATTGGAATCCATAGCTAAACTTGCTTTTAATTGTTGGATTCAATTTTGGATTGTTGGATTCATTAACTGTCTGTTGGACGGTATAATGAAGATGGATTCTGGAACGTCAATAGCTCTCTTTATTGTTATCAAAAAATCGTTTTTTTTTTCTGGAAATTCAAGTAAGAGCTGCTGCTCTAACTTAAGTGAGTTAAATACCTTTTCAACCCACCTTTGGTTTCGTCTTTAGTGATTCAGGTTAACTTTGGAAGTGAGATAATCTATATAATATTATTTAATTTCATATTTTTGTTGTTCTCATAGTTTTGAAAAGTTTTTTTTTTACTGATACTGGAAGAATTTAAGAGAATGATAGAATGAACAGATGTTGTAGATTGATTCATGTACTGTAGGGAGCTTTAAAGTACTTGAATAATACTCTGTTGAATCAGATTTGCTACTCGATAACTTGTGTGAATTTATTGTTATATTTTGGCTAATGAAGATTTTAAATCATTGTTGCATGCAACGTTTTTTTTTATTGAGTCAAATGAGTGTTTATATTATACAGTAACGAAAATTTAGAGGGTTATTTGTTAACATGAAAATTTAGAAGTCACACTCTGGAATTGAATAATTAAGCATGTTTTAGCTGGTTTGAATTTGCTTTATACATTGGGTTTGAAATATTCTCTAGTTTGGCTTCACTTGTGAAAATTGAAATTTATTTTGATTATATTACATATAAAATTTCAAAGTGGGGGCATAAGTCGGACATGCGGGGTACAGGCAATGATGCACACTCGAATAATCGTGCTTTTATAGCCGAGACAAATAATAAAAAAATCAATACTCGTAAATAGATGCCCATCTCACTTTAAATTAGGTAGTTCTAATCCCTACTTCTAAAAATCCGTGAACCGATACGTGATACTACGACGTCGGATATCACGCCGACACAATACGTATACTTCAATAACAAGATACTACACCGCACCCGTACTACAATAAACACCTCGCTTGCACAACAGATACTACATTGCACTTGCACGATAATACTACACTGCACCGATACGATAACAGATACTACACCAACACATCAAATCAAATGTCACACACATAGTGCAACACATATCACATTACACACATAGTGCAACACATATTACCTCACATACAATACATCAAACACATACAATACATCAAACACATACAACACATCAGACACATCATATCAAACATAACACATATAATTATCAAATTCACCACACACATACACCACATATTAAACATCACACACCGCATACTATGCACTGTATAGATTACACATTACACATCACATATTAAATATCACACACGTACACCATATATTAAATATTACACATACACATCACATATTAAATATCACACATACACACATACCATTTACCAAATCATACACACTACACACTACTCTACTACACAATACCCAATAAACACTACACACCACGCACTAGTTAATACACGTTACACACCACAGACCAGATACAACGTACCAGATATTACACCTGGTAAAGAATTCGAATACTTCAATAACGGATACTCCACTCTCAAAGATTCGTATACTACAAACCGGTTCACTCATTAATTAAGTGGTAGGGATTAAAGTTAGCTTACTCTAGGGTGATTTGTCGGTGACTTTATTCGAGATTGATACGAGACTCGATACTTCGGGTTGCTCGTGGGATCGAGATAGAAAAAGGAAGTCTATGATCGAGCCTATCCTCAAATAGAATTCTTATTCCCCCACTTTGACATTTTATATGTTTATGGCTAAACTTGATTATATAGTTGTTTGTAGCTTGCTTCTGAGGCATCGACGGAGTTGGCCAGGTACACATTTATTTATTGTACAGTTCATTTACTTTCTTTATTGCATGCATTCTTTTACTCTTTGTATATACATTTACCTGCATTTATACTTTTTCTTTCATGTTTGCCCCTAGGATAGGCCATCTAGGGCATGGTTAGTTTATTTTGATTACTGTTTCTCTTGCACACCTGTACTTGCCCTTAGGATAGGCCGTTCGAGGCATGATTTTCTCTTTTCTCCCCTATCTTTACTCTTTCTCGAGACGAGACGACAGAGGACGAATGAAGGATCTTCGATCGGATTTCCGTAGATTTAAATAACATCTATAGGACGTCGAGGTCGTCGTTTGAATACGACGTAAACCCTCACACTATCTTTTAGGATCGAGTACGATCGTATATCGTACGATACAAGTCCTAAACCGTTTAGGATTCCGAGGTAATCGTTCGACACGACATAAATCCTCCTATTTCTTTGGGCGATTTGCATATGATGTGCGGATATAAGCCCCAAATATCTAAATAATTTACAAGATTGAAACATAAAACATAACTTCACTTTCAAAGATGTCAAGCTCAATCATAGGTTAGTTTGAGATGTCACTGAAGCTCCTTCAGTATCTTCGACATCTCCTACTTTTCATACCTTTGGATTCCGAAAATAACTGTTCCATATTGAACCATTCCCTTTGATTCTCCTACAACCAATCATGGAAACTTGAACGTTGAAATTCTTGAAGACGAAGCCTATGATCCTTATCGAGAGTTTTCTTAGGTGACTTCGGTTGCTTAAGATGTAATTAACTATAGGGGCTTGCCCCTATAGGGAATTAAGAACCCGATTAATCTAAACCCCGCCTAATCTGTGCATTAGCATGCGGAATTTGTCGGCTATAAAATACGCGGACCAAAATAGAGTCATAAACTTTTAAGCTTAGATAGTTAAGCCTACTAACAAGTGGTACGCTCATCTTTTGGGATGGTGTGTCACTTGTGGTGTCGTGCTCAACTATTTAAACTATTTGATATGAGATCTATCTGGTCTCGTTATTTTCAAAAATAAAATAATATATCACCATTTTCAAAATCAAAATAAAATACTTTACATATTACATTAAATTTAAATTTTTAAAATTTTATTTTCAAAATAAATAAGAAAAAATTAGCCGACAATTTACGGCGACTCACTGGGGACTAATTCTTCTTTCCATTTTGGATCATAAGGATTTGTCTTCATACATCGATAAGTGTGCCCATATCCCTAGTGGGCCGGACTATCATTCTTCCGTTGATGTACTTTGCTCATTTCTTCCTCGAGCGAGTATTGTCAACTCCTTTTGGTTCTGGAGCCACTCGTTTGATCATCCTTAAACGAGAGAGGTTCCGTAATCTTGAAATCTTTAAGGTGGGATGGACCCCCAATAGGTGTGGTAGGTTAGGAGCGGTATATCGAAGTGAGTCCGATGCGAATTTAATCTTTTATATAAGTCTTTCAATCTCATATTGGATCATATACCTTTTTGTATTTGCTTTGCGTTAATTTTAAAATAAATCAACCAATTAAAACTTTCTATAATTTGTTCGGATAAGACCTGAAAAGGGCACCCAGTTAATTTTGATGTTTATTTCCAATGGCAGAAATGTCTTCCCCGAAATTGATCTTTTCCTTCGCTACTGGAAAGGACATCGTTGTTAGCAAGAACCAATTGCCTGATAAGACAATGATCAAGTTTGGTCAAGGGTTTGACGATGTTGAAATCAAGTTTGCAAATGTTCCAGTTCGCCGTAGTGAAGTCCATGGCAAATAAGTCGATAGAACTCCGTTGTTGAGTTCAATCCGAGGTCCGTCGACGAATTCCCTCTCGCCGAAATGAGTACTAGTCGAGAATAACTCCGCCGTTGCCGTGAAGTCTCGTTACTAGAATCACCGACAACCCCAAGAATGTTTCGCTCGCTCCAGCTTGACTTGGTTGTTCTTACGTCCGCCGTCGCTTCAACATTAGCAAAGGGAAAGGGCGTCCTAGTGGATCGATGAACCCGTAATTGAAGAAAGCTTGGCTTTCACTTCGCCGCCTTCTCGTTTTTGAAATCGGGTCCGCTTCTAGATCCGCAACTTCGACTAGAACACGAGGAGAAACAGAAACGGAAAATAGCCAAAATCAAGAAATTGGAGGCCACTAAAGTTACGGTCCTCGTGTGGAAGTTTTTGAGGAGGAAACTGGACTTCTTGAAACCTCACCCCTTCTTAGAGGAAGCAGGTTTCATCCTTTGTCCGTTGCCCCCGCTGAAGAAGATGCTTCAAGAATTCGCTGTCGTTACTCGGTATCACCTCGTTGTAAGAATGAGAAAAAGAAGAAACCCGCTCTTTTCTTTGAAATTCGTCGGGTGTTTGAAAGATCGGCTCGAGAGAGCGTTGTTCGCATTGCTGAGATACCGAAGAAAATTGGGTGTGCCGTCCCACTCGCATATACAAGCCGAAATCTTAAAGGATGATAAACCCGACCATCGACATCATAAGTCCGATCGAAGGAACGAGACGTTACAGCCCCGTGTTTCTGCTAAGTTACGTCTGGGGAAACGTGTAGTTACTTCTGCAGATCATATCTTCACCACCCATCAGAAAGTCACAGGACGCCAACCTGCAAAATCTCGTCTTGGACCAAGGATAGTTCCTTCAATTGGATCACAGGAAGTTCTGTTCCGAAAGGAGACTCTGAGGAACGATAAAGGGTTGTCTACTATAGTATCTGGTTCTCAGACTAGGGAGCACACCACTTCTAGATGTGTTAGTGCTTTTAATAAACCATTTGATTTTAAAGCACCAACGCTAAAGAAAATGGTGTGGCAATCTAAGGCTATTGAACCAATACCTGTGAGAAGCCCAAAGTCAATTACAAGAAGAATGATTCTAGTCCCGAGAGGATAATTGGTACTCCGGAAGCTGCTGCAGAAGGGGTTAGTTGTCAGACACCCCATGTAGATTCAACAGATAAAGTGAATTTAATTGAAGTTAAATTGGAAAGGTTGAGAGAAGACATTCAACAGTTGTCTAAGGAAAGGAAAGAAGAATCGAACGATGAGGAAGATTTGACGGATTACATGGATGAAGATTTTGCTGAAATAAATATGGTCGAAACCAGAGCATCTTCAAATATACGAGAAGCCCCAGTACCAGCTGAAGGGAATATTATTGAAACATTACGGGGAGTTATTCGAGATAAAGATGAAATAATTGAACGGTTGGAAAGAAAGATGGAAGAAATGATGGTTGCAATTATGACTTTACAAAGTCAACCTCGGACTCCAATAGTGGTTCCTGCCGAGATAAATCAACCGTGAAATAATCCGCATTCCCGATAATAATAAAGAATCTTCCAATAATAATGAAGAGCAACCCATGAAAAATTCTCGTTCCAAATACCATGCCGTAAAAGGATATCAAAAGTTTAATAGAACAACAAAGTGAAAGAAGCCTTGGCACAATCTAAAGGAGGATCGTTAATTCTGAAGGGTAGACCTTATCCTGAAGAATTCGACGCCGTTCAATACCCCAAAGGCTTCGTACCACCTTCGTTTAAAACTTTTGACGGAACAGGAAATCCACGACAACATGTCGCGCATTTTCGGGCCAGTTGTTGTAATGCAGGAGGAAATGATGCACTATTGTTCCGACAATTTGTGAGTAGCCTCTCAGGTGTTGCATTTGATTGGTATGCTGAATTACCGAATGGATCGGTCAAGACTTTCGCAGAACTAGAAAATCTTTTCGTTAAACGGTTTGCTGGAGCTCAACACCATATCACCGTTGGTGATCTTGTGGTTGAGAAACAAAAACCGGACTAAACATTGGTGGAATACATTCTGCGATGGAGGAATCTGAGCATGAAGTGCGAACCTCAGCTCCAAGAACAACACGCAATTGAAATTTTATCGAAGAGTATTCATGGACCGAGTAGCATTCCTCCTTAAAGGTTTTACGATCAAGACATTTGAGAAATTGCTCAAGTAAAGCTCGCAAGTCTACAAGAAGAAGCAAAACAACTTGGTTTTATTGAAAAGACCGAGAAACGAAACCAATGAAAGCTTTTGAGAAGAAATCCGCGATCGTCGCAACTATTGATAAAGGCAAACAACCGATACAGATAAAGACAGAACAACCTCGACAGAACCATCAATCTTTTCAACAGTATAATTCGCAAGTCTTCACAACAGAGACCTCCTCCAATGAACGAGAGACCAACTTTGTCTTTAACAGAACGATTAAGTAGGGTATATTCCTTCAAAGATGAAGCAGTTGGCAAGATGTTTCGGAATTTGGTTAAGAAAGCGGAATTCAAACTGCCCGAACCTAAGAAACCTGAAGAGGTTGATAAGAAGGATCATCCGCTATATTGCCCATACCACAGAATGATCGGACATACTATAGAGAACTGCTTTGTTTTCAAGAATTGGTTGGAGAATAATCTCATGAAAGGGAACATAACGATCCCGAAAGAGTATATGAGAGAACCCGAAAAGGTTCAATCAATACAATCTCGGTCGATCCTATTGTTCCAATTGATCCATATACAACCGATGATGGGTGGAGTACAAGTATGGACTAAATCTTCAAAGAAAATATTGAATCAGTCTAATGCTTCAACACAAGCTGTGATTCAAGATCCAAAGCCTGTTGAACCGGTGTTATTGGTTGGAGCAGAAGATAAACCTCAAGAAAAGAATGAGCAAGTTATGAAAGATAAGATTGAAAAGTCAGCTCAGAAGATGAGAGTTGTTGGTCCGAGATTAGTTGTTACGGATTTGGGAGAGAAATCTCTCAAACCGTTGACTTTGTATGATTTCTTCTTCGCTCCACCGGAGCACGTAATACTATGGAATTTAATTTCGGCTACGTTTTGGTCAAGTTTCGTTGGTGATGTGGTTGACAATAACCAACCTAATTCTGATATTAATTTCAATCATGATAACAATTCTCAAATCATACAGAGCACTGATATGTGCAATGATGATCCAGAAAGAGATATAGATAATGACAATTGCTGTATGGAAGATGAAACAGTTATTCTAGAGTTTCAAGGATCGCCAATTGCAATAGAAGCTAGAATTTTCTCGATTCGAAGAGGTCTTGAAAGAGTCAGCTACTCCAATTCTCGAAGTTACAACTTCGAATTAATTCCGACTCGGAAGAGATAACTGAAATAAATTTGAGAAGTGGAAAGATATTACCCCCGAGAGTTGGTCCGAAGGATAAAGGAAAGCAAATAGACGATCCAAGCTCCACCAATCGATGAAGTGCTTGTTCAAAAGAAAATGAAAAGCCAAACAAGTAAAGTGGATTATAATGTATTAGCACATCTTAGGAAGTTACCAACGAAGTTGAGTATATACGATGCTCGATCTTATCAAAGGAGATGAGAGAAGCTCCCGGTGAAAGCTTTGCTCGATCCAGCACATCCGTTTGGCTCGACTCGCCGGTGATTCCTTGGATGAGGTTTAGTACATCGAGGGAACGTACAAAGATAACTTTTACAGATGATGATTTATTGCTTGGCACTCGCTCGATCATAATCGCCCGCCGTATATTTCTCGTCAACATTGGTAATGCTATGCTATCTAGAGTGTTAGTGGATCCGGGAGCATCCATTAATATAATGAACTCCGAGAACACTAGCATACTTGGATATTGATGCAAGACAGCTGACCGCCGATAGAATGATGTTAAGGGGTTTTAACCGTAAAGGAGAAAGAGCTTTGGGATCGATAACTCTACCGTCTGAGAATCAGCTGAATTGACAACAACTGCAAAATTCCATATCATTGACTTTGAAACATCATTTAATGCTCTTCTGGGCCGACCTTGGATTCACGAAAACAGATTGGTTCCCTCATCACTACATTAATGTATAAAGTACTGCCATGAAGGACAAGAATATTGTATAAAAGGAGATTTACAGCCGTTTTCTATTCATGAAATAGGTATTCATGAAGATGCTGCTTACTACACTCCTCTGAAAAGGACTGTTTTATCTCGAGATGTTGTTGCAAATAGAACAGAAAATCTAGAAAGCACACAAAGACAAGATTTTTCAGCGCCACTTCAACAATCTCGTATCACCCCTCTACAACGAGAGGGAGAGAGTTTCTCCAGAACTCGCATCCGAGGTCGAGGCCGGGGACGAGGTCAAGAAAGGAACGATAGGGTTGTTGAATCAAAGAATCCGATTATCAACATTGATTTAGAAGACAGTTCTGAAGATGAAAAAATTAAGAAAGATGCAATGACGATCAACCAAAGAAGACCCCAGTTCCAAATCAGTTTAGAAGATGAAGAAAAGTGTGAGCATAGTTCAATGTACGATCGAATCAATCGATATGTACAATCTATGGCCCTTACCCCAATTTATACTCATAAAGTTGAGGGTTTGACGGTCAAAGAAGTACATAGTGATGGTGGAAAATTAATAAAGTTTCACCGTGGTTCTGCATCATCTAGTTATGAAACTAATGTAAAACTAGAAAATGATCTTTCTTCAGAATTAATGGAATTGCCCGTTGGATGGTATTCTCATTGTGTTCAAAATCTTGCACAGCGTGGTATGGTACCTAAGCAATGGTCAAAAGAACAATCGCATTATCTTGAAAAACTTTGGAATAATAACAATCGTACATTCAATTCTAAACAAGGTCTTGGGTTCGGCACGGTAGGACCAGTTGATGATGTGGAATTTTGCCTAGTTGTTACCAATGGACAAAATGGAGAATGTTTGGAAACTTTGGATAATTATGAAGATTCCCTAATTGATGATGCCCTACCGTAGTTTGAAGAAGAGATTAAATCAACGTAGATGAGCCGAAAGAGGTTAACTTAGGGATCGAAGAGGAACCAAGGCCAACCTTCATTAGCTCTCTACTTAATGAAGAAGAAGCTACGGGCATGATTAAGTTGTTGATCGAATTTAAAGATTGCTTTGCTTGGAGTTATAATGAGATGCCGTGATTAAGCATCGATGTGGCAAGTACATAAATTGGGTTTAGATTCTCGCAGTTAGCTCAGCTAAGCGAGCTCCAAGAAGGATGCGCTTGGATATCGAACAAAAAGTCATAACGGAAGTCAAAAAGCTGATAGATGCCAAATTTGTACGAGAAGAGCAATATCCTACATGGCTTGCCAGCATAGTACCGGTTAAGAAAAAGAATGGTCAAATCCGAATTTGTGTAGACTTCGGGATTTAAATAAGGCATGTCCAAAAGATGAATTTCCACTTCCTATTCCGTAATTGATGGTTGATATCGCATCATCTCATGCAATTTTCTCTTTTATGGATGGGTCGTCCTGCTATAATCGGATCAAGATGGCTCCGAAGATGAAAAATTTACAGCTTTCAGAACGCCAATTGGAGTTTACTGCTATACGATAATGCCTTTTGGGTTGAAGAATGCAAGAGCAACATATCAGCGAGCAATGACCAAAATTTTTGATGACCTCATTCACAATCAAGTGGAATGCTATGTAGATGATTTGGTGATCAAAAGTAAACAAAAAGAAGATCATCCGTACGATTTGAGAATTGTTTTTGAACGGTTACGACAATTTAACCTCAAAATGAACCCTCCGAAGTGCGCATTCGGTGTGACTTCGGGAAATTTTTAGTGGTTCGTTGTTCGTCACCGTGGGATTGAAATTGATCCAGCAGAAAATAAAAGCGATTTTGGAAATGCCACCCCCTAAGAACTTAAAGCAATTACGATCCTTTCAAGGGAAGTTGGCATATCTAAGACGCTTTATTTCTAATTTGTCGTGAAGGTGTCAACCTTTCTCTCGCATTGACCAAAAAAGATGCCAAGTTTACTCGGGACGATAAATGTCAATATGCATTTGAAAGCATTAAACAATATTTAATGACACCTCCCGTACTAGCCGCCCCGATCCCGTGTAAGACTTCGATACTTTATACCGCGGCTTTAGACGACTCCCTCGAGCTCATTGCGCTCGTGTCAATGATGAGGGTAAAGAAAATGCTCTATATTACTTAAGTCGTCGTCTAATACCACGGAAGTAAAGTATCCACCAATCGAGAAGCATTGTCCGCTTTAATTTTCGCAGCTCGTAAACTCCGACACTACATGCTCTCTCACAAGATCAATTTGATTTCAAAGTTTAATCCGTCTGCAATATTTGATAGCTCGACCGACGCTTTCCGAAGGTTAGCAAGATGGGCCATGATATTATTGCAATTTGACATTACCTTTGTTCCGCTTCGAGCTATAAAGGGACGCATTCTAGCAGATTTTCTTGCGGCACATCCGTTACCAACTCGACTCTCTTCTTAATGACGATCTACCAGATGAACAAATAATGAATTTAGAAAATTCCAATACTCAACGTTGGGAATTGTATTTTGATGGAGCCTCTTCAAGACAAAAGAATAAAGAACTACAAACGATAATACCCGGTGAAAGCGAGAATCGGATCGATATTCATTACACCGTAACGAGGAATGTCGAGATATGCTTATCATTTAACAGAGCCGTGTACGAACAATGAGGCGTAATATGAAGCTCGATAACGTGATTACAATTAGCGATACTCCCGGATATAACCGATATCAACATTTATGGAGATTCACAGTTAATAATTCAACAAGTTGTCGGCCAAGCATAAAATTCTGAAGCCCAGATTGGAACAGTATCACCGTTATACAATGAAGTTGTTGGAACAAATACCTAATATGACACTGTACAGAATTCCGAGAGGAGAAAACGCTCTTGCAGATGCTCTAGCTAAACTTGCTAAAGAATTTGCATGTCTACAGGAAGATTCTATTGAAATAACAGTATAAGGACTTCAAGTTTTGTCTCAAATTGATACGGATACGTTAAACAAATTAAACGAAGAATAAACAGTAGCGGCAGTTGCTGAAGACACAGAAGATTGGCGTCAACCCTTCATAGAATATTTACAGGTCGGGAAACTACCGGATGATAAGTCACAGTACTCATCAAATAAAGAAGAGAGCACCGTCATATGCTTTAATCTGATAATGTTCTTTATCGAAGATCCTTCGATCAAATGTGGCCGAGATGCTTAAACAACGACGGAAGCTCAAGAAATTGTACAGGAGGTACATTCGGACTTTGTGGCGCTCATCGATCAGTCCTAAAATGAAGATGAAAATCAAAAGGCTAGGATACTACTGGCCTGCGATGATGACCGACTGTATGAAAATCGCCAAAAGTTGCCATCAATGTCAGATACATGGAGTGGTCTTACACCAACCCCCTAATGTGCTCCACCCGACGGCCGCGTCGTGGCCGTTTCGAGTGTCGGGGCACGTATGTAGTGGGTCCTATGCATCCTCCATCTTCAAAAGGACATCGATTTATCTTAGCGGCCACCGATTACTTTTCAAAGTGGGCGAGGCTATACCGCTCGTAGAAGTGAAAGCGTATCATGTGTTACAATTCTTCAAGAATCGAGTCGTCTATCGTTTTGGCGTACCACGCAGAATAATTTCGCACAATGGGTCCGCTTTCAAGAGTACAAAAATTAATAATTTTGTCAGAAGACATGGAATAGATTGGCGGTACTCTACAATATATTATCCTCGAGCAAACGGGCTGGCCGAGGCTTTTAATAAAACTCTCGTCCAAATTCTAAAGAAAACTCTGAATGAAAATAAGAGAAATTGGCACGAGTAGTTATTAGAAGCCTTATGGGCCTACCGAACAACGTTCAGAACTCCAACACAGTCTACTCCTTATGCCCTCGTGTACGGGTCCGAAGCCGTTCTTCCTTTAGAAGTGCAACTTCCGTCTCTCAGAATTGCTATTGCCGGTAAAATTACTACTCGAAGAAAATGCTAAACTCCGTCCGGAAGAGCTGGAAAATTTGGAAGGAAGACGACTATTAGCACAACAAAATTTGGAATTATATCAAGCTAAAATGGTTCAAGCACATGATAAACTGATCCGCCCCAGGACTTTCAAAGTTGGTGACCTTGTACTTGTTCTTAAGAGACCTATCCTTGCACATCGCAAGATAGATTGAAAGTTTGAACCAATTTGGGAAGGTCCATTTGTGGTGGAGAAAGTTTACTCTGGAGGAGTATACCAGTTAGTGGACTGTCAAGGGGATAGATCTATGCTCCCTATTAATGGGCGTTACTTGAAGAAATATTATGTGTCGTGATGTTTCAAAAGAGCAAACTTTAGAAATAAAGTCTTGTTCTTAGAAGCACTGACACCTCAATTGTAACTGGGTCCGAACTTAAATTTGAAATAAGATTGTTGAATAAAATTTCCTTTTCAATCTATAATAAAGTTCATATGTTCTAAAACGTAATCTGATCATCATTCCGTTCCTTTCATATGAATTTCAATCTTCATAATAAGCCTTATATTTATAAATAAATAAATAAAATATGTATATACACATATATAAGTATAAATTAAAACAAATATATTCCAGATTAATACATATTGTTCTTGCTTAGCCCGGCCTGACATACCGACCGTTTTCCCCGTGTTGTGCAGGAAAATGTCGAAGGAAGGCTGATTTTCGTCTTTAAGAATGGACTTGGTTTCGCTCCGAATAAAGAGAAGATTGAAGAGGGAGCAATTATAGAATTTGATTCGGATTTTGAACAAGTAAATTTGGAGTATGAAAGCTCGGCTCGACGATTATAGATCGAGAGGCATTCCGTGGTCAGAAGCCCATATTAACATTTAAAAGCAAAGATCAACGTTCTTCCGGAAAGAAGAGGAAAATAAATGAGGTTGAAGCGGACTACAAGATTAATTCAATGGTGATGACTTCTGAAGGCGAGCTTGTTGGTGCTATCCCTACCAATGATCAGTTGGAAGGTAAGGCAACACTCACCCGCACTCAGAAGAGGAACCGGAATCGGCGGATACACAAGATGTTGGAACAAATGAAAGAACAGGGAGAGGATGAGGCTGTTGTTGAAAGGATGGCAGTCGTGCTGAAAGAAAAGATTCCAAATCAACCTGTTGAGGTAATCCCACCAAAGCCAGAGAAGGCTGTACTGAAACCTACTCTTCAAAAGAAGGAGATCGGGAAAAGGAATATGGAAGTTGTGCCATACGTCCCACAGTTCGTGGACAGGCCTCGTAAATTGCAAATTATTCCAGAACATGAACTAGAAAGATATCAAAGAGTAAGAAAGCAGAATTTTGAACATCTTCAAAAACTCCAGGGAAAGTACATTAATATATTGGAAGGCTTAGAATTATACACTGACGTATTTTCTGAGCGAGAACAAAGAGAAATTGTGGACTGTGTTATCCTCGAGCAACAAATGGGACAAGCAGGACGCCTGAGAAGAAGGACTTACTCTGAACCCAGAAAATGGAAACGTGGAAAGGGACGAATTACCATACAATATGGGTGCTGTTACAATTTCGCTAAAGACAGAGAAGGTAATCCTCTCGGCATAATTCGCCATGATGAAGTTGATCCATTACCATCATTCATAAAACGGATGATCAGACGGATGGTAGCCTGGCGAGTGCTCCCCGCCGATTGCATTCCAAACAGCTGTATTATAAATATATATAAGGAGGGTGACTGTATCCCTCCACATGTTGACCATCATGACTTCAAGAGACCTTTCTGTACCGTCTCGTTCGTCAACGAATGCAATATCATGTTTGGCACAAAAATTCAGATTATTGGAGATGGAGAATTCCAGGGACCTCGTTGAAATTCCTTTACCGGTGGGCTCGGTATTAATCTTAAAAGGAAATGGTGCCGATGTGGCGAAACATTGTATTCCTGGTGTATCGTATGAGAGGATTTCGATCACTCTCAGAAGGATGAATGAGGACAAGATACCGTTCCATTATAAATCTGATCCGGAAATGGAGAATCTCCGACCATATGAACTATAAGTTGTTTAAAGTCAGCACACCTCTTTATATATAGGAAGGATCTTTCCAGATTCTCCGATGTATGATTGAAGGTGAGGCTAGTCTCTATACAGCTTACCATTCAAGTATATGATAGACAGTGGTGGATGTTCAGAATGATACGCAGACTTGATTTGACATTCAAAGATATTGCAGAAGAAACATATAGATGTGTACATATTATTGCTGTATGATGGCAGTGATGTTCTTCATATTTGATATTCGATGTAATAGCATTTCATTCACTGTTATATGATATTCAGTTTCAAGCAAACATGATCAGACTCCTTTTGACGCTTTAAAAGCAAATCTGGTTGATTGTTTGTCGAAGAAACCAATAAATTTGGTTTATCGCAATTTTGAAAAGGCTAAGGAGCAAGAACGATGTGTAAAATAAGAAATATAATAATTCTTGAAATTTTTTTTTTAAATATATATATATATATATATAGATATAAATAAATGCCTAATAAAATGTTTTTGGAATAACAAAATCTTAAATAAAATAATGATAATATGAGTTTTGTTTCATATTCTTGCCAATTCCTATATACATGCATCTGCATTTCACAGACTTCACAATTTACACAATTTAATACTACGTCTCTACACAATTCCCACATATTCTCACACAAGTCATCACATTCCTCCATAATTTTTCACAATACATCGTACACCTTCTGAGGTCAGTACCTATATTCTGACTCTCATCCTTTTGAGATCGATACCTAAATTTCGATTCTCATTCCGAGGCTGGTACCCATATTCCAGTTCTCATCTCGGGGTCAGTACCTATATTCTGATTCCCACCTTCTGAGATCGGTACCCATATTTCGATTCTCATTTCGAGACTGATACCGATATTTCAGTTCTCTCCTTCTGAGGTCAGTACCTATATTCTGACTCTCATCCTTTTGAGATCGATACCTAAATTTTGATTCTCATTCCGAAATTGCATACCATATTCCATTTCTCATCTCGGGGTCAGTACCTATATTCTGATTCCCACCTTCTGAGATCGGTACCCATATTCCGATTCTCATCCTGAGACTGATACCGATATTTCAGTTCTCTCCTTCTGAGGTCAGTACCTATATTCTGACTCTCATCCTTTTGAGATCGATACCTAAATTTCGATTCTCATTCCGAGGCTGGTACCCATATTCCAGTTCTCATCTCGGGGTCGATACACTATATTCGATTCCCACCTTCCGAGATCGGTACCCATATTCCGATTCTCATTCCGAGACTGATACCGATATTTCAGTTCTCTCCTTCTGAGGTCAGTACCTATATTCTGACTCTCATCCTTCTGAGATCGATACCTAAATTTCGATTCTCATTCCGAGGCTGGTACCCATATTCCAGTTCTCATCTCGGGGTCAGTACCTATATTCTGATTCCCACCTTCTGAGATCGGTACCCATATTCCGATTCTCATCCTGAGACTGATACCGATATTTCAGTTCTCTCCTTCTGAGGTCGATCACCTATATTCGACTCTCATCCTTTTGAGATCGATACCTAAATTTCGATTCTCATTCCGAGGCTAGTACCCATATTCCGGTTCTCATCTCGGGGTCGCATCCTATATTCTGATTCCCACCTTCTGAGATCGGTACCCATATTCCGATTCTCATCCTGAGACTGATACCGATATTTCAGTTCTCTTCCCCTGAGGTCAGTACCTATATTCTGACTCTCATCCTTTTAAGATCGATACCTAAATTTTGATTCTCACTTCGAGACTGGTACCCATATTCCAGTTCTCACCTCGGGATCAGTACCCATATTCTGATTCCCGTCCAGCATGCACATGATTTATACATAATTATACATATGATTTATACATATCTATACATATTGTTTATACATGCCCTTTGGATAGGCTTAGCCCTATTCTTTCTCACCATACATTCATATTGTTTGAGATAGGTTTTATCCTACTCCCTCCTACCTTTTCAATACATATTTGGATAGGCTTAGTCCTATTTCTTTCCCGTCACATTCTCTTTGATCGAATGCATATTTCTGAATCATTTCCTTGCATACATGTTGGAAATTCAAATTCATATCGTTGAATTGAAGGTACACCTGCTAATCCCTAGCGGGAACGTAACTTCACTTCAATTCTGATTCAATCTTTGATTTGTTTCAAGTATGGTTACTTGAACATTCGTTTGTGATTGGGTTGATTGTTTCGGTCAACGCCAATAGGCGTGGTGTGCTTGCATAGCACACCACACCTATTGGGGGTCCATTTGTTGACCTCATTTTTGAGGTCATTCTTTTCTCCTTCTAGCTTAAGATCTAGCCTTGGGATCTTCTTATTTTGGACTATCTTAGAGGACTAGGCGGGACCCACTATGTTTAGAGATTCGAGCCATTTCCTCGCTCCTCGAAGTTTCATATGGACGGTTTTAAATCTTCGACATCCGATTGGATCGATTAAAAGCCGACATATTGAAACTCTTGTCGAGTTCCTATAGGGATTTGAAAGCCATAGGTGGACCCCACTGTGTGCGACGTTTGACTTTTTGCCACGAGCAATATGTTTGACTATGGTTCTCACTTAGGCGAAGACCGGTCATTAATTTGCTCGATAAATGGCTCGGTCGAGTCAAAGTAAATTTATTTTGCCACGTGACGCAAATTTAATTTAAATTGATGCGACCGTCGAGCGAACTTGTCCGAACGGCCCCGGATGACGAAACGGATCGCGCCATTGCGTCCGGAACGTCGATTTTAGCCGGGAAGGACATATAATTCGATAGGGTTTGAATCGACTCGATTTGCGTGCAAAGTCGACGAATTTAAATAAAATAATAATAATAATAAGTATATATATATTTTTTTATATAATAAATAGTTATATGTTATAACCCTTACCCTAATCTCACGGGCGCGGGTACTGTTCACTTTCTCCTATCTCACGCATGCGATTTCATTCTCCTTCCCGTGCCCTAACCGAACCTCTCCGCATTCTTCTTCGGTGACGACCGAGTCGAGAACTTCTTAGCCGGTTTCCGGTCACCTCTCTCTCCTCCGACCACAACCGACATTCCCTCCGGTCGTAAGCGACGGTCGTATTTCCTAAGCTGTTTTTCCCGCTCGAAACGGGTCGGGTAACCTTCCTTCTTACTGATTTTGGGCGGTTTTCTGGATTATGGTGGTGTTCTCGTCACCATTTTTTCTCTCACCGTCGGTGAGTCTCTCCCCTGTTCGGCTATAAATACCTCTTCGCTGGAAAGGTTAGGGGTTGGTGTGTTTTTGTGCGATTTGAAGAATTTACCTGCTTGCTCTCGAATTCTCTTTTAAGCCTTCTTGGAAGTAAGTCTTTCCTTCTTCCTCTTTTTTTCTTTGAATCATTATTATGAAGATATAGATCCCACGTCTTCCTGGATATGGTTATAATTGAGAAGAGGGCTGATTTTTTTTTTTAAGTGAAGAAGTAAAATGACACATACAAGAAACTATTCTTACATCCTCCCCGATTAGGAATAAATTCATTGACAGACTTCTCTTCTTCTTGCACTTCTGACTTCTTTAGTCATTTGATAAGTGTCTCTGCATAGCTTTATTTTGAAAAATTGAAAGGTCAAAATAGACATTCATAGTTATGGATTTATAAGATATATTAGTAATTTACTTCAAAGTATATTATACATATACTGCTGTTATGATTTATTCACTAAATCTAATCGGTTTCTTTATGGATTGGCTCGAGAAAGTCTTCATATCATCTATAGATAATATATTGGTTGTTATACTTGAATTCAGGAAGTTTTTTTTTTGGGTACCCTGAGCAGATATTTCTCCATCATCTTGGCATGGAAGGAATTGTCTTAAAAGTAATATTGAGGTTTTTTTTTTTTTCTTTGGAAATTATTCTTTGATTCATTCTGAGATGAAGGATTGAGGAAACTATGTTTAACTCATTCATATTCCTAGAAAGATGATGATTAACTCTTTCTTTGTTTCGGTTTTGAAAACTGCAGTTAATTATTATTTTGACCTTCGCTTTGCTGTAAGCCGAGCTTTGAAACTCTTAGAGTTTTTATGGAATAGAATTGGAGAAATTCATATACATACCTCTTAATCCTTATGTGTTTACATAACTAATATCTAGGTTTTCATACAAAATTTCATGAAGATTTGATTGGATAATACCACACATGGGATGATATGATAGTAACATCTTTGTTTAAGGATTTGGGAACTTTGTATGGGATCATTATCTTTTAAAGTGCTGATCATGTAAATATATATACAAGAAATTGTATGATTGATATGTATACACTGGCATGATTCTTGTCTATGCATGGTGAAGATAAGTTTTTTTTTTTTTTTTTGGAGAGTCAAGATTTAAGAGATTTGCATACACGTCTCTTAAATCTTACTTCGATTTTTTTTTATGAACTTTCAAATAAATTAGTCCCTATTCCGTGATAATATGGGACAATCTATTGAATATATCCAAGATGTTGGGCTTATCTTCATTCTCATTTTGGCCTGGTTTTAACTCTTTCAACACCCGTAATATTGGCTTTATACCTATACTATTTTCTTTTAATCATACTGACATTGGTGGTTTGGGTTTGTCCTGGAAGTGGGATTGTTATAGTATGAAGTTGTATTGGCTTTTATAAGCTATCTTTCCCCAGCAATTCATTTAAAGGTTTGAGAATTTTGCATAAGGTTATTGAATTTTAGATGTTTGATATGTAAATATATGATAATTGCATAATTTTCACCTGTACAATGAGAGGAAGCCATATGCATGGCTCGGTTTTAGCTGTTTTAATGTTTCTGAGGATGGCTTTACACCTGGGCTGTTTCTCTTCCTAGCTTTGTGGTGATTCGGGTTTTGGCTTTGTGTGGGTTGGATTCTGTTTCCTGTGGTAAATATTTACTTAAGCCCTTGGAGCTGGACTGCTTTCTTAACCTTGGCAGCTCGGATATAGATTCTGTCTTTGGTGTTGTGGAGGTTTGCTAAAGCTTTGTGTAGGGATTATCTGTCTCTCATCACGCGTATATGATTCTGTAATTTTAAGTTATGGATTGATCTTTAATTAACAGAATTCCATTCGATTTTTTTTTTTTTACATATCTAACACCTTAAACATTATGTTATGCCTTGCATAGGTATAAAAGATTACATTAATATTCGTTTTGATACGCTGTGAAAGATTTGAGGAGATTATAAATATGGAATTTGGATGCTTAATATGTAAATATATAATAATTAAATAATATATATGTATTGAGGGTATTAAACATATATGTAAAGTTGGGCAGTACACCTGTGAATCCAAAGGTATTCTTCAACAACTATATGTAAGGATTTGGAATGAGATTTTATATTTCTTTCTTTGGGCAGCAGCTATTGTTGATGGATGCAAATCATTAAGACGATTTAGCAATTAAATGGACCACTACTCATTGAGATTATCTTCATTGATTGAGTACATATACTCTCACTGTTAAAATTGGAATCCATAGCTAAACTTGCTTTTAATTGTTGGATTCAATTTTGGATTGTTGGATTCATTAGCCGTCTGTTGGACGGTATAATGAAGATGGATTCTGGAACGTCAATAGCTCTCTTTATTGTTATCAAAAAATCGTTTTTTTTTCTGGAAATTCAAGTAAGAGCTGCTGCTCTAACTTAAGTGAGTTAAATACCTTTTCAACCCACCTTTGGTTTCGTCTTTAGTGATTCAGGTTAACTTTGGAAGTGAGATAATCTATATAATATTATTTAATTTCATATTTTTGTTGTTCTCATAGTTTTGAAAAGTTTTTTTTTTCACTGATACTGGAAGAATTTAAGTGAATGATAGAATGAACAGTGTTGTAGATTGATTCATGTACTGTAGGGAGCTTTAAAGTACTTGAATAATACTCTGTTGAATCAGATTTGCTACTCGATAACTTGTGTGAATTTATTGTTATATTTTGGCTAATGAAGATTTTAAATCATTGTTGCATGCAACGATTTTTTTTTTATTGGGTCAAATGAGTGTTTATATTATACAGTAACGAAAATTTAGAGGGTTATTTGTTAACATGAAAATTTAGAAGTCACACTCTGGAATTGAATAATTAAGCATGTTTTAGCTGGTTTGAATTTGCTTTATACATTGGGTTTGAAATATTCTCTAGTTTGGCTTCACTTGTGAAAATTGAAATTTATTTTGATTATATTACATATAAAATTTCAAAGTGGGGGCATAAGTCGGACATGCGGGGTACAGGCAATGATGCACACTCGAATAATCGTGCTTTTATAGCCGAGACAAATAATAAAAAAATCAATACTCAGAAATAGATGCCCATCTCACTTTAAATTAGGTAGTTCTAATCCCTACTTCTAAAAATCCGTGAACCGATAACAGATACTACGACGTCAGATATCACGCTGACACAATAACAGATACTTCAATAACAAGATACTACACCGCACCCGTACCACAATAAACACCTCGCTTGCACAACAGATACTACATTGCACTTGCACGATAATACTACACTGCACCGATACGATAACAGATACTACACCAACACATCAAATCAAATGTCACACACATAGTGCAACACATATCACATTACACACATAGTGCAACACATATTACCTCACATACAATACATCAAACACATACAATACATCAAACACATACAACACATCAGACACATCATATCAAACATAACACATATAATTATCAAATTCACCACACACATACACCACATATTAAACATCACACACTGCATACTATGCACTGTAGATTACACATTACACATCACATATTAAATATCACACACAGACACCATATATTAAATATTACACATACACATCACATATTAAATATCACACATACACACATACCATTTACCAAATCATACACACTACACACTACTCTACTACACAATACCCAATAAACACTACACACCACGCACTAGTTAATACACGTTACACACCACAGACCAGATACAACGTACCAGATATTACACTGGTAAAGAATTCAGATACTTCAATAACAGATACTCCACTCTCAAAATTCAGATACTACAAAACTGGTTCACTCATTAATTAAGTGGTAGGGATTAGGCTAGCTTACTCTAGGGTGATTTGCTGGTGACTTTATTTGAGATTGATACAGACTTCAGTACTTCGGGTTGCCTGTGGGATCGAGATAGAAAAAAGGAAGTCTATAGACTGAGCCTATCCTCAAATAGAATTCTTATTCCCCCACTTTGACATTTTATATGTTTATGGCTAAACTTGATTATATAGTTGTTTGTAGCTTGCTTCTGAGGCATCGACGGAGTTGGCCAGGTACACATTTATTTATTGTACAGTTCATTTACTTTCTTTATTGCATGCATTCTTTTACTCTTTGTATATACATTTACTCGCATTTATACTTTTTCTTTCATGTTTGCCCCTAGGATAGGCCATCTAGGGCATGGTTAGTTTATTTTGATTCATCGTTTCTCTTGCACACCTGTACTTGCCCTTAGGATAGGCCGTTCGAGGCATGATTTTCTCTTTTCTCCCCTATCTTTACTCTTTCTCGAGACGAGACGACAGAGGACGAATGAAGGATCTTCGATCGGATTTCCGTAGATTTAAATAACATCTATAGGACGTTGAGGTCGTCGTTTGAATACGACGTAAACCCTCACACTATCTTTTAGGACTGAGTACGATCGTATATCGTACGATACAAGTCCTAAACCGTTTAGGATTCCGAGGTAATCGTTTGACACGACATAAATCCTCCTATTTCTTTGGGCAATTTGCATATGATGTGCAGATATAAGCCCCAAATATCTAAATAATTTACAAGATTGAAACATAAAACATAACTTCACTTTCAAAGATGTCAAGCTCAATCATAGGTTAGTTTGAGATGTCACTGAAGCTCCTTCAGTATCTTCGACATCTCCTACTTTTCATACCTTTGGATTCCGAAAATAATTGTTCCACATTGAACCATTCCCTTTGATTCTCCTACAACCAATCATGGAAACTTGAACGTTGAAATTCTTGAAGACGAAGCCTATGATCCTTATCGAGAGTTTTCTTAGGTGACTTCGGTTGCTTAAGATGTAATTAACTATAGGGGCTTGCCCCTATAGGGAATTAAGAACCCAGATTAATCTAAACCCTGCCTAATCTGTGCATTAGACAGGGGAATTTGTCGGCTATAAAATACGTAGACTAAAATAGAGTCATAAACTTTTAAGTTTAGATAGTTAAGCCTACTAACAAGTGGTACGCTCATCTTTTGGGATGGTGTGTCACTTGTGGTGTCGTGCTCAACTATTTAAACTATTTGATATGAGATCTATCTGGTCTCGTTATTTTCAAAAATAAAATAATATATCACCATTTTCAAAATCAAAATAAAATACTTTACATATTACATTAAATTTAAATTTTTAAAATTTTATTTTCAAAATAAATAAGAAAAAATTAGCCGACATCCCCTTTAGTCATGATTATTAAAACACCAGAACTTTTATAATGAAGTACTCCTTTTCTTGATTGAACATCGAACGTCAGAATGAAAATTGTGCATAGGATGAGCAACAAAACATCTCTCATCTCAAATGAAACTTGAACAACAACAAGGTTTCTCTTTTCTTATTTTCATTGTGGTGGGAGAGTTGGGATGAAGTAACAATAGTTCTTGTTGATATCCCTTCTCATCAACGATAGTAATCAAAGTTGAAACCTGCCATCCTTCAACAGGAAAGAGGTTTCAGACTGTCTCGTATACTGTGTTGAAGGAGTTCTGACTCAAGTTTTCTTTGAAAGCTTTGCCAATATTTCATTCGTCCAAGTCAATTGGAACAACTAGACCAGCCGAAATCATATTGATCGAACCTATTTCAGGTTCTTTCAAATACTCTTTCGGGATCGTTATGTTCCCATTTTTTATGTTCTTCTCAAGCCAATCTTTGAAAGTGAAACAATCTTTTATGGTGTGTCCGATCAGCCTGTGATATAGGCAGTATCTCGGATGATATTTTTCATCAACTTCGTATGGTTTCTTTAGTTCAGGGAGCTTGAACTCGGGTTTCTTCATCAGATTCTGGAACATTTGTTCTACTACTTCATCCCTGAAATGATATATTTTGTTCAAACGATTCTTTATGTTTGGGGGTTTACCCCCATCTGTTTGATAAGACCTCTGTTGAAATGATTGTTGACCATTCTACCGAGGACGTTGGTAGATCTGTCGAGACTTTTCAGCTTGTATCTGCAACGGTCGCTTGCCCTTGCCAACCACTGTTACTGTCTCAAATTTCTCTTCTGATATCTTCGATGGTTCTAGCTTCCAAGCTTTCTCAAGAAAACCAAGTTGCTTAGTTTCTTCTTGGAGATTACTGACCTTGTTAAGCAGCTTCTCGAATGTTTTGATCTTGAGTAAGAAGCCTACTGGACCATGAATACTCTTTAGAAGTATTTCAACTGCATGTTGCTCCTGGAGTTGTGGTTCACATCTCATGCTCAAATTTCTCCATCGCAGAATATAGTCCATCAATGTTTCGGCTGGCTTCTGTCGCTCCACCACGAGATCACCGATGGTGATATAGTGTTTAACTCCAGCAAACCGCTTAACAAAGAGGTCTTCCAATTCTGCAAATGTTTTCACTGAGTCATTGGGTAGTTCGGCGTATCAGTCAAAAGCAATTCCCGAAAGACTACTCACGAATTGGCGGCACAACAATGCATCACTACCCCCCCCCCCCCCCCGCGTTGCAGCAACTTGCTCGGAAGTGTGCAACATGTTGTCGGGGGTTTCCCGTCCCATCAAATGTCTTGAACGACGGTGGTATGAAACCATTAGGGTATTAGACGACATCAAATTCCTCTGGGTAGGGTCTACCCTTTAGAATCAATGCCCCTGCCTTTGATTGAGCTAGGGCTTCTCTTACATGTTGTTCAATCATTTGTTTAATATTACTCTCCAGCATCGGACCCTGAACTAGATCCTTCTTCGGTTGTTTGTCGAAGGTGGATTCTTTTCTTTCATCTGTAATGTGAACAATTTCTGGTTGGTTTGCCTCCAAAGTTGCTATTGGTAATGACTGCGACTGCCCCTGAATTGTACCCATGACGATCATTACTTCCTCCGGTTGTTTCTTCAATTGACTTATCTGCTCATCCCGCTGTTGAATGGCCATCTGAAACTCATCCGCGGTGTTCTCCTTAGTGGGTAAAGGAGCGTCGCACGAGGATGGTGTGGCCTCCATCTCGATGACGTTGATTTCTGCAAAACCACCTTCCATGTAATCTGGTAGGCTGTAATCTCCATTTTCGATATATTCTTTCTGGTTTTCAAATAGTTGTGCAATGTCAACTCGGAGCTTCTCTATGGCGGAATCAATCGAACTTCCTCTGAGAACTTTAAGGTCAACTCGAAACTTTCCGAGAAACATCATTTATTTCCCGAGCACCGGCGTCGTGTAGGAGTCGGTTGAATCCTTCGAAACCATATTTACAGAACCTTCTTCGAGTTCTTTTAAATATTTCTTCGGGATTATCACATTTCCATTTACGAGATTATCTTCAAGCCAATCCTCGAAGACAAAGCACCTTTCTATTGTGTGGCAAAGCAACTGGTGGTATGGGCAGTATTGAGAATGATCTTTCATGCTGGCCTCCTCTGGCTTTTTTGGCTTTGGAAGTCTGAATTCTGGTTTCATCAACAATTTGTGGAATATCTTTGACACAGTTTACTCCTTGAAGGAATACACCACTTTCTGTCGCTCTTCAATGGACATCCGTTTATTTCACGGGTTGGTGTGATCCTGGCCGATGTAGTTGTTGGCTAGATTGGCCATATCGTTGTGTCTCGTTGTTGGCGAGGTTGACGGACTCGTTTGATTTTCAAAATTTCCCGATCGCGCCTCCTTTCCTGTGCCTTCATCGCTTGCAAGGTATTTAAATTGGCCCCAATCCTGAATTCAGAAAATGATGAGGTATAAACGTCAACTGACTTTTCCTCGTGTAGAATCTCTTTTCCTTTGTCTAACAAAACAAGCTTGGTGTGGTGACGGTGGTTCTAACGGTAGGAGCCGAAATGGTCCTCGGAGAAGTCTCAGCGCTTCTAGCGGCATACTTCACAACAATAGAAGAGTCCTTTTCAATCCACTCCTTCTTTGGCATAGGGGGCTCTTCAACAATCTTCAAGTTGAACTCTACAATAGGCTCAACGGACTTTCTTATTTCAGGTTTCATCATTTCAACAGACACATTCCTGAACTTAGTTTCAACACTGTCGAATCCTTGTCCAAACTTGATGATCGCCGAGTCGCGGCTCCTCCCTATTGACGGCAAAATCCATTCCGTAGGCAAAAGAAAAGACCAGCTTCGGGTGAAGACATTGTCTCCTCGTCATTCGAAGAATTTCCAAAAAGAATTAGTGACGTCATGTACCTTAAAATTTCAATGTAAGTACTAAAGTTAATGCACCTGTCTTATAAACTGGGCCTCCTCTGAAATTTATTCATATGAATTTTTTTTATTTCAAATTTTGGTGTTTTATTTTATTATTGTATATTTACAATGTTTTTAAAAAATGTTTTGTTTTGTTTTGAAATTTTAACAAATTTTATTTGGTTCGAATTTTAAATGGAAGGTTGTGAGAGTGAGATTCAAAGGTAGGACCCTGTCCAAGATCCGAAGGGGTCGACCTCGCATCAAACTCGCTTCGATAAACCGCTCCTAACCTACCACACCTATTGGGGGTCCACCCCACTTTAAAGATTTCAAGATTCTGGAACCTCTCTGTTTAAGGATGATTAAACAGTGGCTCCAGAATCAAAAAGGAGTTGACAATACTTGCTCAAGGAAGAAATGAGCAAAGCACATCAACGAAAGAATGATAGTCTGGCCCACTAGAGATATGGGCACACTATCGATGTATGAAGACAAATCCTTATGACCCAAAATGGAGAGAAGAATTAATACCCAGCAGAGTCGCCAGAAATTGTCGGCTAATTTTTTCTTACGATTTTGAAAATAAAATTTTAAAATTTAAATTTAATGTAATATGTAAAGTATTTTATTTTGAAAATGGTGATATATTATTTTATTTTTAAAATAACGAGACCAGATAGATCTCATATAAAATAGTTTAAATAGTTGAGCACGATACCACAAGTGACACATCATCCCAAAAGATGAGCGTACCACTTATTAGTAGGCTTAACTATCTAAACTTAAAAGTTTATGACTCTATTTTGGTCTGCGTATTTTATAGCCGACAAATTCCTCTGTCTAATACACAGATTAGGCAGGGTATAGATTAATCTGGGTTCCTAATTCCCTATAGAGGCAAGCCCCTATAGTTAATTACATCTTAGGCGATTGAAATCACCTAAGAAAACTATCGATAAGGATCATGGGTTTTGTTTTCAAGAATATCAACGTTTAGGTTTCCACGATTGCTTGTAGGAGAATCAAAGGGAATGGTTCAATGTGGAACAGCTATTTTCGGAATCCAAAGGTATGAAAAGTAGGAGGTGTCGAAGATACTGAAGGAGCTTCAGTGACATCTCAAACTAACCTATGATTGGGCTTGACATCTTTGAAAGTGAAGTTGTGTTTATATTTCAATCTTGCAAATTATTTAGATGTTTTGGGATTTATATCTACATGTCATATGTAAATGACCCAAAAAGATGAGAGGATTTATGTCGTGCCATACGACAACCTCGGAATCCTAAACAGTTTAGGACCTATATCGTATGATGTACGATCGTACTAAGTCCTAAAAGATAGTGTGAGGGTTTATGTCGTATCAAATGACAACCCCAACATCCTATAGATGTTATTTAAATCTACAAAAGTGCGATCGAAGATTCTTCATTCGTCCTCTGTCGTCTCGTCTCGAGAAAGGATAGAGATAGGAGAGAAAAGAGAAGACCATGCCTCGAACGGCCAATCCTAAGGGTATGTGCGAGGGAATAATTAAAATAAACATGTATAATAAAAAGGAAATAACCATGCCCTAAATGACCTATCCTAGGGGTATGTACAGGTATGCAAGAGAAGCAATAATCAAAAATAAACATGTGTAATAAAAAGGAACTAACCATGCCCTAGATGGCCTATCCTAGGGGCAAGCATAAAAGAAAAGCATGAATACAGGTAAGTGTATATACAAAAGTAAAAGAATGCATGCAATAAAGAAAGTAAATGAACTGTACAATAAAAAAAATGTGTACCTGGCCAACTCCGTCGATGCCTCGGAAGCAAGCTAATAGCTACAAGCAACTATACAATCAAGTTTAGCTATAAACATATAAAAGATCAATGTGGGGGAATAAGAATTCTATTTGAGGATAGGCTCAGTCTGTAGACTTCCTTTTTCTATCTCAATCCCACAGACAACCCGAAGTACTGAAGTCTATATCAATCTCAGATTAAGTCACCAGCAAATCACTCTAGAGTAAGCAATCCTAATCCCTACCACTTAATTAGTGAGTGAACCAATTTGTAGTATCTGAGTTTTGAGAGTGGAGTATCTGTTATTGAAGTATCTGAATTTTTTACCAGTGTAATATCTGGTACGTTGTAGTATCTGTTCTGTGATGTGTAATGTGTGTTAACTGGTGTATAGTGTATAGTGTTTAATGGATAATGTGTAGTATGTGTGATTTGATAAGTGGTATGTGTGTATGTGTGATATTTAATATGTGATGTGTATGTGTAATATTTAATATATGGTGTTTGTGTGTGATGTTTAATGTGTAGGGTGTGTATGATAAATTTGATAATTATATGTGTTGTGTTTGATGCGGTGTGTTTGATATGTCATATTTGATTTGAGGTACTAAATGTGTTGTGTATGATGTGCCATGTATATTTTTGTATGTGATATTTAATGTGTTGATGTGATATATGTTTGTTGTGATATATGTGTGATGTGATATTTGGTTTGATGTGTTGGTGTAGTATCTGTTATAGTGCAGGTGCAGTGTTTATTATTGTGCAAGTGCAGTGTAGTATCTGTTGTTGAAGCATCCATTACTGAATCAGTATAATGTCTGATATCGTAGTATCTGTTATCGGTTCACGGATTTCTTAAAAGTATGGATTAGAACTACCTAACTCAAGGTGAGATGGGCATCTAGTATTGAGTATTGATTTTTTATTATTTGTCTCGGCTATAAAAGCACAATTATTCGAGTGTGCATCATTGTCTGTACCCCACATTTCCAACTTATACACCCACTTTGATTTTCCAAATGCATATTTCAATAACTAAGGCATCTCATATCAGGGTCGAAAACATCTGCTAATATACATGAACTTACATGAATGACGTGCGCCAAATGATTCAAAGCAATTTTAATCAATAAAATAGCTAGACTGTCAAAAAAAATAAGCCTTCAAATCCATAGTTATTGCAAAATTCATTGTGTTTTTTTTTAATAAACATACACTAATCACTCAATTATATAAAACTAAATTTCTCTAGACTGTATAAGCATTCATTTCTACCATTGAACCTTCATGTGTAATCCTATTGTTTAATACAAATGGGAGAAAGTATAAGCATCCAACATTCAGGAAAGTATAAAGGTGAGAGAAGCAGGATATCCAAATGTATAAAAATCACATGCTATACATTTAATTTCATCAAACATAAACTTAAAATAATAGTCAATGAATATGAATTCAGGTCCACCATTTATGAATCTATGTAAACATCTATTTCTGCATGTTAGCTATTTATATAAACACTGCTTCTCAATCAACAAATAATGGTATAAGAATATATATGTCTTCTAATTATGTATAATTCAAGAAAGGTTAATGATAAATGAGGTAAATGAAAAAAAAATCTGACTCATCCTTTGCTTCCTTCTGTTATTTTTTTTTAATTAATCTTGAATAATATTCCAAAATCTTTAAGTTCAAAGCAAATATATAACAAAATTCGAATGTTCATCCTGATATCAATATATCATTGCCATTTAATTTACAACACCTCAAGATTATACATCTGATGCTTGAAACAAGTCTGAGAAACCTGCTCAAATCTATAATCCATTAACTAATAGAGTTATAATTTCACTACTGTAAAGAATTCTTTAAACTTTAACATAAAAGACCAATCCAACAAATAAACCAAAGAATCATGTTTTACAACAAAAAGATAATAATCCTGAATATAAACAAGTTTCCTAACTCCATGGATCATAACAAAGCATGAAATTCTATACGTTTCAAATCAATTGAAGCAGTATTAGAGAAAGACGCCGCTCCAAATCATCAAGAAATAAGACTTATACATTCACTGATTTAAAGTCAAAGAAGATGTAAGATTAAGTTCTTGCCTATGTTGATTCCACCCACACCCGCCAAGAACATAGGAGGGCATAAAGCTCTTTAAATCTCAACAGTAATCAAGCAAATATTTCAATTAATATGCTAATTATAGGAGATAGTTTCTTTTCAATGGAAACAATTTAAGTGGAATGTATATTCCAATAATTCAAGAAAAGATATAGTAGAGAAATTTAAATCCATTATTTTATAATCAAGAATCTCATCTTTAATCCTTAATTACCCAGCTAAAGATGTAAAAGAACTTCAACATGAAGACGAACATCGCATTAGAAGGCTAGAGAAGAGATAAGAGGAAGAAGAACTCAATTAAAGTTTATCTCAAAACAAGCCACAAACGAAAAAAAAATGAGTTGAGAATAAAATCGCCAGCCTCTAAAATCTTTCCAAAGGGGTATTTATAACCGGAAAAGGGGAGAAGGGCTTGCTATCGGTGAGAATCGGGGAGGTGAAGAGAAACACCTCAAAGGGAAAGAAAATGCCCCGAATCCAAGAGAAGGAAGGTTACCAGATCTGTTTGGGAGGGAAAACCTTTGCAGGTGGAGCAACCGGGGACGAAAGTTGGTAAGGAAGAAGGTGACCAGCGAAACCGGAAGGAAGGCTCTCGAATCCGGTCGAGAGGAAGCAAGAGGAGGAAGAGAGGCGCAAGCTTCGGCTAGGGCACGGGAAGAAAAAAAAAATATCGTGCGTGAGTTTTGGCGTGAGATTAGTGTGCGTGAGTTTTAAATATATATTTTATTATATAAAAAAAACATTTATTATTATTATTTATTTAAAATCGTCGATTTACGCGTAATTCGAGCCGATTCGAAACCTCATCAAAATATGTCCTTCCCGGCTAAAATCGATGTTCTGGATGCATCGGCGCAGTCCGTTTCGTCATCCTGGGCCGTTCGGACAAGTTCGCCGACGGTCGCATCAATTTAAATTAAATTTGGGTAACGTGGCAAAAATGAATTTATTTTGACCCGACCGGAGCCACTTATCGAGCAAATTATTGACCAGTTTTAGCCTAAGCGAGAACCATAGTCAAACATATTGCTCGTGGCAAAAATTCAAACGTCGCACGCAGTGGGGTCCATCTATGGCTTTCAAATCCTTATAGGGACTCAACACGAGTTTCAATACGTCGGCTTTTAATCGACTCAACTAAGTGTCGAGGATTTAGAGCCGTCCATATGAGACTTCGAGGAGCGAGGTGATGGCTTGAATTTCTAAACACGGTGGGTCCTGATCCAGTCCTCTAAGAGAGTCCAAAATAAGGAAATCCTAAGGCTAGATCCTAGGGTCTAAGGAGGAGGAAATGAAAGACCTCAAAAATGAGGTCAACAATGCCACAATTAAGAGGAGGAATAATAAGGTGAGGGGACTTGGGGCAAGTGTTATGATGATGAGCAAAGTGTTGCATGATTTATAAGATGAAGGCTTCAATTCACAAGGAATGAGCTATTGAAGATCATTGTCTGTTATTTGAGACAGCGTTGAAATCTGGTGGAGTAGATTTTGCATTAATCAAAATATTTACCATAGCTAAAATAAGTTGAGTTCTTTTATTAGTGAGGGGATCGACGGTAATGGAGACACCAATCATGTTCGTAATTTGTGAAATACTATTTATCGACCCACAACAAATAGGTAAGTTGGGTAATTTAACTAACCCACATATGGACCTCTTTAAAATCTTCCTTAATATGTTGGAAGTCATGAGTCTATTTCTTGAAAATAAATGGCCTACCAATAATTAATTATATGCCTCCCTCCAAAATTATTCTTAGATCCTTAAGTTATGTTAATAGAAAAAAAAAATCAATAGGAGAAATAAGATTAGTGGTGTAAACGAACCGAACACGAACGAACTGAGCTAGTGTTCATGTTTGAAATGTTCGAACACATCACTGTTCGTGTTTTGTTCGTTTAACAAACCAAACGAAAAAAAATTGTTCGTGTTCGTCTCGTTTGCTTATCGAATGAATTGAACACGAACTTCCTAGCGAACAATGAGCTTTTTTGACAGCTCTAGCTTTGATAGCATACTTCCTCAAAAATGAAGCAAATTGATTAGGTATTCCGTACACATCAAGTAATCCATACTTCCTCAAAATGAAACAAACCGAATAAGGCGTTTAGGGTTTTATGTTAATATATAGTATATTATATTAATTATAATATTATAATATTTATATTAATATAATTAATATTATAATATTATTGATGTTATTAATAATTTATCATATATTATAATTTATAGAAGTTTAATTATTTAAAATATGATAAATTTTTATAATATATAATAATTTTTAAAAATATCATAAATTTTTTATATATAATTATTTTAAATTATTTTATATTTCGAACAATAACGAAACGAACACGAATGAATACATCATTGTCCGTGTTTGGTTCGTTTAACAAACCGAACGAAAAAAATTGTCATCTCATTTGCTTATCGAACGAATCAAACACTAATTTTTTGGCGAACCGAACACGATCTGGTCGTGAACAACGAGCTTTCTTAACAGCCCTAAACAAGATCAATTGAACCAGTGCCATGATCAACTATTGTAAATTTGATAAAAATGAAAAATATGGATTGGGGTTTTTATAAATTGAAAATGGATGAAAGAGGCTTTGATTTGTTAATAGCAACGATTCGCTCATTTAGGGCCCGTTTGTTTTCGGGCTTTTCTGCGCGGCGCGGGGCGTTCGCAGTAGGTTCGCCCGAATTTCTTCCGTTTGGTTGCAGCGGCGCGGCGGAAGCGGAGACGAAGAGGAGACGACGTGGGCAGCGGCAATATACCCACGGCGCAGCTTCCTCACGCAGTTATTTCTCATCCCTACCCCACGGTTGCCTTCCGTCTCCCTTCTGCCCGCTGATTATCTCCGGTATCTCTGGCCTTTTCTTCTTCCCTATCCACTCGAATCGGCCGAGCTCAGGTAAAAATTGAGTCATTTTTGCCGATCTACTTGCAGATCTGAGGTATTTTACGTATTTTATCGTCATCTCCCTTCTCTACTCCCTCCCGTTTTCTCGACATCTTATCCCTGTTTCTATGTTTACGCTTTATGAAATTCGTTTGGATCTGTGAGATGGCATGAGATTTTAGGGAGTTTATGCCTTTACTGTTCTTTGCGGTTTTCTGGAATGAAGTTCCAGCTATCTCCTTGTTCTCCATCAAGCATATGCTTCTTACACTGACTATGGATTCAGTTCTTGTTTGCGGTTTTCGGTATTTTCGTAGGCTTGATCTGTTCAAATTAGCTAATGTGGAATGGCTAGAATGGTTTTTTGAGTTATCTTCCACTCTCATTTCTATGCAGTAATGACAAAATGGAGTTTTATGGCATGCTTTGTATTGAATATTACCATTGAATTAGCTCATTTGGCATGTTGTTGGGGTGCTATGGCATTCAGAAATGTTTTGGGGGCAGTTGGTCTTTCTTCTGCATTGTTGTTTGGGGTTATTTGGCTATATACGATTTTTTGAATCTTTCAGAATTTCATTTGGGTGCATTCTGTTTGGGTTCATTTAGCATTGAAAATCTTTGAGAAGGATTTTTGGCTTTGAGAAATGGGTGTACAGGTGTTCAATATGAGAGGACCTTTTATTTGGTCTGTTGGTGATGTTCATTTGGGTACATTCTGTTTGGGTTCATAACTGCTCCAAGTTGAACTTGATCTCATTTTATTTTTGCTCGGACTGTTGGTTTATTACCTCTAATGGCTTATAATTCTAATGTTAAAAGGCTACATCTACCTTGTTAGTAACATGGTTCAATATGTCATGCATAACTGCTCCTTCAGCACTTGAGATAAGAGGTTGTTTTGCTGCACCTGATAGTATGGTAGAAATGACTGATTATAATTCAAGGTAGATTTGATGCAACATTTGAGAAATGGAAGCACAAAGCAATTGTAATGCAGGATATGTGCTTTAAAGGGATTTGAGGGGGATGAATATCATGCTTTATTAATTAGAAGGGATTTGAGGGGGATCGAACATACTATTATGCTTGAATGGGGGATGCCTTTGTGCCCATCAATATCAATTCCATAAACCTATCCTTGTTGTCATCTGATTTTTGTAACCATTGCACAGCTGTTGATGGTGTATGCGGACTTCTCTGATTTTAGTTATTGATGTATATTGCTATTAGTTTTACCATTTAAAAAAAAAGAATGGGTTAGGCATGCCTCATCCTCGGTGAGACAACAATGCATGCCGCATATCAAGATCAAAGCTTAAGAATATATCACATGCTTGATTTATTTTTTTATTTTTTCTGTGTGTGTTTGTGTGTGTGTTCTACTTTTGATTAGTGAATGCCACTGCTTTGTTTATTAATCATACCTCTTGATAGAAGAATTGCTGGGATTCTACTCTTGATGGAAGAATTGCTCGGGTTTGTGCTTTGTTTAATCTACTCGGGCCTTGTTTGTAGTTGTATTTGAAGTCTTATGTTGGAGGTGAATTCCTATGTTTGAGCTGCTTCTGTTGGGGTGAAGCTGTCTCGATTTGGCTGTTTGTAGTTGTATTTCAAGTCTTATGTTGGAGGTGAATTCCTATGTTTGAGCTGCTTCTGTTGGGGTGAAGCTGTCTCGGTTTGGACTTTATAGATGTATTTAAAGTCCTATGTTGGATGTGAATTCCTATGTTTGAGCTGCTTCTGTTGGGGTGAAGCTGTCTCGGTTTGGCTCTTAGAGTTGTATTTAAAGTCCTATGTTGGAAGTGAATTCCTATGTTTGAGCTGCTTCTGTTGGGGTGAAGTTGTCTTGGTTTGGCCCTTGTAGTGGTGTTCTATATGTGAAGTCCTATGATGGAAGTGAATTCCTATGTTTGAGCTGCTTCTGTTGGGGTGAAGTTGTCTCGGTTTAGCCCTTGTAGTGGTGTTCTATATGTTAAGTCCTATGTTGGAGGTGAAGTAATGTATGGAGGAAAGTCTTGTACCTACCCTTTCATCCTCTAATAAAATTTCCATCCTTCTTTCCCGTGGATGTAGGTCATATTGACCGAACCACGTAAAATAATACGTGTTCTTTTATATTTTTTGCAATTTTTGTTTTTAATTTTATGTTTAGCTTGGATGTGATGAAGGTTTAAAATTGAATGCATTTCGTTTCTACGTTGTTTCAAATGTTAGCCCAGTTATGAATTTCAATATATTTATTTTTTATATGTGCTCTAGCTTACTATAACATGGCCAGTAAGGGAAAGGAAATTGCTCAACCTGCAACATGGGAAAAGGACATAAAATATCTCTTTTGTGATCTATGCATAAAAGAGATAGAGTTGGGAAATAGACCATCCACACATCTCAATAAAGAAGGTTGGGAAAATGTTGTTAAGGGTTTTAAAGAAGCAACTGGTAGGACGTATGATAGGTCGCAATTTAAAAATAAATGGGATCAGATGAAAAAGGATTGGAAGACATGGAAAGATTTGAAAAATGGGTGTACAGGTCTCGGTTGGAATCCAGCTACGCGCACCATAGATGCATCTGAAGAGTGGTGGGCACAACGACTTGCGGTAAGTATATAGATGTTTTTTCCATAATTTCAAAAGTTATTACAATTATTGCTTAATTTTAATAGATCCACTTTTGTCTCAGGTTGTTCCCACTGCAAAGAAGTTTAAGCTGGCTGGAATTGAACCTGATCTCGAGGAAAGGATGTATCGGATGTTCGAGGGAATCGTCGCCACCGGCAAGTATGCATGTGCACCCAGCCGAGTCGGATTCTGCTGAGACCCAGGAGATCGCAGCTGTCGGCCATCTCGATGATTCTCCAGTACTACCTAGCCTTGGACATACTGAGATGCAGTCAACGAATCGATCAAAGAGTCCTCGCTTCGAAGGTAGGAAGAAGAGTGGAGCTGCATCATACAGGGCTCAGCTCTCCTACTTAGTCGAATCTTCAAATGATGCACCGCATAAAGTGCAGAAATCCTCGGTGAATGATGTGGTTTCAATTTTGGAGGAGGATGAAGACATTACAGGTGATGATGACCTATATTATTTCGCAGTTGAGCTGCTACAGGATTCGGTACACAGGGACTTCTTCATGGCAATATCTAAGAAACGTAGGGTGAAGTACATACGACATTTTTATTACAGGAGGAACATCTGACTTGGGTGCAAATTGTAGTTTAAATAGCACATTTGGAAAACTATGCATTTGTTCTAAACTTATGATTGTCTTGTTGTTTCTTTGAACGATTTATTTTGTTAAAGCGAGTTTTCTTTCGTCGTTCCTTTCATATTGTTCTGATAAGTGTTTACATTATACATGTGACTTGGGATAAATTATGCATATGAATTGCTTATTTATTTGGTTTTCTTTTTAAATTCAGAGTAAAATCTAGTATGGATCCTTAGGAACGTCGTCGTAGGAGGAGAAACACAGCAATAAACCTGGCAATAGATTACTACAACACCTACATTGACCGTCCCCGATGTTACACATCAGCACAAATTGGGGAAAAATGGGTTGTAGAGATGTTAGAAGGACATCCAACCATATTCCACAACATATTTAGAATGAGTCAGGAGGTATTTAAAGATCTTTTATCGGAGCTTGTTGACTCTCATGGACTGCATGGGTCTACGAGGACAACAAATCGGGAGGTATTAGCAATCACTATTTACATACTTTCACAGAACGAGTCGATGCGTTCAGCGATGGAACAGTTTCAACATTTGTCAGAAACAATTAGTAGGTACTTCACGGTAGGTTTGAATGCTCTGCTTAGCCTCGGTAGAGATGTTATCAAGCCACTTGATCCAACATTTGCACAAATATCACGAGAGATTCGTAACGATCCTCGGTACATGCCGTTCTTTAAGGTATTTCATTTACAATTCACTGTTCATTTTTTGAATCAACATAAAAATAATGTCCCTAAACATATTTAGGATTGTATCGGAGCAATTGATGGAACACATGTCGATGTGAGAAAGTTGCATTTATCGGCCGAAGTGGAATACCAACACAAAACGTCATGGCGGTATGCGATTTTAACATGTGTTTTACATTTGTCATGCACAGTGCGGGAGGGTAGTGCACATGACGACGAGAATATTTAAAAGTGCAACGAGAAATGAACGCTATCTGTTTTTCGCATCCACCAAACGGTATGTGCATTCTAACAAAATTCATTTATGTGATCTTCATACATCAAAAATTACTTACAAATTTTAAACAGGGAAATATTATCTGGTGGATGTCGGTTATCCGATGCAAAGATGTTATATGAAACCATTCCCGGATACAAGGTATCATATACCGAACTTTGAAAGAGCAAGTAATGTGACGCGAACCCGGAAGGAGATCTTCAACAAACGACATTCTTCCTTAAGAGGCGTGATCGAGAGGACATTTGGTGTTTGGAAGAAAAAATGGGTTATACTACGAGACATGCCCTCGTATCCGTTTTCTAAACAGGTGCAGATCGTTATAGCAACAATGACGCTGCATAATTACATTAGGCGTCATCCATCGAGATTCGATGTTGATTTCTGCAGTGCAGAAGTAAATGAAGAAGTAGCTCCACAACCAGCAGAAAACCAAGTATGTTCTGATGATAGCGAACAGCATAACATTTGCACCAAAGACGACGAAGGTGCTGAAGAGATGGCATCTCTTCGAGAAGAAATAACAAATGCGTTAGTTAATATGACATAGAATTGTATCCCCTTAGCTAGATTTTTTTATCAGTAATATTTTGTCTTGTATCAGAGTTTTATTAAATTTTTTGATATGTAAAAGTAATGTATTTCTTTTATATTTTGTGGTTTGATGATTATGTTGGTGATGTTTGATGTTTAGTTTAGTTTTTGGTTTAGAAATCATGCAGTTGGCAATCAAAGTTATTAATTTATATATTCGCTTGCATTTCAGGAAGACATGAGTTCCACCATGTCTGCTACCTCTCACCGAGTGTTATGTCATCTGTGGCTCCGGACTTCGCTTTAACATCACGAAAACCGCACGGTTTCGCCGAAAGTTTTATTGCTTGCCTCGGAACATTTCACAAGAATGTGGTTTCTTCCGATGGGCGGACGATCCACCGGATTCTCGGGAGATGGATGTTAGTGAGTGGATGACTCCACGTGTAAGAACGTGTGATACGGGAGTTACAGGACATGAAAACTAAATCGAACATTATTATCCTCGTTAGTTGTTGTTGTAATTGTCATACGGTTCTTTTTCATCATATTCGTTGCTAGACGTGCTTGAGAGGACACAATGTACATCCGCAAAGACTTTATGACTTTTCGGATATGCAATCGTTATCTTCATGTTTTTGTTTCAAGCATTCTCAATTACATTGTTTTAAACTCAAAATTTTAATACTTTTAAATGACAGATATATTAAAATATATACATATAAATCGATAAATATTTTTAAACACATCTTTTACTAATTTAAAAATATAAATATATAGATATGAAATAACTTTTAATATATGATCGTTTTAAGACTTTAAATATCTATTTAAATATATAGACATATGGTTGAGTGTTAAAATAAAAAAACAAAATTTTGGCGTTAAACTTTTAAAAATAAAATTTATATTTATTACTTTCAATATTTAAAAAATAAAACTTTTATAAAAACTTGTATTTGCAAAACTTGTATATCATATAAATAAATAAAAAATTTCGAACAGTTTTAATAAACAGAGTGCGATTAGTCATTTTTACGGAAAAACGCTAGCATGAGTTGTTTTCCCACAATTTAACTAAACAGCAGAGCAAGCTTCCGCGCAATGCTTCCATGAGGCAGCGCAGCTGCAGGACCCTTATTTTATATTTATATCGAATATAATTCAGCAAACGTCAGCTTCTCTTCTCCTCCAATTTTGATCGGAGACTAATGGATTTTCAGCCCGTGAGGCGATCGCTGGAGGCCGCTGCGGTGGAGATTCTACCCACGCCGGTGATCGACTCCATGCCCTCTAAATTTTACGATGCGTTTATCCTCCACGGGCTAAGCGTCGACCTCATCGAGCCTGGTCGACTCCTCTGTTCCATGAGTGTCCCTCCACGCTTGCTCGTAAAATCCTAAGCTCCTTCTACCATGTTCTTCGTCTTCCCCTTTCATCTTTGCCCATATGTCTTGGTCTCTTGCAGAACACCGGAAAGTTCTTGCACGGTGGCGCTGCCATTTCGTTGATTGACGCTGTGGGCTCCGCTGTATTTTACACTGTCGGCGCTCGGACGACTGGTTCTCCACTTGAGATCAGCACCGCGTTTTTGGACTCTGCCTTTGTTCATGTAAGCTGTAATTGTTATTGTGATAGTTTGTCTATATTTGGGCTACTCTATGCTTATATTTGCTGGATCCATGGTTCTTGTAGTTCACAACTTTGATGCGTAATTAATTTTGGGTTAGTTAGGGGAAACGAAGGGGTTGATGGACGCCGGAAAGGAATCCTGTAAAACAATTAGGTTGTTGGCATTTTTGATCTGTTATTACACGTGAAGTTATAGTTTTAGCAAATCTTGCTCTTGTTGTGTAAAATAATCCTTATTTTGGATGAAATGTGCCGTTCTTATGTGCTTGTAGAATTCTGAAGTACAATCCAACTTTAAGTGAAAGGACCTTGTTATGGTAGTCATTTAAATGTCCAGGATGACCAAGTAAATGTCAGGAAGGTGCCAGGCCATTTAGGAAAAAGTAAGTGTCTTTCTAGTTGGTCCACTTTACCCCTTGAAATATGCATATTGCATAAATCAAGGCAAAAGGAGCACAAGAAGGTACAAAAAAGGGCCTAATACGTTAAAATATGGGCTAGGTCAAAATCCACAAAAGAAAAACGGAAATGTGAGCTGTCAACCTTCCTAACAGAAAAATTTTAGCATGTATGGCTCTTTGTGCATAAGTATGCGCAATTATATTTTTCTTTCTATTTATATTTTGAAATAAAACCTATTTGAACGAGGTCAAGAAAGAGAGATCCTATGCGGAGATTTATACAAAAAGGGAAGTTTTGTAGATGTTGATGGAGGAATGCTATTTTTCAACAATATGATGCTTTAATTAAAAATGGAAAACAGGATTATACTTCCTTGGGCAGCGGATCTAAGATAATAGAAAAATTGAGGATGGCTCTACATTAGGCTAGACTGGATGTTTAGGAGATGCGATTTGGATGCCAAATCAGTTTAAATTAGTTGTAGCTTGTACTTTATCTATCTAAGCATGAAGCAGTGATGTTAATTGTAGAAAGACATGCACGTTCTTTAGATGTGATATGGAACATGGAGATAAGGTTACACATGACCTTGCAGAGAAGCGAACTTGCGCATTAAAGCACAATTAAAGCGGCGTAGCAGGCATTTTGTTGTTTCTCTATAAAGTGCACAAAACACGTACTCTGCTTTTATTGTTAAGTCTAATAAGAAGATTAATAATCTTTCAGTTGATATTGTGCTACTCATCTTGTCGCATGTGTGCCCTATTACTAACTAGTGGATAATAATTTTTCCTGTCAATATTAAATTTAAACTACGTTAGATTATTTTATAATTTTAATTTTCATTATATTTGTCAAATAATATAAGACCACATACTTGTGATATTTATGCTTCAATTAACCGAAACCCATACTTCATTTTCTCTTTGCACATTAAAGCAAAAAAACCTAGTGTTGAAAATTTTGGTACAAGTATACTAATCAATTTCATAAGTTAGGGGTTATATTGAAAAGGAGGAAGAAAAGTTTATCATAAGTGGTTCATGTTATGTTGCACAAGCCCAAGAGAAAGAGATTGAACTTCTTAATAAAAGAATGAGAGTTTTAAAGCAAAAAAACCTAGTTTTGAAAATTTTGGTACAAGTATACTAATCAATTTCATAAGTTAGGGGTTATATTGAAAAGGAGGAAGAAAAGTTTATCATAAGTGGTTCATGTTATGTTGCACAAGCCCAAGAGAAAGAGATTGAACTTCTTAATAAAAGAATGAGAGTTTATGTAAAAAATAATTATAAAACTTTAACTCAAAATTTCCGAGAAATATAATTTTTAAAACAACGAGGAAAAAGTATGATATTAAAGGATTTTAAAATCAAACTCATAATATAAAATTTATGTTTAAACACACAAAAGACATGCAAACACATTGAATTTTTACATGTTCAGCTAGATATTTTCTATACTTTGGACGAGATAAAAAATTTCATCTTTAATTCCCATAACCCAACTTTTATGGTAAATATACAGTAAAAGCTTTTGATGTAATTGTTTAATACAAAATATAAAAAATGCCTTTAATACAAACAATTAAAATGAAATACAGCCTTTGATGCAATTATTTAAAACAAATACAAGAAAAGCCCTTGATTCAAAAAAATACTTGGTATATAAAACTCCTAGATGTCAAGCTTTATGTTACAAACATGAAAACCCCTAAGAATGAAATGATGAATGCTTAAATTTTTTCTTTGAAAACTCCTCAATTGTTTTTTCACTTGGACTCTACTTTTCATTTTCTCATTAAATGTTTATTTTGCTTTTGGTGTGATATTTAAACTTCTCATTAACCTTTTAGCTTATATACTAAAACATATGAGAAAAATTTTAAATGGCTAATCCCTAAATCATGTTCCAACAACTAAGAAAGTTTTCAAAAAGATTTTCAATGTCTAATTCTCATTTCAACGTGAGATAAAATTGGAAACAACTAATGTTTTAGAAATTCATAATTTCGGTTTAATCAAAATTAGGTTACATAACATATGAAGTTGCATGTAAAGAATCTAATGAAATAGGAATGAAGTTTAAATTCAACAAGTATAAAATAGTTTATTCATTGATACTATTTTTAACATATTTTTTTGAATTTTTAAATATATTAAATAATCTAACATCAGGGGTACCACTCTGTTAAGTAAAAAAATAAAAACTCTTTTAGTCTAATAAATTTTTTAAAGATATAAACTTGTTATTTTCTAGTTAACATGTAGGAACTATAATAAATTATGTAAACCGACTATCATGAGTGATTGTTTATTGAAAAAAATGTTAATATTCAAATTATGCTTGGTATCTTTAACTATTTAACTATGTGATTAATAATTATCATATTAAGCATACTTAAATAAATTTAATATATAGAATGTGATGTGTCATCAACAAATTGCTGTGATCAAGCAAAAATTTCTATGCATTTTTTTATAAGAATTCTTCCAATTCAAATTCATAATCATCTAAGCTTCGATTTCATCAAATTTATAATCAAACTTAGTGTTGACAAAATGAACCCCAACGACTCTAAAGTTGATTCAATTTGGGTCCAATCAAGTCCAAATCAAGCCTTTGAAGCATGATACGAGGCGTTGGATCATCAATTAAAATGTCAAATGAATTCTAAATTTGACATATTTGTCATTGAATTAAGCTTCTCAATGAGAGGAATCGAACAAGTCTAAGATCAATCAATTCCATTCCATTAAGGTACCTAAATCCTTAAAGTAATCACCCATAATCAAGAGGGATCAACATGAACGATCAGGTGGTTAGAGAAGTTATGTGCCAAAAGACCAAAATGCCCATCCTAAAAAAGCCATAAATATGTCCCTTATCTCACTCGTAGGAGGAGAAGAGAAGAAATGGAGCTCTATAGCCTGTTCTGGAGAGAAGGCCCGACTAGTAACCACTGACCTCCGAAGCCGCCAGCCGTCGTAGACCGCCGGCCTCCGTAGTTGCCTGGCATCGGTAACCACAGCTTGTTGTCATCACATGCCGCCACTAACCACGGAGCATCGACGACCTCTGCTTGCAACATTGTAACTAGACTGTGCTTGTTTTTGAATTTCTTGACACTTGTACTTTTTGTGATATATAAAAACAAATATAATTTTCAATGTAAGATTGTAATCCTATTTTCTCTACCTTGAGAGAGGAGCATACTCTTACACTTACAAACATATAGTGGATTATTTCAACTGAGCTAACCCGCATGGTTTTTTCATATAAAAAACTTGGTGTCTCATCCTGCTACTTTTCTTTTATCTGTGCGTGTTGGATCGTCGTACAACACCGAGACATTAAATTATTATTATACAACAACAACAACAAAGCCTTAAATCCCACTAAGTGTGGTCGGCTACATGAATCCTTTTTTTCCATTGCATCCTATTTAGTGTCAAATTTTCGTTTAATTCTAAAAAATTAAGATCTTTTTTTATGCAATGATCTACCTAAAAAAATACCCATTTTTATGTTTTATTTATGATTCAATTCTTAAGGATATTATGCTTTAATGAAAGATATTTTCATGTTTTTGGATGTAGATGATTAAAAAGAGTCCAAGAAAGAAAAAGAAGAAAAAATGAAGCAAAAGGAGCAAAAAATGGAGCTTATGGAGCAAATTTTGAAATTATTGGCACAGCGTCTGGCGCCGTAGTCCGGCGCCTGAGCGCTGGGCTCGATACTGACGTCAGTTAAGTTTTTTTTATGACTTAGGGCGGCTATTTTGACGGTGTTAAGCGGTTATCGGAGCTTCTGAAAGATCGAAAGATACTCCTAATATATAGTGACATGTGATACAACGTATTTGGACACGAGGAACGGTCCTGGATCGCAAAGAGTGCGACCGAAAGTGAAGGGTGTGAAAGACCTAGTCACGGAGTCCGAACGGTTACCTTCTAGAAGATACATCGAATTCGGACGAATTTCGAAGAGTGCCTTAAGCTAACCCTCGAGTCGAATTCGTAGCTCTATAAATAGGAGCTCATTCTACAGAGAAAATCGCACCAAAACCCCCCTCTTAGTACACATACTCATTTTAGCATATTTTCTCTCATCTCTAGTTTAATTTAGTCTCTTCCATACTTAGGGTGTCACTTTATTTTGTATCTAGTGAGTTTATTTTGAGTGTTTATCGTGTGTTATTCATTGTTGGAGTCTATCATCATTGCTTTGAAGTCTGCGAAGTCAGCGGATTCTTACAGGAACAACTTCGTATAAGTATTTGTACTTTGGTTAAAAGTTTTATAAATATGTTTTGTTGTGTTATTTTAATGAGTTATGAGTAGTTAGCTATTTTTCTCCTTTCAACTATGAAAAGATTTTAAATTAATTAAATTTCGTAGGAGAATTAAATATAAAATATTTTAAAATATTGTGATGATATTAATACCTGATCTTAGCTTACTTTTTAAATTGGCCATTTAATTTGTTAAAACTTCATTGAAGAATTTTGAGACCTATCCGGAGATAAATTCTTAACTATTAGATATCATACGAATACTTGCAGTAATTAGCAGCTATACGCGGATTGTTTAAGTGAAGTCACAAATAAATAGGAAGATATTATTTATCGGGCGTAAAATTAATTAGTTTTTAGAGTGACGTACTAAATTCTAATAATTTGGTTTATAGAAGCGTAACGAGTTCTTAGTAGGACCGACTATAGTCACCCTTGGATATCTAGTAGTGTGAGCTTAGATTAACCCATTATACTAATAAAACATCCCGAGTCTAACTATAGATTACTAACGTTCTCAGCACTGCATACAAAGCGTAGAAAGAATAGGAACGCTTCTATTCGACACAATACCATAATCTTAATTCCCTACAAAAGATAATTAATCTATAATTCTTGGATCAGTTGAAAAAGGAGAAAGTCGTTTTTATACTTGCATAGAATTTTAATTACCGCTTATTTTAATTTATCGCGTCATTGCTTCTTTTGTTTTAGTAAAATTGTTATTTGAATATATATATTTAAAAAAAAAGAGTATATATAATTTGCATAGCTAAAATTTCAAAATATTACTTAAATCTCTTACTTTTTATTTCACTATCCATGTGTGGATCGATAACCAGGACTCTACTAGAGCCTCGTATTACTCGAACGAAACGTATACTTGCGTTTAAAATTGTGACTTTTACAATAATTAAATCTAAATATAAAATTATAAAAGTAAACCTCGCGCATCAAGTTTTTGAAGCCATTTGCCAGGAATTAAATATTTTAAAAAGTTTTATTAAATTCTTGTATTTTAAAGCATATGTAAAGTCGCATCGCATCATGCAACAAGCCCAAGTTTTCCTACGTCTACCTCTGCCTTTCTTAACATAAGTTGTATCTAAAACATTTACTCTCCTAATCAGATCATCAGGTGGTCGACGTTTAATGTGATCAAACCATCTAAGGCGAATCTCTCTAATTTTATCCGTCACTGGTGCAACACCAACCCTATTACGTATATATTCATTTCGCATTTTGTCTCTAAGTGTAAAGCCACTCAACTACCTAATCATTCTCATCTCGGCAACACTTAACTTAGCATTATGCTTCTCTTTTAAAGGCCAACGTTTAGCACCATAGAGCATTGCAGGTCTCACCACCATCTTATAAAATTTTCCTTTCAGTCTAAGCGGTACTTTTCTATCACACAATAGGTCGTACGCTTTCCTCCACTTCAACCAACCAACCTGAATTCTACTATTAACATCCCCATCTATATCACCATCGCGTTGAACAATGGACCCGTGATATCTAAATCGTTCACATCTTTTAATAATTTGATCACCCAAAGTTACACTTCTGTCACTAGAGCTACTATTACTAAAATTAGATTCCATGTATTCTGTTTTAGTTCTACTCAAACGGAGGCCTTTAGACTCCAATGTAGACCTCCATAATTCAAGTTTTTCCTGGGCTTTTTCTCGTCTTATACACGAGGAGGATATCATCAGCAAAAAGCATACACCAAGGTACATCCTCTTGTAAATGCCCAGTAAGATCATCCATAAATAAAACAAAAAGATATGGGCTTAAAGATGTAAACCAACAGAAATAGTAAAATATTTGGTCAATCCTCTTTCAGTTCGAACACATGTAACAGCTCTAGCATACATATCTTTAATGACTTGAATATAAGTCATATCAACACCTTTATTCTCAAGGACTCTCCAAAGAACATCTCTAGGAACATTATCGTAAGTTTTTTCTAAATCAATAAAAATCAAATGTAGATCCTCCTTATTATCTCTGTACTCCTCCATCAAACCTCTCAATAAATGTATAGCTTCCATGGTAGACCTGTCGGACATAAATCCAAATCGATTATGAGAAACCTCGGTAATACGTCTTAACCTATGTTCAATTACCCTCTCCCATAATTTTAAAGTATGACACATCAATTTAATTCCTCTATAATTTGCACACTCTTGTGCATCTCCTTTATTCTTAAAAATGGGGACCAAAATACTCTTCCTCCACTCCTCAGACATCTTTTTAGTTTTTAAAATAATATTAAAAAGTTTAGTAAGCCAAGAAACCCCCAAATCACCTAAACATTTTCACACTTCAATTGGGATATCATCAGGTCCTACAAACTTTCCAGCTTAGTTTTTTTTAAAGTCTCCTCAACTTCTTTTCTGCTAATGCGACGGTAAAAATGAAAAATTTTATTATTTTTAACGATATTAAGATCACTAAGTTCGATCGTATTTTCAACATCTTCATTAAAAAGTTTATCAAAATAACTCACTCACCTATGTTGAATATCTTTTTCTAAAATCAATTTTTGATTTTCATCTTTAATACACTTTACTTGAGTTAAATCTTTAATTTTCTTTTCTCTTAGTTTGACTAGTTTATACATATATTTTTCACCCTTCTTAGTATCTAGTTATAAAGATCACTAAAAGCAGAATTTCTAGCGTCACAGATTATTCTTTTAAACTCCTTGCGGGTCGTTTTATATTTTTTTCAGTTCTGTACGCTTTTACATTTAAACCAATCTTTATAACATAACTTCTTATATTTTATCTTTTCTTACACATTATTATCCCACCACCAACTATTTTTATTCATAGACAATTTTTCTTTTGATTCTCCGAGTACATCTTTAGCTACTTGTTTAATAGTATTAGTTAATTTTTCTCACATAACGATTTCAAGTCTTCATGGACATCCCAAATATTTAAATCTTGAATTTTACTCATAAAAATAATTTTATTTGTGTATTTTATGCATTCTCATCTAATTCTACGATGTTGAATCCTAGTATTCTTTATTTTACAAATCTTCACCTTAAAATCTAGAACTAATAATCGATGTTGAGTACTTAATTCCCCACTTGGACATTAAATTATCATTATATCGTCATAAATTTTCTGGTACTCAACAAAAATGAAATATATAATCCATTAAACTTGCTAATACATATGGATGATTATTATTATAATGATTAGCTAATTTAAGTGTGTAATCATGAAATAAAATAAAATGATTAGCTAAATATAGTAATCAAGAAATAAAATAATATTAAATATTTTTTAAAGATATAATTAAGAGAAGAAATACTAAAATTGATAGAAAATCAACCAAATTAAAAGACCAAAAAAGTCTACAATAATTATATTTTTGAAAATAATTTTTTAATATTTCTTAATTCAGTTTATCATGTGTTCATCATTAGTGAGTATTGCTAATGGTCAACTTAATCCAATACAATGAAAACTACTAAGATGCCTACAATAAGGCTTGGACCCTTGGGATTTTCACTTGTTGAAATCTTCCACATGAGTTATTTATTTGATAACGGGCAAAGCATGCTTAATGGACATCAATCCCTTCTTGTTGATATATATGGTTGCTTCTAAATGATGAGCATGTGAGCATACTAAGAAATGTGGCTTTAGAAACCTATTCTGCCTTTTATTGAATGAAGGCTTGTTTGAAAACTGAGTTGAATTGAATAGATTTTTATTATATACATGCTTATTCATTTAATATTTTATCAAGTTTGAGATGAGTTTTGACATGGCTTGAGTTTTGAGATAATGTTTATTTTTTATTTTGTCCATCAAGTTTAAGCTTTAATCAATCTTTAATTAAGCCTAATCAAATGCATGGTATTAATAACTGAAACAATACCTCGTCATTGAACAACTATATATTTCTGGAAGTTAATTAAAAAAAACATAATTACTATGTATTATTTTTATCCTTTTTTTTAGTTTGATGAAAAAAATAAGATTAAATAAAATCACTTAACTATTTGATTAACTAGAAATTTATCATATTTGAACCTCTATTAATATTACCTCCATTTTAAATGGATAGGGAATGAGAATGATATTAGGCAAAGCAATTAGTCATTAAACATGTCATTGTTTCATCATTAAATTAGTATTATATTAAAATCTTTGCTAGTTTCTCACAACGCAAAATGCATTTTCATAATCATAAATAAATGAGCGCATCAATATTTAAGCTTGTATATTAATATGCTGAGCTTTTAAAAGTTTATTTAAATTAGTTTAGTTATTTAAATACACTAATATAATGAGCTTCAAATAAATGAGTATCCAGCTGTTTTTTAAACATATTAGTTGACTTGCATCCTTAGTAATGGAGACCCTTTAATTGATCTTGTAAAGTGTGTCATGGTAAACTGGCATAGTTTATTTATTTTTGCCATGCCCATGATATTAATTGAAGCCTTTCAGCCAGTTTGTGTATGGTTGAAGGTTTGCATTTTGTAAAAAACCACATTTCTACATTTTGGAAACCCTTTATGTTATTGCAATTCCTGTTTTGTAACAGAGCGGAAGTAAAATGTATGCTGGTTTTGTAACAAATTATATTAAGAAATAATGATAGATTATTAAGTGATACTTCGGTATTGTAAGTTTATTTTTCTTGGATTTACTATACATAAATTGGGGTTGTGGATGTGGGCATTACTTGTACATTAATCTAGTTGTGTAAAATATAAATAGCTTTTGGTTAGATATAATAAGTTAATGTTATGTAGGCTTAAATGCCATTTTATAAAATAGTAAATTAGGTGAAGTTATATGGTTTTGAGTTAGGGAAACAAAGAACTTACTTGCAATCGATATACATATGCATAAATGAGAGTGTTAAAATTGTTTGTTGTAAAGCTAGAAAGGATAAATGTAAAAAATTGTTAATAGTATAGATATTTGATTTCTTATATATCATGTTATCAAAATAATCGATTTCTATCGATTTTGGGTGAAATTATATGGTTTTGAGTGAGGGAAACAAAGAACTTACTTGCAATCGATATAAATATGCATAAATGAGAGTGTTAAAATTGTTTGTTGTAAAGCTAGAAAGGATAAATGTAAAAAATTGTTAATAGTATAGATATTTGATTTCTTATATATCATGTTATCAAAATAATCGATTTCTATCTATTTTGTTTGCTACATCTATAACTTTTTGATACTTAGCTAGCAATTTAGCTTTAGTGTCACAGGCTAATTTTTCTGAAGCTAACCATGCACCATTTGCACACCAAGTTGGCTCTAAGTCTATATACTTCCATATTTCTAGGCTAGAATGTTGAGAATTCAAGAGAAGACGAACTCTAGAAAGAGAAAAGTAGGATGTATTATATTTAGGGAAACTTTACAGGGTTAAGAACTCTTCAGTTTTCTTCTTTTTTTTTTTTATAATTGGATTTACTTAGATATGCTTGGATCCTGTGATAGTTTGCAAATGAGATGGTGTCTTCTATTTATAAGCATTACTTTTTTTATAGAAAAATAATATTATAATATAATATTCATATATGTAGAGAGAAAATTGTGTATGACTCCTAAATATCCAAAATATTTTGAAGAGATTTAGAGATTTTCAAATTATCTTTGAAGTATCTAAAAGATTTTATAGAATTTCAGAAATTTATAGAGTATTCTTGTAACTTCCAAACTTTTTCATGTTCTCTTGGGGCCTTTTGGATGCATCTAGCCTTGTGAAGAATCTTCTAGAATCATCTTGAAGATAGTTTTTTTTAAGGTAGCTTTTTTTAAAGATGATTATCGAAGATCATCTTGATTGCACTCACCTTAACATGCCCAAGGGGGTGTGTTTAGCCTCCTTGGTCATGGATGGTGCATGATATTCTTCTTTAACTAAGCTCGTGATGCCCTTATTGCAATATCTTGTTCTTGGAGAGCCACCTATTTTCCTTAGACTTCCAATTGGCTCAAAAATTGTGCAGCCCTTTCCACTTGATCCCTTTCACCAAAGATTAGGGAATTCCTGAACTCTGAGAATTGCTTCTTGTCCTTCCACCATGTCCTCCCAAGACCTAGCTTCTCATCATCAACCCCACCAAATGAAGTCAAGTCACCATTCTCCTCCTTCAGACTGCGTTCCTTGAATTGCAAAGTCGTCAACATCTTTGATCTTTGCTTTGTGTTCCTATTTACGGCCATACTACACAAAGTTGTTGGTGAATGGCAAAGGAAACACCTTAGCTTGTTTCAAGAAGTCTAATCCCAGGTTTACTTGGTAGTCATCATTTAAAATAAGTGAGAAATAAATCATCTTGAACCATGTTCCTATGTTGGTGTTAATCCCTTGAGCTGTGCCTTGAATATGTTGAGTTCTAGTGTTGACCGCATTGATGGATCGTCATTCACCATTGACTTGATTCCCAACCTCAATGCTGCTTTGATGGAGATAAAACTATGAAACGCACTAGTGGCTATCATGGCCTTTGTGGTCTCCATATTTACAGACATTTCGATAAGGGTTGTCATGTTGCTCAGGCTTAAGGATGGTCTAAATCGTATTGAACAGTTATATCGAACCCATGTGAGTAGCTTTTTCACCTTCTTCGATTTCAATCTCCCAATGATGGCTTGGGAGGAGTGAGCTCAAAGCTTGCTTTTGTGGGTTGTTCTTTTGCCCAGTGAGATTCTCAACATGGAAAGCAGTCAGTATGGGGTTGCCCAGACCATTACTATCCATCGGCTTACTTCTGTCCTTACTCCAGGTTAAGTATTGGCATGGCTTGTCTTTGCAATTGCTCGTGTCTCCCCTCAACTGGCCTGGCCGCTTTTTTTCCTTGGCATTGTGGATGGATTACTCATTGTAAGCAATCAAGCCTTCCACCGCAGCTATGGCAGCGGAAATATCCTGTGCTCTACATCGCCTTAGCTTCATCTTTTCCCAAGGTTGAGGTCCATCTAAGTAGTTCAAGAGTACTTCCTTTTCAGATAAATTCGGGATTTTGTGAACTTGACTCGTGCCCTCCATGATGTATCTGTGAATCGAACTTTGATTGCTTGACCCTCCGCAAACGAGATGGAGCTTTATCTTTAGGATTCTCAAAGTAGAACAAACTTTTAAGATCTTTTAGTTTTCAAATGTAGACAGAGCACATACTCTTCTTAACATCTCTCGCCTTCTTTTCCACCATAACATGGCTATGTCTGTGAGATAGAGGGTAGCAAATTGGATATTGTCATCCTCATCCGCTATGCCATGGCCCCAATGTATTGCTTTAGTGCCCACAAAAAGTTGTCGACTTTTCAAGTGTTGCGGGCACCACAAGAACTTTTTGGTTTTGGTTCCCCAATATGTGTAGCCTCAATGATGCTACAAACCACGTCACCAATACATGCTTGAATTGTGCTTTTCTCCTAATGCATATCCTGTATGAGCGCAAGCATTCTAATCATCTCAGCCTCGTGAGCTTGATGCATCCTATTAAGCTCCCTCATTATGTCATCAACTCTTCTGGTTGGAGCAGCATGCCTCTTATCACATAATGGATAGGGTAATCTTCCTCCTCTAAGACATTCACTTGTTCGTCTAGATCTTCCATCTCGGCACCTATGCCATTCACAACCTCCTCATGTTAGATAGGTGTGAATCAAAGACATAGATCACATCCTTGTGCTTTGCTCGGGAATTTGATTTGACAGGATTATGCTGCTCTTCACGGTGTCGGCGTTGATGTGATTTCTCCACGATGGCAGTCTCAGACCCAAGCACTTGATCTTTGACTTTCTTTGCCATGGCTAAATTAAGGCTCTGATATCAATTAAGATGAACTAACTTCCATCAAGCTAATTGTGCAGCCTTAGCACATCTCCTTAGCATTAAATTAGTCTAATTTCCATGTTGCCTGGCTAGAACGCTGAGAACTTAAGTGAAGAAAATTAAACTAAAGGGAAAATTAAAATGTATTACACTTTGGAGAACTTTATAAAACTAAGAACTCTTGAGTTATCTTGAATTCAATTTGCTTAGATATGCTTTGATCTTTGGTTTGCTTAAAAATGCAGTAGTGGCTCTTATTTATAGCCCTCCACGCCTCCTATAGAAGTTTTTTGATTATAATGTAATATTACATGTGTAGAGAATTCTAAAAGATTATATTACTTCTAAATATCCATAATATTCTAAAGATATTTGGTTATTCATATAGTATTCAAAAGATTAGAGAATTTTGGTTGTTTATAAAATATTCTTGCAACATCCAAAGTTTTTTCAAGGTCTTCTAGGGCCTTCCAAATGAATCTAGACTTGTGTAGAATCTTTTGGAATATTTCTAGAATATTGTGGAGATGATTTTGGAATATCTTTTTGATCGTACTTGCCTCAATGTCCCAGAAAGTGTGGTTAACCTTTTTGATCATTTGTAGGGCATGAAATAAGCGTTCTTCCTACATTTAGATAGCAATGATTATAATGGCTAGAAGAAATAAGAAAGTAAATGTCATCAATTATTTTTTTCCTTGTCGGTTACACCATATTATTTACATACAACAACAAAGAAATGATATTCTTTTATAGATTTTTCTTTTTATGCGTGCTTTGAAACTGTTAAGTTATAGATTTGTTTCATATTCAAACCATATCATGCATATGAAATGTGGGATAAGCAACAACTAGTAATAAGGTTTTGTATAAAAGATTGAAGTAATTTGGCCATCCATAATATGAAGTGAAATATAAACCAAAAGTTTGGTGATAGGGTTAATTTGAAAGAAGAGGAAAGAAATTGGATCAGCCAAACGTAATGGCTAGAAATCTGATAAAAATACTTTAAGCAATTTATAGTGAACATCACATGCAACAATTTCACAAGAATGAATGCTAAAAAGGAATCATAAAGGCGACCTCAAATAATTGAAATAAGGATAATGAAGGTTATGCTGATTGTTGGTATGTTTCAAACTATTATATTCCCTTTTGTAGTTGGTGGACCAACTTTATAGGTATTAATGAAATGAGGGAAGCTATCTTCTGTCGAACATTATAGCCGATTTGGCTTGAACTTACTATACTTGAAAATTGTTTACTGTATTTTGCTGTGCTATTATGAATGGTTCAATTAATTCTTAATTTACTCAACATTGTTTGTTGATCATCTATATTGGATATATTATTTAATTATTACCATGTCATAGATTTGTCTTCATTGAATTTGACTATATTCAACACAAGCATAGTTCTAGGGACCTCAACTTGACTTAGTATGCTTGATATGGTTATTTTTTAAGCCTGGGTAACATTTTTAATAAGATAACTTAAACTAAATTGGCTTAGACGGATTGCATTTAGTGATCTTTTCTGGGCAATGGAACTCTATGGGGCCATATCTGACCAAAATTTTATGTGATCTCATCAAATTAAAGTTTGGGAATTGGTTAGAAACTTTAGTCTTATTATCATTAGACTTGACCTTAGGAAAATGTTCAAATTCCTTCATTTATTTTTCGCTATTGATGTTAAAGGTGAGTCGAATTATCATATTTTTGTCCAGGCTAGGTGAGTCCAGGTGAAGCAGTAATATTTTGCCCACCTTATGCAAGAAAAAATACTAATATGATTTTCTTATTTTACGCACTATGGAATGATTTGGGCTTGAGATGCATACTAATATTAAATTACTTAATTTTTTATGATGATAATACGTTGAATATACAAAAAAGAAATAGGGGGATTCACATATTCCACACAATTATTATGTATTTATTTTTTTAACTACTAATTTTAAAATTTACTTCTATAATATTGATACGAGAGTTAAATCCAAACCACAATAGGAAAATCAAATCTTATGAGTGAAAGTTAATAGGTTGTTACGACCAAATAATCTTGAATAGGAAATACAACAACAAACACAAACAAACTTAACTAAAACATGTCACGTGAGTGGTGACCGGTGAAAGAGATTAGGAGTTGGCCGTGGTGTACTTGGGAAGGGAAAGGGAATGCTAGTTAGCAGCAGGGAGGAGTTTGTGGGTTGTGGACTGCGGTGGTGAGGTTGTAGGTGGCTGGGACGGCAAGGTGGCAGGGAACTGGGTCGACGAGGCTCGAACAACAACTAGGATGTAGGGGAGGGGATTTTGGGAGGCTGGGACAGTGATCAGGTGGTAGGTAACTTGTTCAGGAAGGGTTGGGACAGCAGCTAGGATGTGGTGGAAGGGATTCTGGGAGGCAGGGACAATGGCTCGGTTGCAGGAGAGAGGTTGGTTTGGTGCTGGAAGATGGCGGTGAGGGATGGCGTCAAGGTGAGAGGAAGCTAGGTGGTAGGCGGCTGCAAGAAAACAACAGAGATGTTTTTCGTGTGGCTGCAGCGAATACAATGACAGTTGCGACGAAGGGAAGGTTGTGAAGGAGTGGAAATGTTGAGGATAATTGCTACCTCGGACGAAATACAACCAGAGCTCCAATCATCATCGGATACAGTCCTAGAATAGAATACCTAGATGTTGACTGCTGCTTTGACATAAAATATAAAAAAAAACTCATCCTAGACTCTCACGAAAGCAAATATGTAATAAGAGGGTAATTAGCAGTGAACCAGGAGGACTGGGCGACTCCTTAAAAGGAAGTAAGCTGGACCGATTTGGTACAGATAAAAGCACAAGATATGTGTTTTCGGTCGTGAAAAGTTCCATGTATTGGATGCAGTTTTGTGCTTGCCTGTGCGTTGGACACCCCACATCAATCTTTCAGTGTAGGGGGAACTTTGATCTCATTCGTTGAAGCTTATGTCTGTACATTGACAATGACGAAGCTTCTGTAACCTCCCGGGGCTGAAAGATCTCGAGTGCACCCCTAGAAGCATCTGAATCCCATTGTCAGTTGCACCATCCTCCAAAACACTTGAGTATTCCCTAATTGCAAGTAGCCATCCGTATCGGTCCTACCATATGAGGGTACACTGCTAAATTGAAATAAAACTTGCTCTAAGTGTGCCATGTAGAGTCTTCCAAAGGTAGCCCCAAGTTGGCTCATCCCTATATGATGTAAGAACAATTTGAACTCCCTCTAATGATGACTTCCATAGCGATAAGGCATCAATCATGATGTCCTGAAATGTTCTCTGTAGTGACTGCCCCATGTCTATAATCAATGCCTCTATTTCAGTATTCTCTATCATAACCAATTCAATCTTACTGACAGTTCTCTAATGGCAAGGGCAGTTGTAATCTCGGACTCTGCATAAGGTAGAAGGACTATGTATTTGGCATCTTTGTTGACGGAGTAGGTATTTATGAATCTGTCATGCTAGATTTGACATTCAAACTGCATTGCTCTCCCTATAAAAGGTGACAGACATCCATGGGCACCATGTCGCACCAAACCTAATCCTGTGGTTGGTTCCCAATCCAAAACTCCATGTGATACCTCCTGTCAATGCTGACTCTGTTCTTCTTTCTCAACCATGACAGTGAGTATGGCTAGGAATGTCTCTGAGCCGTGAGAGCTTGTCCAACGGATGCCACATTCTAGTTGCTCCCTGCTTCAATGATGAGATTGTATACCTTTTTCTTCACAATGCAATGAGTGTAGAATATATTTTGTGACGATGCCAGTATTGATCCCTCGTAGCCTCAATCTGTAGAACTCGTCGAACGACGAGCTTCTTGCCCATACCGGTGGAAGACACTACTCTACCTTTTTTTAGCTACCTCTTCATTGCTAACTTCCTCCACTGCACCCTGCTCAATGAAGGACACAACTCGGCTCGTAGGGCGATTGGAAGCGATATTTCCAAAACCATAGAATTTGAAGCATTTCCTGGTTAGGATTGTACTGGGTTGCCATTCTTCTCAGACTTCTTCTCACTCTGTCAGCTTTATAATCCTCTTGACCAAACTTCAGAAATTCCTTAGATGTGCTCCTACTATTGTCTCGAACTGTGGGTGGCTGTCTGAACGGGTGTGTGCCTGCTTTGCTTCTACTATCTCTCCACCTTCATTGTTACTGTATGGACGTCACTCAAAGACTAGTAAGATTGTTGTTGAACCACATAGTCGATGGCGGGCTTCAGGCCTCCCAAGTACGTGTTATTATATGCTCTTCTGGCTCTATCAGATCACTTTTCAGCTTAAGCTTCATAAACTTTGATGTTTACTCTTCCACTAATAGGTCCCTCAGTTGTAGGTAGTGGAGCCTCAAGAAGAACCTGATGGTAGTGTTGGGATAGATATTGTTGCTGCAACTCTCTCTCTATATTCTCCCAGGTATTAACCTTGCTCCGTCCTCTATTTCTCTCCTTTTTCAGGTTCTCCCCCTACAACGCTCTTCATCTTGATAGCAACTAGTTTCACTTTCTGGTCATTTAGCACATCCTTGTATTCAAAAAACTTCTCGACGGTCTGCATCCACTCTATGAAATCATCTAGATTTTTTCTCCCCTCAAAATTTGATATGTCCACTTTTACTTCCAAGCCTCTGTATCTTCCAACACACTTCATCTTTGTATCCTCCAACAGACACTTCATCTCTGTATCTTCTAACAGGTACTTCATCTATGTATCCTCTAACAGATACTTCATCTTTGTATCCTCTAATAGACATTGCATCTCTCAGCCTCCTCTGATATTGTATCCCAAAACATCATGACATGTTTTCTTCTTCTCTTGATTGATTCATACGAAATAGATTCATATATTCTTCCATCTCCTCTCCGGATCTCACTACCATGCTCGTCGGCGACCTCTCCATGGTTTCTTTCCTCTATTTCATTGAGCTGTTGTAGCACTCGACTGAGCTGTCATTGTATCTCTTCTATGGTAAACTCCTGATCAGGTTTTGACAATCGCTTCCGTTGTGGGATGATTAGGGTTTGGGGGTGGGTAAGTGGAAGGAGGTGTGTAGGGTGGGAAAAAATTTTTGGGTGTAGGGTTGGGTTAGATGGATGCTAGAAACCCTAGGATAGGAATATTGTTAGATTAACTCTGATACCAAATGATATTGGAGTCAAGCCAATCCGCAATAAGAAAAACAAATCTTATTACTAAAAGCAAATAGACAGTTACAACCAAACACACATGAAAGGGATTACAACAAAAGACAAACAAACTCAACTAAAGTGTATCCCAAGAGTGGTGATCGGTGAAAGAGGTTGGAAGTTAGCCGTAGATGCGACCGGGAAGGGAAAGGGATTGTTGATTGACAACTGGGTGAAGGTTGGGGGCTGTGGACTGCTGTGAGGAGGTTGTAGGTGGCTGGGACAGTGATTAGGTGGCAGAGAACTAGTTGGCAAGGCTTGAACAATAGCTAGGATGCAGGGTAAGGGATTACGGGGAGGCTGGAATCGCAATCAGGTGGTAGGGAAATGGTTCGGGAAGGTTGGCACAGCAGCTAGGATGTGGGAGAAGGGATTCCAGGAGGCTGGGACAGTGGATATGTGGCAGGAGAGGGGTTGGCTGGGTGCTGGAAGGCAGGGGTGAGGGATGGCAGCAAGGTGGGAGGCGGCTGCAAGGGGGGGGTGGGGGTGTGATTAGGTGGCAGAGAACTAGTTGGCTAGGCTTGAACAATAGCTAGGATGCAGGGTAAGGGATTACGGGGAGGCTGGAATCGCTATCAGGTGGTAGGGAAATGGTTTGGGAAGGTTGGGACAGCAGCTAGGACGTGGGGGAAGGGATTCCAGGAGGCTGGGACAGTGGATATGTGGCAGGAGAGGGGTTGGCTGGGTGCTGGAAGGCAGGGGTGAGGGATGGCAGCAGGGGGGGGTGATGCTGATGGAGGGAAGGTTGTAAAGGAGTGGAGAGGTCGAGAATAATCACCACCTTGGATGAGATATAGTCGGAGCACCATTCATCGTCGGCTCTTGAAAGCAAATTTATAATAAGAGGATAACTGAGAGTGACCAAAGAGGACCGGTTGTAAAGGAGTGGAGAGGTCGAGAATAATCACCACCTTGGATGAGATATAGTCGGAGCACCATTCATCGTCGGCTCTTGAAAGCAAATTTATAATAAGAGGATAACTGAGAGTGACCGAAGAGGACCGGCCGACTCCTTAGAATAAAGTAACATCTTTTTTTTTTAATTAGTTTGATTCAAAAATGTCAGGTAAGTATTTTTTAATTTATTAAGTTTAAAAAAATTAAAATAAGTTTGTTGTCTTTTTATTTTTTCCATTTTTTTCTTCCTTCCGTCCCAAAATCTCATTTGGAATTCGATTGCCTTTCATCCGCGATCTCTGCGAGCTTTCACCTGCAGCCCAGTCTCCAAACTTTGTTTACGCTCTTACCAAGCTCCTATCCCCAAGCTTCCACGATATCCTCCCTAATATTTGGTCCTGATGTTTTCTTTGATGCCCCTCCCATCCTAGAACTTCCATTCCATGTCGATAGTCTAGCTTTTACCATTAGGGCTTAGTTCTCTTAAAATGAATGTAACTTATCTATGAAGCACAAACACTTTTAAATTATTTTATGTTCATGTTGGATATATGTCGGACACGTACTCCAATCTGACGTACCCTGATGTCTGCCCGACACATCCAAATTTGTGGAAAAATTATTTTGGCTTGAATTTGGACTGGCATTTTCCGAATATGGGGAGTTAAGGTCGGACAAATATGTGAAATGCACGCATAATTTAAAATAGTAGAACTTAGAGCCTAAACATATGAAGGAAATAATACCTGTAGTATCGCATATGTTAGTTTACTTACCTATCAGCAATACGATTGCATCTACACCTCTTCCTTCTTGCATCTCCACCTCTTTGGTTGAATGAAGTCATATCATAGTTAGAACAAGTTTATCAAGTAAATAATATGTTGAGAAATTTAGGACAAAGTAAACAAGAATCGACGCAAATCCAGAAGAACACGAGAGATTTAATGAGGTTCGGCAAAGATGCCTACGTCCTCTGGAGCAGAGCGGCGACTTTCTTTTCACTAATCAGAAAAGAAGTACGAATACGTGATTCGCGCTGTCAAGATAGGTCCTGTGGTTACAACTGGACCTATTTATAATCATAGAGTACAATATGTAATTACCAAATTACCCTCTACTTAAACCGGGGCGTAGAGCCCCGCACCCCCAACCCACATAATAAACTCCTGCATTCGCTCGCTCTCGCTCCAACATTAATTCCATATTGGTAAATGAGCCATACCTAAGAAATCTCCACCTTGGCGAATATCCAGCGCCTTAGGAGAAAAATACCTGGGAGTTTCTCATGCACCAATGCGGGCTGGGCCACCATGCTTCTCTAAGCATCGTGGATGCTCAACAGAGTCCAAGCAATGCAAGAACTTGTTGATAGTAATCGGCTGGTCAACATATCACTCGCATTCTCATCGCATGAACCTTCGCAATAGTATCTCACCGTAAGTAATCAATTCTCCGATCTCGTGATACCCGACATCAATGTGCTTCGGTCTCGCATCGTACACCTAGTTCTTAGCCGTGTAAATAAGACTCCGACTATCACAACGCAACCGAACTCCACTCGCTCAACGCCTGCGCTCCTTCACTAGCCATCGTGAGCACCTTCCGCCATCTAAATCACTCGCATAGGCTCCAGCACCCATTCGCACCCACATAGCCTTCTTTCCCTCGGAAGGCCGAACTAGCTCCCATGTGTGATTCTTCCGCAAAGACTCCATCTCCTCAACCATCGCACCCATCCACTTTTCTTTCTCTGGTCGGTGATAGCCCTCGAAAACTAGTCGGATCATCACTATCGATGAAAAGTGCAAAAGAGACCATGTCTTCACAACTCAATCTACTAGGAGGCTTTATATTGGTGCGTCTCTGTCTATCTCTGGCTAGATTGTAATTTTGCAAATCATCTGGAATGGAATCACCAGGTGTCGGATCTAAACCTTCAACTCTCTCAGCTACTACTGAACGCTGCTCTAGATCCATCTGCACTGTCTCTGAACTGGAACTGTTCCCTGGCACATTGTCTCGATTCCCGCCGCAACATGGATTGCTCATCGAAGACCGCATCTCTATCGATCACCGTCTTCTTTGCAATAGGATCCCAAAACTTGAATCCTTTCACACCTTTCTTATAGCCCGTAAAGATGCACTTCTTGGATTTTGGATCAAGTTTCGATCTTTCAACCTGTAGCATACGCACATAGTGGTGACAACCTAAAATTCGTAAGTGATCAAACTTAACTGGATTACCTGTCCATACCTCTTATGCGACCTTGCCACCCAATGATGCCCGAGGTGATCTATTAATGAGATAACATGCTATATTCACAGCCTCTGCCCAAAAGCTTTTAGGAAGCCTCGCATTCGACCTCAAGCATCTTCGCCTCTCGCCTAGGACACCGTTCATCCTTTCCGCAACACCATTCTCATTGCGGTGTCTTCCGAACCGAAAAATGCCTTCGAATCTCATGCTCGTCGCAAAACTTATGAACCGCGAATCCGTAGTACTGCGTGTCATTATCGACCTCAAATACTCGATCTTTTCGCGCTTGGTTCTCCACCTCGACTTTTCCACAGCTGAATTTAGTAGAAAACTTCGCATTTCGCTTCAAGAATACACCCAAACTTTCCCGAAAAATCATCAATAAAGGTAACATAATACCGAGATCCTCCCATCGACGCTTCCTCGTTAGGGCCCCATACATCATAATGCACATAATCGAGAATCCCTTTAGTTTTATGCTCTCAAATCATAAAACATACTCGGTCCGTTTTCCAAGAATATCGAACTTACGAATTCCAACTAGAGCTTTTCACACTACGCAACAAATTCCTTTTATGCAATTCCGCCATCCCACATTCACTGAGATAACCCAGACGCATATGCCATAACTTTGTACTATCATCATCTGACTCAATAGAATGGACTTCACCTACAACTGTACTCCTCAACAGCTTGTAGATATTACTTGCAGTTAACTTTCCTTTCATCACAGTGAGTGCACCCTTCACAATCCCGATGGTTTCCTATCCTCATCCGCTCTGAAATAAAACCATTTCGATGTAGAGTGCCAATGAAATCGATTCTTCTTCAAATCTGAACGTGCCTCGACATCACATAACGTTCTAATCGTGCCATCATACATCTTAATTCCGACTTCTCCAATACCAACAATATTACAACATCTATCATCACATAAATAGACTGAGTCAGAATTAGTTGACATGTATGAAGTAAACCACTCCTCGTTAGTGTTATGTGATAAGAGCACCTCGAATCGAGAATCCACGCATCCGTTAACCGAGTCGATGATACCGAAAGCATATCACCATCACCGACATCCGAATTTTCACCCCGCACCACATTCACGTACTTCGATAATACATCACCTTTCTCCTCGCCCGTTTCTTCACTTTGGACAATCCCTCCTCATATCACCTAGCTCTCGCACTCAGAAGAACGAATCGTCCGTTTGTCTTTAGACTCGGATCCGAATTTCGCCTTCCGGTAACCCTCCTTCTCTCTTTCTTCCACGATCCCGTTTACCTTTAACATATAAACTGTTGTCATGAGAGTTTTCCCTCGCATTCTGCTTCACGCCGATTGTGAGCCAACAACGCCGCAAAGAATCTCATCAACTTTAATCAGCTTCTTTCCCATATGTCGTAAGTAGTCACTGCAGTGTTCATAGGAAGAAGACAACGAACACAACAAAATCATCGCTCTGGCCTTCATCCTCAATATTCACATCGTTCTCGATAAATCCGTGATTATTCGATCGAAGTCATTAATGTGCTCGCGCCGTATCGAACCTTCCCGCATCTTCGCACCCATACGCTTTTGCTTCGTATACAATTTATTCGTCGTGATTTCGCCATAAACCGAGCTTCCAATTTCTTCCAAACCTCCTCGAGATTTCGCATTTATCACGCAGTACATAACTTCATCTCGCGGACATGCTGCATTTATTGCTGCCGCTCGTTGTTGCAATTCTTTCCAATCTTTATTCTCCACGACATCCTGCTTCGTCGCCCGCAAAGCTCTTCGTGATTCCTTGTTGTGCTAACAAATCATTCACCCGCGTTTCGCTACAACCCGAAGCTACTGGGCTCCATCGAAGTTCACCACCTCGAATTTCGCACCAGAAATCGCCATCTGAAAATTGATCCTGCAACAAAAAACTAATTAAGTTTTCCGAAAAAACAATTTAAATTTCCTTTCTCCTCTCCGGTCACCAGCAAAAATTTCGTTTCCTGATTTTAGGAGTAATTAAGTTTGCAAAGAAAGCAATTTAAATTTCCTTTTCTCCTCAGCGTCCAATATTCCTTATCCAGCCACATCTATTTCCTGATTTCTCTTAATTAAGAATTATACTTAATTAAGCAAATATTCCTCCCAGATTCTCCGCTGGTTCCTTCTGCAGCATCCAGGATTAAGGAAGGAAAATTTCCTTCCCGTTAAGTAACTTTTTCTGAAGCACTGCGAAAACCTCCGACAACTTCGCGAAGCAGCCGCTCAATCTGCACGGATTGCTCCAACTCGCGAACCCTTCGCTGAGACACCCTGAAGCACGTACTTTGCTGGCGAGATCAAAGCCTTCGCGCGATTTCTTACTGGAGCCGAACACTGCGTCGGCGAATCCTCTCCGCGAACAATTCCGTCAGGTCCTATGCGTCGCGAAAGCCTGAGCCGAACCGAACCGCCGAAGTACGAACTACCACGAACCTGGCCGAAATCCTTCGCCGAATTCACGAATACTGAGATTCGTGGAACTCACCGAAAACCTAGCCGCCGAGCTTCTTCGTTCTTCCTCTGCCGACGATTTTCTTCGCCTTATAACTTGTCTCTGATACCACTTGTTGAGAAATTTAGGGTAAAGCAAACAAGAATCGACGCAAATCCAGAAGAACACGAGAGATTTAACGAGGTTCGGCAAAGATGCCTACGTCCTCTGGAGCAGTAGCGGCGACTTTCTTTCACTAATCGAAAAGAAGTACGTAATCACGTGATTCGACCTTCGAAGATAGGCCCTAGTGTTACAACAGGACTCATTTATAATCATAGAAGTACAATATATAATTACCAAATTACCCCTCTATTAACCATGGGCGTAGGCCCCGCACCCCCAACCCACATAATAAACTCCCCAAATTCGCTCGCTCCGCTCCAACATTAATTCCATATTAGGTATATGAGTCATACCTAACATAATATATTTCCTTTAGTGTCCCAGTTCGCTAAGGTGAACAAGAAGCGTTATGCTTGGCACCTTAGGCTCTGGGTAAACGTATCACCTTGTGGGCGTTTGGTGCTTTTGACAACGCTAGATTTGAATTGTTGTGACATGCAAATGTCTACTACCAGTGGTCATTAATACTTATGCTAATGAGAAGTTAAGTGAAAAATAATAATAACGAAATATCTTGTAATAAGTGGTGTAGTTTCTTATAGTTCATTGCAATTTTTTTACCACATGATATATTCTGTAAAATATTTGTGTTCCTGTCTGAGGGGTCCCCCGACAGTATTAATCACATATTTGAATTCAAGTTAACATGCAATCTATTTCTGCACTATGATAGTTAATAAAATGCAAGGGAAACTTCACATATGACCTTTCTAAAACTGATATCTTCAATATATAGATCCAATTCTGCCATAACTTCTGTTCAATCTTTTCTTCTGCTCATTTTATTCTGCACCAATTACTGTCTATACTGTAGAATTCTGTTTACATCCATTAATGCTTCTTCAGGAAGAAATTGAGATAGAAGCTAAGGTTCTAAGAACCGGAAAAGCCATTGGGGTAGCTAACATAGACCTTCGGAAAAAGAAGAATGGGAAGCTATTGGTACAGGCTCGATATACCAAGTACCTTGCTCTAGATAGCAAAATATGATGAGAAATTGGTCAGTATCAAAGCATCCTTTCCTCGCAGCTTATGTTAATTTGCTTTTAGAGATCTGGGCAAACTGGTTCTGGAATCACATTGTATTTGAATGACATTATTCTGGATGTGTTGGTGGTGGCTGTATAACATTTTTAAATAAAAGAAATGCAACACAATTCTCATGCATTTACATATCTAACACCTAATCTTTAATATTTAGTTATCTAGTATATTATTATCATAATTACATTAAAATATGTGTACGAAAAGATGTATTTAATTTTATGAAATTTAAGATGAATAGTATTTTTAATATGATGTTAAAACATTTTGGTGTTATTAGTAAATTTCAAATTTTAGATGTATGTGTTGAAAGTTTCTTCACTTTGTATTTAATTTCAAGGATATATGTATGTATTACTTAAGTGTAATGCAATCTATACTAATCAGTTTTGGAATATATCTAATTAGTATGATTTATTAAATCTCATAATTATTGGAAGATAATTAGAGATATCTATGCTCTTGATTAAGAATAAATTTAATTCATCTAATTACTTTAGGTAAATCATTGATCTAGAGTCATCTCTCATTATAAATAATTAAATCATTGTGTAGCAATAATTTTACTTATTAAAGTGTAGTTTATTTTTTTAATATTTGTGTTGTTGGACATAAAATTTTGATAATTTTAAGTTAATATTTAACTTTTTCAAAATTTACAAGGTTCTGAAGAGGGAAAAAATTTGCATACTGCGTACGTTTTATGGGGTACATGGAGGTTACATGTGGGGTATATCCGTGTTTTATCTCTTGTAATCTCCCTGTAACCTCCTTATTTTTGTAAGTTACAAGTTGGTTACATGAAGATTATACGTACGTGATATTCTCCTATTGGATGACGTACGTAGCGCTGCGTGCATTTTACATACACAATTTTTTTCCCTTGAAGAAAGTAATACTTTTCTTCCTTATATATTGCTTGAGCAGCACGTAATTGCATACACTGTTTTGTTCAGCTAATCAATAGGATGAACTGTCAAGATAGTTATGCATAAACCTTAAATCCTATTAAAGCTAAACCACAGTAGCATATGAGCCTAACCTAAATTTTTAAAGGCCAATTAAGCATAATCATATGAAAAATTTACTCAGACAACATCTGAATATGCAGGAAGATAAAAGAAAAAATAGATTAGAATGACACAAAACTTCAAAAAATTAAAAAATAAAATAAAATAAAATAAATGAACAAGCTTAAAGTTTAGTTTTTAAATTATATTTTCTAAAAGTTAAATCAAGATTTAAATATTAAGTAATTGATTTTAATTAATTAAAATAAAAATTAAGTAAATAATTATTTAATTAACATAATTACCTTTCTTGGTTGCCTTTTTTTGTTTGCTGTGTTGGATAATTTTTTTGGGGATGATTAATGTTTATTTAGAGGGGATATAATTTTTTGAGATTTTTTTATAAATATTACTAATTAATATTTATAGAAATTATCAATAAATCAATAAAATGTTCTCTAGCTTCAAGGAAGCCCTTACTGATGTCAGGAGCGATTTTGACATGAATTCTTTAACTAAAATTATTATTATTATTTTCTTGAAATTAAACATAAAATTCAATTTCTTAAATTAAGTAAATCTTTAATCAAATCTCAAAATTGTAAAATTTACAGTAAATCCAATTGAATTAAAAAATCCACAAGCTTTACTCACTGAATCCAAAGGGTACCTAGGGAAAATTATTTCATACGGATAATGTACGCAGCGCTGCGTACGGTATGTACAAATAACCACCGAATAACTATCGAATAACCCATAATAACTCTGTGAATAACATTAAAATGAAACTGCGGGGTTATTGGCATGTTATTAGAAAGTTATTACAGCGTTATTTAAGCAATAACCTCCCAATAACCTCACAATACCCCGAATAACAGATAAAAAATATGAAAGTGAAACCGCGGAGGTTATTGGAGCGTTATTTGGAGGTTATTCTCTGGTTATTCAGAATAATACCGCTAATCTCTTAATAAACTCCTGATAATCCTGAAATATATGATCTTGGAGGTTATTCGCTGGTTATTTGCGGATATCGTACGCAGCGCTGCTTACGTTGTCCGTATGAAAAAAAAATTTCGGGTGCCTAGAGGACTCTTAGGAAAATTAAACTAATTTATTTTAAATAGCTTTTTTTTTTTAATTTTAAATTTAGATAATTTGATTAATTTATATAAAACAAACCTAATGCTAAATAATCTCAAATGTTTATGGGGAGCTTGTGCTGTTATTCTGAACATTCATATATTTTTTTATTATTTTTTAAAAGCATTTTAATTTAAAATAATTTTTGGTATATAAATTATTAATGAATTTTAAAAATATAAATTAACTCAATTTTAACCAAAATTTTGACGTGGTATTTCTTTAGTGACCTGTCAGTCAAGTTAATATTTCCATAATTTGTGGAGATATTTTTAATATTTAATTTAATTTTTGTTTTAAAAAATTAAGAAATAATAAATAAAAAAAATTCTAAAGTTAAATGAAATGTTTCTAAGATTATCTCTTACTTTAATAATTACCTTTATAAGAATTTGAGGTCATTTGAATCCAAAAAATAAAATAAAATAAATGAAAATTAGAACCCATAAATCAACTCTCATTTCAAATAAAAAAAAAAATCAAAATAGATAGAAGTCATTTTTATTTGCTTGTAAGTGTTGTGAAACATCATTTCATCCCATTTAAATGATTTGTATTCTTTATAGTACCTAAGGAGTCTTAGAATCTGTTTTGGGGCAGCTGTGCGTTTCATGATAATGCTACTTATCCTCGAATGTGACCTGTCAGCGCTCGCCACGCGAGTCGACTACGGCCTGCGTTTAGTGTAAAAAATCCAAACGCGACAGACAGTGTTTTCAAAAACGCCACCGCAATTATAAGTTGTCCCAAACGGGCCCTTAAATGATGGGTTTGCTTATTTGTAGGGGGTATAAATGAGACTAGCTGGAAGGAGCCTATGATCTATTTTGTGTTCAGTTTGTTTGGATTTTTGTTGCTCATATTCGGATCGTATTTGAAATGATTCATGAATATCCTGTTCATGTTCAGCTTGATTCAAATCAATCTGTTTGAATTTAGCTTGTGTTCGCCTGGAAATAATAATTTTATGAAAATTTAATAAAACAAATAATATATATTAATTACAAATAAAGAAATTATTTTAGTGCTCTCCTAAAAGAGATTTCAATCCAATTTTTGCTTCCGTAGGTCCACAATCGTATTTCCGATGAGATGTCTTCCAAGCAACCGTGATTCATTTTTAAGGAGAACAGTTTAAGTTTTCTCATTTACACGATGTGGGATTAAACATAGGAGAAGGAAGGGATGAATCTAGGAGAAAATTTTACGTGCGGATTCGGGACGGAGCTCTACGCCTGGAGTCCTATTAAATATTACCATGTGACCTACACCGGCCCACCTTATGATGGATCCACGGAAGTTTTTTTTGTATTTATTTCAGTTTTATGGGGGTATTAACTCTAATAACCCCGCAATAACTCAGCAATAATCTTGGCGGTTCCATTGGAATGGAAACCACTGAGGTTGTTGGTGGGTTATTGCAAGGTTATTTCGGTTTTATTGGGGTATTAACTCCAATAAACCCACAATAACCCGGAAATAACTCACCAATAAGCTCCGCGGTTCCATTTTAATAACTCCTGCAATAACCTTAAATAACCACCGATTCCCGCAATAACCACCACAATAACCTCCGCGGTTTTACCCCTAATAACACTACAATAACTTCTGCCGATCCATTATGAGCTGTGCCCGGTGTAGGTTATGCGGCAATATTTTACAGGACTCCGGGTGTAGCTCTATATCCGGAGTCCGCACAGAAAAATTTTCATGAACCAATAGGGAAGGCGGGACCACAGGACAGACGAGGGAAGGCGAGAGCGAGCAATCTTTTATCTTTTTATATATCATTAAGAAAGTCAATTTTGTTGAGAGGGCGCAATTCCACCCAATTCATATGTATTTATATGTTCAACACAAAAATTACATATTTTATTTTGCAATCCTAACTCAAATTATTTAAAATTTAATAAAATATAATATCTTTTAAATATAGTATAAAATTTTAATATATAAATATTATACTAATACTATTTATTTATTATTTAATTAATTATATCCAAATTGAACCGAACATAAATGAACAAACCTTTATTTATGTTCGGCCCATTTATAAATCAAGCTAAAACAATTTATTCGAGTTTAGCTCATTTACTTAACGTATCCCTCTCGTGGATAAGACGAGCGAAGTAGCCCAGGAAAAATTTGAATTATGGAGGTCAAGGTTGGAGCCTAAAGGCCTTCTTTTGATTAGGACTGAAACTGAGTACATGGAATGTAATTTTAGTAATAGTAGCTCTAGTGACAAAAGTGTAACTTTGAGTGATCAAACTATTAAAAGGTATAAATTTTTCTTTAAATTTTAGAATTTGTTGTTTAAACTTTTCTTTTACGGTTTTAAGTAGTAATCTTAACTTACATGTTAATCTTATGAGCAGCGTTGTAAGAAAAACTCGTTGTTCATGAACTTGTTATTCATTCGTTAAGTAAATGAGCTACAACAACAACAAAGCCTTAATCCCACTATGTGGGGTAGGCTACTTGAATCCTTTTTCTCCATTGCGACCTTTTTAGTGTCATATTTTCATTTAATTCTAATAAATTAAGATCATTTTTTATACAATAAGCCCAAGTCTTCCTAGGTCTACCTCTGCCTTTCTTAACATAAGTCGGATCTAAAACACCTACTGTCCTAATTGGATCATCAGATGATCGACGTTTAATGTGACCAAACCAACTAAGAAGACTCTCTCTCTAATTTTGTCCGTCACTGGAGCTACACCAAACCTATCACTGATATATTCATTTCGCATTTTGTCTCTAAGTGTAAAGCTAGTCATCCACCCAATCATTCCTTCTCGGCAACACTTAACTTATATTTACGCTTCTCTTTTAAATGCCAACATTCAACGCCATAGAGCATTGCTGGTCTCACCACCATCTTGTAAAATTTTCATTTCATTCTAAAAGGTACTTTTCTATCACACAAAAGGTTCACAGCATTCCTCCACTTCAACCAACTTGAATTCTACTATTAACATCACCGTCAATATCACCATCGCTTTAAACAATAGACCCAACATATCTAAATCATTCACACTTTCATTAATTTGATCACCCAAAGTTATAATTCTGTCACTAGAGCTACTACTACTACTAAAAATACATTCCATGTATTCATCTTCGGTTCTACTCAAACGAAGGACTTTAGACTCTAATGTAGACCTTCGTAATTCAAGTTTTTCCCGGGCTTTTTCTCTCGTCTTATCCAGTAAATGTCCAGTAAGACCACCCAAAACTAAAACAGAAAGATATGGGCTTAAAGCCGACCCCTACTGTAATCCAACAGAAATATGTGTATCACAAATAAAGTTTTGGTATCTTCATATTTTGAAAATTTAAAATATGCGTATTACATATTAGACTTACATGAATTATAAATATTGTACACCAATAATAATCATCAGCTTGACTCTAGTTTTCTCTGATGAAGAAAGTCTTACCTATCTTGTATTTAATTTGACTAGATTTCATAATTTTGAGATGATTATATTAGTTTTGTTGTTTGTCATTTTCAACTAAGATTATAAGCCTAGTAAAGTCAGACTTGTTATGGTTCTAAGTAGGATTAAACAATATGAGTCCACTTATAGCGCTAGATATAGGTTTGAAATCTATTTTGTGCAAAGTTATAAGCCAAGACCTTCTAGGTTTTTATAGTCTTATTTTACTGGAATATAAGTTTTAATATTTTCACTAAATTGAGCAACTTTAACTAAAATAAGTTTTAATTTATTACATATCTATCTATCTTTTCTATCTCTGTGTGTGAGTGCGTACACCCAAAAATGGGTTGTATTAATCTCGAGACAATTAACTGTCCAGATAAAAAGATAGATGACGAAAATGTGTTAGAAATTGATTACATAAAATATATCATAAAGACCCCTAACTCTCTTATTAAAACATGTGCTATAAAAAGGCACCATAATTACCTATAACTTCCTTTTTAAAGTGGAGATTATTAACAAGATACCATAAATACCTCTAACTCCTCTATTAAAGCGGGACATTGATAAAATGATAATAATAGTCTTTTACTCGACCATTAAAGTTGGCACAAGATGTAATTTTGGACTTTGTTCCTTATTCTCATTATAAATAGAGAGTTCATAGTATGTAAAAAGGAGACTCTTCTCTCTTGACTATTATGATGCAGTAAAAACTCACGTTCTCAATGTAATCACTATTTTTGTTATATAAAAGACATTACCCCAGTTTACACTTACAAGGCAAGCCTATACTTGTTATTTTATTCCTTTTTTCTTCCGTCTTTGTTTGTCTCCCTCAAGGTCCTCAGCATGCCACAAATAACAAATTTAAATTCAACAATAAAGTTTAATATAGATTGTTGGAGTGCTATTAAGCTTTCTAGTTTCCAAATACTTTCTACCATTCTTTCTTCGACAAAAAAAAAAGGTTCAAATTTATAAAGAAAAGCTACTGCTTTAATGGAGAGCGTTCCTTGAGAATTATCACTCATATTATATATTTAATTATAGAGGCTTGCCCCTCTATGAAATTTGTATACAATATTAAAATAAACAATATCTTACCTAGATTAGCTATAGAAAAAATCTTTAATTTATGCAAGGCCGTATTTTTCAAAATTTATGTTTAGTGATTGAATCTATTATAGAATAATAATTTTTATCTTTTGAGATAATATATTATATTGAATTTTATATTCAATTAACTAAATATAAATTATTACAGTTTGAAAGATGATATATTTCTTAAACCCATAAAGCTTAACCTCGTTTATTAAAAGAGCTCGAGCTTATGCTTGTCAAGGCTTGACTTGTTGGCTCGTGAGCTGACTAACTAGCTGAAAACTAGTCACATTGATGTCTTTTCTAGCAAGCTGTCATGACTTCCCCTTCTTTACAACCATCTGAGCTGTCACAACATTTCATTGGAGCGGAGCATGCATTTTGGCAAATGAGTCAAGCTCAATTTAGACATGACTAGCTCGACTAGACTTGCTAACATGCTTACGTGACCATCATGAAATCCTTCTACAATATTTACCTCTTCATCCTCCTTCATTGCCATAAATTCATCGCTCTCAACGACCTCTCTTGCAATTCTCTTTCCTTTCATTCGAAACCTCTTCTACGTCATTGGGGCTCTCCAAACTCGCATTCTCTCCCCCTTCCTCCTAGCTCTACCCTTGGTTGTTGCAAGGTAGGCAACAAGGAGCAAGTGAACGAAATTTGCACAAGGCACGAAGACAAGCTCACAGATAGGTGACGACAAGCTAATGATGTTGCATGCAACGAAACAACGAACATTGTGAGCTAGCATCAACATGAGAAATGGGATGATGGATTCCTAACCATGTTATTGCTTCTAACAATGGTATGTTATATTTTTAGTTTATTTTAATGTTTTTTATGCTATAAATATTAATAGGAAAATTTACGTGCAAAATATGTAGTTAAATGGGCATTTACATAACATCTTATATAATTTTTATGTAATCATATATCTAACATATAAATATATTCATATTTTATATGCATAGCACTTACATCTTTAACATTATAAATAATAATATTTTTAATTTTTATAAATATAAAATAAAAAAAATTATGTATTAGATATAATGAAAATTAAGTGATATGTTTATAGAACCCAGGTCATAACATTTTGGGTTTTATGCATTCAAATCCCACCTCGCTGCAGATAGGGCTGTCAAAACGGCTCGTTGTTCGCGAACAGCTTGTGTTCGGCTCGTGAAGAAGCTCTTGTTCGACTCGTTCGCTAAGTTAACAAGTCTTAACGAGTCGAACACGAACAAAGATTTGTTCGTTCGTATTCGGCTCGTTTTGACTCGAAATAGTATTCATCAATTATATACATACATACATACATACACACACATGTATATATATATATATACATATACACCCCCCTAGCTGCAGAAAGCACTTCGGGCTCAAAATTTTATCGAAATAATTAATGGAATTGCTCATAAAATTTACAAAGAAAAATCGTTGACAACAATTTGTCTTCTGTGAATATCGTACAATTACGCTTTGATCCAGTTAAAAGAAGCGATTTTGACATCCGCTTCTTGTTTCCAGATCTTTAGACCGCCATTATTTTTCCCAATCTCTCTAACAACTCTCAGATCTGCTGAGATCATTTGAGAGAAGGGATTACAGACAAGGGTAAGTGGCGGCCGCCGGCGCTTCATCTAGCGGCTAAGCTTCTTCTTGATTTTAACGTCTTCCATGGCTGGAGCTTTGGAGTGGACTGCTGGGATCGAGCGGTAGTGTTTTCCGAATTATCGGTAGGGTTTTCGCTCTATGCGGGCAATGGCGTCGGGTGGTAGTTGGCGGGATTCTTACAAGGGCATGTCCTCTGACAACATAAAGGGTTTGATTCTTGCGCTGTCTTCGAGTTTTTTCATTGGGGCCAGCTTCATCGTTAAGAAAAAGGGATTGAAGAAGGCTAGTGCTTCTGGTGTCAGAGCAGGTACGAATACAGTTCAGGTTCTTTTGGTTTAGGAAATTTTCCAGTAAAATTGAACTCCTGGACTGGGCGGAGCTTTGTATTAAAGTGGTTTTGTCGGCCATGAATTTCTTAGAAACGTGCCGCTGCATGGCAAAATGGCGAGTTTATTTATATTACTTTTGATGGTAGGACATTCAGGACATTACATGTTGGATGCGAGTAGAATTTAGTAGATCCATAAATCTACACATTTTAATAAATCCCGATTTAGGCCGAATCGAAGGCAAATTGGATTTTCTAAATCTGAAATTTTGCAAACCTACGACACTCCTGCATTTTGCCATTTGACTTGATTTAGTAAATCCAGTGATAAATCCTATTTAAAGCAAGTCTCATTTGATCAGAGCAAATTTAATGCTCGGAATTATTCCTAAAATCGTTTGGATGAAACTATGCCGATAACTAAATTGTGATGTTTTTGAGCGGTGGTAGTTGAATTTCACATAGAAGATTATAATTCAAGCTTAAGTATTCTGCAAGCATTGAAGGCATAATGTATTTGACCAATGATTCTGCACAAGATAACGCCCCCAAAAAAAAAGAAGAAGAAAATCTGCATTCTTATATTCCAGGAACAAAGTTTATATTAATGGCTTGGACCTATTTATCACTGCATGAATAAATAGTTCTTACATGGTACTGTTGCGATTTGTATTTGACGTTTCTTGCATCTGTTGATTTCATTTTGCACTATTTTATATTCTTTGAAGTTAGTATCACTAGTCTCAGTATAGGGAAAGGATGGAGCGTATGAATCAGTGCCAAAATACTAACTTTAAATAACAATAGCATTATCAAAGCATGTATGAAATCTGGTTTGATAAGGTTGGTTCTTGAATATACTCTTTTTTCATGAAATACAATATATATTGGATCCGCTTGACATATAGTTTGAGGTCCCTTATCATATTTTTTGTGTTGGCCATGTTGCTATTAGATTTCTGGCATTTGAATGCATATAAATTTGCAAATTAAAGGAGAAAAGTGAAAGAGATTGAAAATGTGTTGGAGCAATAACATTTTCTTCATATAATCATTCTATTCTTTGATATGTGTTTGTCCTAATCTAGTAACTTTAACATAAGACTAATTTGACTAACTGTACTCATTGGTTTTCATGTACTTTTTGATAACAGTATTCATTCTCCTATCAGATTAAACTTTTGGGGGGTTACTTATATAGGGCTCTCGAAATTTGCTTGTTTAAATTTGCATTAACTATCTTTTTGTGCACGCACAGAAATGATTTATTTTTTTTTTTTGGTTTCACATTATATTTTTATTTATTCAGTAATAAAATTCAAATGAATTTTACTGAATTGTGAAATTTTCTTTGTTTTATGGCAAAAGATTATTCTTGAGTTGGACTTTTATTTTCACCTTGGCATTCTACATCTTATACAGAACAACAACAACAACTACAACAACAAGCCTTTATCCCACTAAGTGGGTCGGCTACATGAATCCTTTTATTCCATTAAGTTCTATTGAGTGTCATCTTTCATTTAATGCTAATAGATTAGAACTATTTTTTATACAACATTACCAAGTCTTTTTAGGTTTCTCTCTAACTTTCTTACCATAAGTCAAATCTAAAATTTCTACGCTCCTAGCAAGATTATCAGATGATCAACGTTTAATGTGAACAAATCATCGAAGAAAACTCTAAATTTGTCTTCCATTAGAGCTATACCAACTCTTTCATGGATATATTTGTTTCACATGTTGTCTCGAAGTGTAAAACCACTCATCCACCTAAGCGTTCTCATCACAGCAACTCTGAACTTAGTTTTATGCTTCACTTTTATGGGCCAACATTTTTCATCATACAATATTGTAGGTCTCACCACCATCTTATAAAATTTTTCTTTAAGTCTGAGCGGTACTTTTCTATCACACAATAGGCTCGATGCATTCCTCCACTTTAGCCATCCAACTTGAATTCTATTAATAATATTCCTATCTATATCACAATCACATTGAATAATAGACGCAAGATATCTAAAATGTTCACTCCTTTTAATTACTTATTACCCATTGTTAGAACCCCGCTACTAGGTCTACTACTACTAAAATTACATTTTGTGTATTCTTAGATCTATTTAAACGAAAGCCTTTAGAATCTAAAGTTGACCTCCATAATTCAAGTTTTTCCTAAACTCTTTTTTAAGTTTTATCCACAAAAAAGATATCATCAGTAGAAAATATACACCAAGGTACATTCTCCTATAAATGTCTACTAAGAATGCTCATAACTAAAGAAAAATGATACGAGCTTAAAGCTGATCCTAATGTAATCCAACATAAATAAGAAAATATTTGGTAAATCCTCATTGTGTTCAAACACAAGTAAAAGCTCTAGTATGCATATCTTTAATGACTTGAATATAAGTTATATCAAAGCCTTTCATTTTCTAGGATTTATCAAAAGCTTTTTTTAAATCAACAAAAATCATATGTTTATCATTTTTAGTCTCTCTATACTTCTTCATCAAACCTCTCAATAAATATTTAGCCTTCCATAGTAGACTTTCCCGACAAAAATCAAAATTGATTTTGAAAAATCTTAGTATCACGTTTTAAACTATGTTCAATTACTCTCTCCCATAATTTTAATTTATGTCACATTAAATTAATTCCTCTACAAGTTGCACATTATTGTGCATCCCCTTCATTTTTAGAAACAGGTACCAAAGTATTCTTCCTTCTCTTCTCATGCATCTCTCTAGTTTATAAAATAATATTATAAAATTTAGTCAGCCAAGAAATTCATAAATACCCTAAACATTTCCACAATTCTATTGGGATACCATCAGATTTTATTGATTTGTCAGTATTCATTTTCTTTAAAGCATCCTCAACTTCCGTTTTACTAATACAGCGGTAACTATAAAAAGTTTAATTATTATTAACTATATTAAGACCACTTCATATTTTCAAAATCTTCATTAAAAAGTTTATCAAAATATCTCACCCATCAATGGTGAATATCCTCATCTAAAAAAAATATTTTTTTGATTTTCATCTTTAATACACCCTTACTTGAACTAAATATTTACTTTTCTAATCTCTTTGTTTGGCTAGTTTATATATATATATATATATATATTATTCTCTTCAATGTCTAATATATTATGAATATCATTAAAAAAAAATTCTTAGCATCACAAATTGTTCTCTTAAACTCCCTACAAGCCACATTATATTTTCCCCAATTTTCTAAAATTTTACATTTAAAACAATTTTTATAGCATAACTTCTTAAATTCTATCTTTTCTTGTACATTATTATTTCACTACTAACTATTTTTATTTACGAAATCTTTTATTTTTGATTCTCCAATTAGATCTTTTGTAACTTGCGTAGTAGTGTTCATTACTTTATCCCAGATTCTGCATCATATCTAATTGCCTAATCTCCATTTTTTTTTGTTACTGAAAGATTAACTATTCGCAAATTTGATGCAGGAGCGGGTGGCTATTCTTACTTGTATGAGCCACTATGGTGGGCAGGCATGATAACAAGTGAGACTTCTTATACCTCTCTACATTATTAGTGAGCTTAGTTTAGCAATTTGCAAATTCGTTTCATGGTTAATTCTTTGTGATTGATCGGTGTTGTTTAGTGATGGGTTCTTTTGTAATGAATGCCTTGCTCGGTCTAATTAAATTCATACCTTGAAATTTCTCTGTTATTTGTTTTGATGGGTTTTGTATTAATTCTGAGTATACTCTGCATATTAGAAGCTACAGGGCTTGCTAATAAAACATAAATTTATGGTTTTGTTCCCTTCTTTTCTGCTTAATGTTTTCAAGTTCTGAGAAATAATTAATTATTTTGTTGTCAAAAAAGAATTTGTTATTTTGATGACAACAAAATTTTTTTTTCTTGCAATATGCTTGAGCAATGAATATAAACTGACCATAAAGTTTCAAGCACGATAGAAATGCTTGTCAAATACTTGGATTATAGGGCCCTTACTCAAAATGGACTGTGGTTGTGCTGATGCAGGCAGCTCAATTCCACATCACGAAGAGTCTGCTATTTGTGTTGAACTCTGAACTTCCAACTCACAATAGGGAAAGCTAACTGTTGCTTTAATCACATTCTCTAGTTTTAGGTTGTTTATTGTGAACCCAATCTTATGGTTCAGTTGAGTTACCTATGGCCTGATGGAATCATTTTTTTGGGGGTGTATCAAAATGATTTGGATTAAAGGGCCACATTTTGTGTTCACTAGGTAAAAAATTATGTAAACGAGGCAAATCCATGAAATTTATTGATCTCATATATTCATATTGAAATGGAAAAAATGCTGCTTATTAGGGACAAAATTAATAAAATAGCCTGAAGCTTAGTTCTTTATACTTACTGTGCTACAGTTAAAAGAACTGGCTGCTGCTAGGTTTGTTGGCTATTGGTGGACGATGCTTCCCTCCTTGGTGTTATTTTTGTGTTGTGTGTTATGAATATAGTTAAATATAGTCATACTTTTTTTTGGCTCTCATATTTATTTTGGAGCGAATCTTTGGCTAATTTATGCCTATAATCCAGTGGTTGTGGGGGAAGTGGCAAATTTTGCAGCTTATGCCTTTGCTCCTGCAATTCTAGTGACTCCTCTTGGCGCCCTTAGTATAATCATCAGGTACTATCCTAACACACCATGTCAACTACTTTGCTGTCACGTATTGATTTAAAAGAAATTGTGTTGCAGTGCTGCACTTGCTCATATAATCTTGCGAGAGAAGTTGCATATTTTTGGAATCTTGGGCTGTGTTCTTTGTGTTGTGGGGTCCATAACAATTGTTCTCCATGCTCCTCAAGAGCGTGAAATTGATTCGGTTAGGGAAGTGTGGGATCTTGCTACAGAACCAGGTCTGGTTATTTCTTTAAGCTGCAGTATGGGCTACAATTAGCTTGGTTTTGCTGTTGTCAACTAACAAATATCTATATCTCTTAAATCTGCATTTCTGTCCAGTTCTATCAATAAAATGTCAAACCTTGTATTTGTATTTTGCAGCATTTCTGTTCTATTCGGCTGCAGTTATGGTAACAGTCGTTGTAATTGTAGTCCATTTTATCCCTCGGTATGGACAGACACATGTCATGGCATATATTGGTGTCTGCTCTCTTATTGGTTCACTTTCGGTATGCGTTCTCGTGAATTATTTATTTATTTTCTATATTCTTGATTTGTTTTTCAAAATTGTATCATCTTTGTAGGTAATGGGTGTGAAAGCTCTTGGAATAGCTTTAAAGTTGACCTTTTCAGGCACAAATCAGTTAATATATCCACAAACCTGGTTTTTTGCAATAGTTGTTGTTTCCTGTGTTGTTACCCAGATGAACTATCTCAACAAGGTATTGCAAATTAGTTTTTATTTTTAATTATATTTGTTATATATCTACTTATAATCTCATTTTATTTTTGAGTAGGGTATGTTTTATCTATCCCGTTCTCTATCCTCCTGCTGTTGCTTTGGAGTATAATAACAATCATGTTTTCATCCCATTTTAGAAAAATGAAATATGGAGATAGATGTAGAAGTTATCGTAATTATTATAGCCTTTTGCTATTATTGAGCGCTCTTAATTCATCTCTTTTGCACTGTTAGACTTCTATATTATAGTCTGTGGATTGTAGAATTAGAATCATTTTGCCTTTTTGAAATAAGCAATCCGCTGGACAAATATATTTAGCATTCAAACTCGGGGGACTAATTCTCACGTGCCATCTTCTAAATCTCTTGAATCATGTGTGACCATATTCGAAATGCTTGTGGATTTTATAGTCAGATTTTAATGCATGTATGTTGTACTTATGCAGTTGTTTTCTTCACGGGAGGCTAAATATGGTTACATGAAATGCATTTTCTTAGTAAATATTTCTTGGTCATCATTTTGTAGTTTCTTTTCATTTTCATTACTAAAATTGAATTTTTTCTACATTTCTCTATTTTCTAAGAAGAAGATTTTATTTTAACCTCGTATTAAAAGTAGGTATCATGGTGCAATCAATAAAAATGATCTTGTTCCTTTTTTTTTTTCGTTCTACTTCTCTTCCTCGCTCCTCCAACCGTTTAATTTAGAATTTTAATTACGAGGCTGATTAATTTGATGTCTTTGATCATGATTTGCACATATTAAAGTTTTGATACTCAAATTTGTTGATGAAAGCCGCCGTTCATTGTATTTTCCAGATTGCTTGATTGGGATGAAAGATTAAGGCAGCAGGATTCCAGAATTGTAAACGGATCATTGGTCAAATGCTTGATCATCAAGATTGTGAGATAGAATATTTTGACCGTTGGATGAAAATTAAGAGAACATTAGGATATTCATTGTTGACCAGCCAAAGAAATCTTGTTTTGCAGCCAATCCTAGTATGAAGTTATATAGAAATTTCCTTGGAAAAGGACTTATTTTTAATTTTTTTTGGATAAATTTGTGTTTAAGCTTAAGAGAGTGTTTTCCTACATTGTGGAGTTTGTTTAGGATTGTCTTTTCTTCTGTATAGTTAGTTTAGATAGGGTATGATCAATGTCAAATTGAATTCTTAATGAAAATTTCTATTAGTAGCCTATTTTTTATAATAGAATTACTCCAATCCTATTTCAAAACCTTTTTCTCTCATCCTCTCCTAAACTCACTAACTCCAAACCATGACTACACAACCCCCAGAATCCTTTTAGCATCTGCCACCATCTCTTGAAGTCCAGAACCCACTGATCGCCTCTACTACTAGCTGTCACAACTATCTATTTGCTGGCGATGATTTACATATAAGGAGAATTTTTCAGTAAAATAGAGGCAAAATACAACAATATACTTCTATTCAGCAGAGAAATCAGAAGTAAAAGAAGTTAACCTTTTGCCTACATTAAGAACAAGTCAAATCTTAAGACGAGAAGCTATATTAAATAAGAAACCAAAATTTGCTGTTCATACCCCATATTCAATAGGTAGGATTTGTTTGCTCTGGTCTTTTCATCGTGGCATAAAGGGCAACCATTTTTTTCTTAATTTATTTTTTTGCATACATCCGTCCGAACAAAATGTGACCTTTGGAATAAATTTTTCCGTTAAACTTGCAAGTTTTAATCTAAAGTGGGAGTTATCGAAGAGTGTAGGGGGTTGGGGGCTAATTGCAAGGCACGGTGAAGTGGATGATGCTATCATGATCATGAGTAAAGGAAATCAGACAGAATAAAGAGTTTCCTTCTTCGCATTGCGAAGGAAATATTGTAATTACATGGATTCTTTCCTTTAAGCTGAATATTTAGAAGAGGAATATGTATTAATTATGTTACGTAAAATAGATTATACATTATATTATGTATCTAAAATAGATTGTACAAACTATTATTTATAGGATTGAAAACAAAGGAAAAGACATTCAGCCTATTTGCTCAAAATATTGACATGGTATCAGATCTTAAATCGGTATGAATCCTTGGTACTTGGTGTTCTATAGCCTTTGTTATCGTTGGTTGACATCTTCAACTGCTTCCAAGGTCCTCACGGGGAGCAGTCGTTCTTGTCTTTATTTGAGTTCTGCGGCATCTTCGTACGCCTTCCTCTGCTTAGTTTGCGACATCTTCGATCCATACTCGAGTCGAAGGAAACCCGCTGCTTCTCTGCCCTAGCCGCAGCCTCTGCCCTAGCAATGGTGTTCTCGTCGCCTTTGCCCTAGCGACGACTCTCCTCGTAAACCTGTGATCTCCTTGTCAAGGGGCCAGCCACAATCTTCCCACCAGCTGCGATCTTCCCGCCAGTCGCAATCTTCCTGCGATCTTCCCGCCTTGTTCAATCGCGACATCCGTCGCTCCTCTACATTTTCTTCAATCTCTTGGTTTTTCGTTCGGCTTCGAACTCCTCTCTTAATTTAAGGCAGAGAAAGATTTTTTAGGTTGATTTAGATCAACGATTTGAATTTCTTGGATATCTTGGCTTTTCTTTGATTTCTTGTTGATTTCGACCAACGACAATTCTAGTTAGAATGTCTTCTGAAACCTTAGCTATCAGATTTACGGGAAAGAATTATGTCGTATGAGAATTTCAACTTAAAATGTTCTTAAAAGGAAGGAGCTTTGCGGCCATATTGATGGGTCTTCTCCCGCTCCTATTGAGGTAAAATATCTTGGTCAATGGGAAGCATAGGATGCTCGGATTGTTTCCTGGATTTTGGGATCTATTGAGGCTCATATGATGAACAATTTACTATCTTTTAGAGCTAAAGAAATGTGGGAATACTTGAAGCGCGTTTACAATCAAGATACTTCCACAAAACGCTTTCAATTGGAACTTGACATGAGTAATTATAGCCAGGGTAATCTTTCAATTGAACAATATTATTCTGGCTTTTTAAATTTATGGAACGAATATGCTGACATCATCTATGCTCATGTGACAAAGGAGAACTTAGCTAATCCTCAGGCTATTCATGAAGAAAGTCGCCGTGATCAATTTTTAATGACTTAGAATTGAATTTGAAACTGCTCGGGCTAGGTTGCTGAACAGAGATCCGGTTCCTTGTTTGGATATCTGTTTTGGTAAATTACTGCGTGAAGAACAAAGATTGGCGACACAAGTTACTGTTAGTACAATAGGTGGAGCATCATAAGTAATTAATATAACATATGCTGCTCAGACCAAAGGGAAGGGACCAGTGCAGTGCTACAGCTGCAAGAAATTTGACCTTATGGCACAAAATTATAAAAATAAGTGTTGTAATTATTGCAAGCAAAATGGACATATTATTACGGAGTGCCCTATGTGACCCGAAAATTGCAAACCACAAGCGCTTCATGCTACGGTATCTGACACTCACAATCCTGGCTCGACATCCACAGTTGCTGGCAATAATCAATCAGTAGTCACACATGGTTCAACATATGATTCTCTCTGCCTTTTCTGCTGTCAGCTTTCAAGGGAAAGGTAAAACTATTATTTCCGTTCATTCTCCTTAGTTTGTTGATTCAGACGCCACAAATCATATGACTGACACAACTGATCTATTGCATAACCAACGGTCGTACACTGGTACTCAACATATTCAGGTTGCTGATGGAAATAATATTCCAATTACGACGGTGATATTAACTCCTTCAGACATGTCTTGATTTCTCCTAAATTATCTACTAACTTACTTTCTGTTGGTCAAATTGTGGATAATAACTGTGACGTATATTTCTCTCGTAATGTTTGTATTGTGCAGGATCAGGTGTCGGGGAAGTTGACAACGAAGGGGCCTAAAGTGGGCAGACTGTTTCCGTTACAATTTACTATTCCTCAGAATACGTCATTAGCTTTTTTAGTTGTTGAGAATAAAACGAGCATCTGACATAAAAGATTAGGTCATCCAAATGATACAGTGTTGAAACATTTATTTAAAAGTGGTGTTTTTCATTCTACAGACAAGAGTTTAGTATTTGATTGTTCTGTTTGTAAACTTGGAAAAAGCAAGACATTACCTTTTCCTAATTCAGACAGTCGTGCCAATAAATATTTTGACATTATTCATAGTGATGTTTGGGGAATTACAATAGTTATTTCATATGCTCGATATAGATATTTTATGACTTTTATTAATGATTACAGTCGATTTACTTGTATATATTTTTTGCTTTCCAAAGCAGAAATATTTACTGTATTTTAAACCTTTTTAGCATATCTTGAAACTCAGTTCTTCGCTTGCATAAAAATCTTACGGTCTGACAATGGCGGTGAATACATATCTCATGAATTTCAAGAATTTCTCCATAACAAAGATATTATTTCACAACGTTCATTTCCCTATACACCACAGCAAAATGGAGTTGCTGAATGAAAAAATCGACATCTATTGGATATAGTCTTACTGACTGAAGCTTTATGTACCGCAGTTTATCTCATTAATCGTTTACCATCTCAACAATTGAAGTATGATTCTCCTTACTATCGATTGTTCGGTGAACATCCTAATTATCATATGCTACATACTTTCAGATGTGCTTGCTTCATTCATCTACCTGCTCATGAACGTCATAAGTTGACAGCTCAGTCAGTACGATGTGCCTTTATGAGGTACAGTTCTAATCATAAAGGCTATATGTATTATGATTCGATTAATAGTCGTTGACATGTTTTTCGGAATGTGATTTTCTTTGACCATGAATATTACTTTCAGCATCAGGTGTCGACACCAGATACAATTATACTTCCACAATTTGATAATGCTTTTGCTGATAAACGGTTCAAGCCGGACATTGTCTACACACAATGCCTGCCCCCTTCACCTTCAATCCTCCCCGACTCTGGTCCAGAAATTTCTTCAATAAGTCTTCGACGATCAACTTGGCGTATCCGTCCTCCAGATAGATATGAGTATTCTACAGCTTTAATCAATGTTACTGTTCCTATCTCTTGCTTTTAGGCTGCTAAACAGACTTGCTTGGTCAAAGCCAAGCAAGAGGAGCTTCAGACACTTCAAGACAATCACACTTGGGATATTGTTTCATGTCCAACAGATGTCAAACCCATTGGTTGTAAATGAGTTTACTCTCTTAAACTCCGATCTGATGGTTCTATTGACAGATATAAGACAAGATTGATAGCTCTTGACAATCGACGAGAATATGAAATTGATTATGAAGAAACATTTGCATCTGTGGCTAAGATGACAAATGTACGACTGGTGTTATCTATTGCTGCATCTAAAAGCTGGTTCTTAAAACAAATGCATGTTAAGAATGCATTATTACATGAGAATATCAAAGAAGATGTTTATATGACTCATCCTTCAGGTTTGTTTTCTACACCTTCACATGATGTTTGTAAGTTCAAATGATCTATACGATTTGAAATAGGCTCCACGGGTCTGGTTTGAAAAGTTTCACAATACCTTCTTAGCTTTTCTTTTATTCAAAGTAAGCATTATTCATCATTATTTCTTTGCAAAACTGACAAGAGAATTGTTCTGTTATTAGTCTATGTTGATGACATTATCATCATAGGATATGACAATCAATTGATGTCCAGCTATAGAAGCGTCTTTAGGGTTTTTTATATGAAAGATTTGGAATCATTAACTTCTTAGGACTTGAGGTTCACTCTTCTCTCGCTAGTACTTTTCTTCATCAACACAACTATACGAAATGACTCATTGCTTTGGCTGGTCTTCAAGATGGTCGTTCTGCTGATACTTCTTTGGAAGTAAATGTCAAATATCAACAGAATGATGGTAACTTTCTATCTGAACCATCTTTATATCTACAACTTATTAGGAGTCTCAATGATCTGACTATTACACGTTCTGGTATTTCATTTGTTGTGCAACAAGTTAGTCAATTTATGCAAGCACCTACACATCTTCATTTAGCTGCAGTTTGATATATTGTTCGGTATTTGAAAGGTGCTTCTTATCTTGGTTTGTTTTTTCGTGCGAAGTCTCCTATCACCTTAACAGTCTATAGTGATGCCGATTCGATTGGTTGTTCTGATACACTCCGATCTATTACTGGATGGTGCATGTTTCTCGGCAACTCTTTAATCTCTTGAAAGAGCAAGAAACAAGATCGAGTGTCTAAGTCATCTATTGAATTATACTATCACGCTATGTCCTCTGCTTGTTCCGAGATCATTTGGCTTCGGGTTTGTCGGCCGTTTAGATGTTTGGGGTGTTGAGACTTTTGAAAAGTAGGACTTGTAGTTTTATAAAATAGGATTTTGATTTACTTTAATTTACATATATTGGTTTTTGAAAATAAAATTTTAAATTTGAAAAATGAGAATGGACGAATCTCATTTATTTAACAGTTTGAATGAACGAGCATCATATCGCAAGCGATGCATCTATCCCGAGGAATAGACATACTGCTTGATGACGCGGCTCGATCAAGTAAATTACGGAATTTATGACATCCGTTCCGGTCTGCAAACCTTTATGTTGACCGACAAGTTCTCTTATTTAATACAAAAGAATTAAATAGGGTTTATATTACCTGGGTTCATAAAGCTCCTTATAGCGACAAACCTCTATAGTCAATTACCCCTCAAATGACCGAAATTACCCGAGAGAACTCTCGATTTAGATCAGAGATATCTATCTTCATGAATTCAAAGGGTAGGGTTTTCAAACTAATGTGATAATAGGAAATCCAATATGTAAATGACTCAAGATTGGAACAGTTTTTTTTAGGAAACCAAAGGAAAGAAAAGTAGGGGATGTCATGGATCTCAAGGAGGACCTCGATGACTTCCCAAACTATCCTATTGTTGGGCTTTAAGTTTTGGAAATGAATTTCATTAAATTTCAATCCTGTCAATTAATTATAGGAATTATATTTACATAATCACCTGATTATACGAATAACCTGGAAGATGTGAGGATTTATGTCGTACCGGACGACGACCTCGGAATCCTAAAGCGATTTAGGACTTATATTGTACAACATGACTGTGCAAAATCCTAAAAGAAAATGTGAGGATTAATGTCGCACTAGGCGGACTGCCTCGAAGTCCTATGACTTGTTATTTAGATTAAGCAATGATTTTGCTGATGTAGACAAGTTTTGTTGTTGAAGATGGCCGTGCTGCTCTCGAGTTCGTGCTCCATACTCCATGTTGTAGCAGTGTTACAGTTTGGATTTAAAGTTTACAGTGGGCATACAATTATTAAGTCGGTTTTTTATTTCATTTTTAGATGTGTGCTTTACAAGAACAAATGTGACATGTTGTAGTAAACAGGAGCAGTAGTAACAGAAAAACAGGAGTATGCTTCACTAAATATTAAACCAACATCACAAGCATGCTGTACTAACAGGAGTATGTATTAAAGAAAGTAAAACATGCTACACTAGCAGGTTTATGTACTAAAAGAAAGTAAAGCATGCTAGACTCACAGGTGTATGTATTGAATAAAGTAAAACATGTAGTGCGGTAAAGAAAAGAATTAACAGTACTACGAATATACCGTAGGCGCTGATTACCCGCAATGCATTACTAACTGTTATTACTTTCATTTTGTTGTTTCTTGCAGAAAAGACGTCAACACTAAAAGAAAACAGGAATAAACGTAGTAGGGAAAGAGTCTAATCAACCAGGGGGTGCTACTGTATAGGTGAAGAAACCAGGGGCGGGGCATCACGCAGAAAGCTAAAAGAAAAGAACTGAAAAGAAAGAAGAAAAAAGAAAAATCAGAATGAAAACTGTAGAAAATCCTTATAAAAACCACAAAGATCAGACTACAAGTCTGGGAAAACCGTAAGCATGATGGTGGGGAGGACTCAGAGCTGGGCTGTGTGCGTCCCAATCTTGGATAAGAGCTATCAGACCAACACCCTACAGAGGGTAACCCTAACCTCGACTCGGATAATTCACCGTGGACATTTGTAATTTTTCATTCACTTTAGTTTGCATGCATATAAAAATTTATGGGTGAAAGACAATTTTTTGTAGAGGAAAGTTTATTTCAAAATACATTCTTTATAAAGAAGTACAGTCCACAGGCTAACCACCCTAATCGAACTAGGACTACTAACAACCTAAGAGTATTGGTAGCAACAGTCCCACCAAGAATTGACGAATAATATCATCGGTCCCTAGCCTCGCCTTCAGTGAAGGTCTATACTCAAAGGCAGAGGATACTATTCTAATAATCCCTCGTTTAAGAACACATAAGCACTGTCATCAACATCCTAACCTCTAACCACCTTACTTACAGTCTTACTTGATGGCCCACATATAGCAAAATGCTATATGTGTACACTTATGTCTCGTACATAAGTGCAAAAAAACTCGGCCAAGAAGCAAGAAGAAACAAAGAACATGGGGACAAGGAGAAGGAGAGAGGAGGGAACGATCCGCTTAAAACAACGTCATAAAGAAGACAGATCGATCCTCAAAACCGGGTAAAACAGATGATCCCGACATTTTGACAACTCAATCCCGACATACACTTACAAGTTATGGGATCTCCTAAAAGAGACTTACTCCCTTTAAAATGAGCAACTGAAGAAAAAAAAAAGGGAGAACCCTGGAAAACTGTACCACACTCTAGACTGACCACATATCAAAGCGAAGCCTTGACGAGGCTAAATCCAAATTCCTATAAAGCACAAAAATATTGGCACACTAATTTTTAAAGCCCGTGTCACTTCAAGCCCAAAATTCAACCTCTTTTGCAAATTTGAAAATCCATGACGCCTCATGCTAGAATTGTAACCCTCCAATATCACAGAAGTGGACCCGAACGAATATTATACCCTGGGCCAAATATATCATCAACAACATTTCAAACGGATGCTACAACGTAATCCATATGGATCCACAATCAAGCCCTCATCAAACCCAACACTAGCCTCCAAAATAGGTGCAAAGGGGCAACTGCAATGCGACAAAAAGAGCACAGAAAACCAATCCCAAATAGGTGCAAAGGGGAAACTGTAAGGCAACAAAAAGAACATAGAAAACCAGCCCCAAACAGATGCAAAGGGGCACACATGTATAAGGCAGCAAGAAGAACACAAAAAGCCAGCCCCAAACAGATGCAAAGGGGCAGCTCAAAGGCAATAAAACACCAAACCGAGCCCCACATAAGGAATGCAAAGAGGGGCAGCCATAAGGTAGTTAACATGCTCAAAACAGGGCCATTTCACAGGGCGAGGCCGAGCCATAACCTGCTCTAATCAGAACCAACACAAAGGCAAAGGAAATAACAGAACCGAGCCCCACATGAAGTGCAAAGGAGGGCAACTCAAAGACAATTAAAACAGATAAACAAAGCTCCCAAGTGATGCAAAAGGGAGCAGCCATAAAAAAAACATTAAACAGTGAGAAATGATCCATTTTTAAGCGTGCATAGGGGCGGCTGCAAAGGGCAACAAACACAATAAAGATCGACCCACACATTAGGTGCAAAGGGAGCAGCCGTAGAGGCAATTACAATAGGAAAACCGAGCTCCCTAAATGGGGCAGCTGCAGGGCAACAAAACGCAGAAACCGAGCCCCAGATAACTGCAAAGGGGGCAGTTGCATAAGGCAGCAAAACACATAAACCGAGCCCCCTTCCAAGGTAAGTGCACAGGTGCAGCTGCAAGGCAGCAATGACAGAGAAAACCGAGCCAAACAAGACACCAAAACAGGCCCACCAAGCTGCCTAAAACTAGACCGATTTTAAGGTAAAACCATGACACATAGAGACACAAAATCAAGCCCAGAAACAGACCAAACCGCAAACAGGTGAAACCAAAATCAAACCACCAATGCCTCCCCTCCTCCATGTATTTCTCCCACAAGCATTAAGCCTTTCATGTATGCCATGGTAAACAATAAAATGAAATAAAGGCAAGTCACAACAAGTGTTTCTCAAGTATAGAGGGCCTCTAGCATGTATTTCAAACTTCCAAGTATGCAAACAACATGGCAAAAGGAAGTACCAGCATCTATAAAGCAAAGCATGTGAGACCGAGTCCTTCCAAATCACCATGCCTCTTCCCCACCCACTTTCATGCTAGAATGTCATTGTAAACATGTAGTGCTAAACATATATTGCTAGAAGAAAGGAAGAGCAAGGACCAAAGTTAAAGAGTTAAATGCATGAGAGCAAAACAATAAGCTCTAACAAACCTCTCCATATTAGACCTCACCAAAACATTCACCACCACCTTTTTTTTTCTTGTTCTTCTTTTCTCTTACCTTTTTTTTTACTTTTCTCTCTTCTTGCTTCCCAAAGACAAAGCAAACCTCAATGGTGCTGCAAGAAAACAAGCACCCAAAACCAAATGACCAACAGGGAGGCCGCGAGGAGAACACTCCAAACCGAGCAACTAAAGGCTCGGGTACGCCTAAGATCACATGCAGCACTCCTCCAAAGCACACACACACACTCACTTAAACAGTGAATAGGAGAGGAGAAGGGGAGAGCACACACCACCTTCCAGCCTCACACACACACAGAAACCCGAACAGAGCACAGGGAAAAGGGTGAGAGAGAGGAAGAATTCAAACCCAGGGCTTCCAACCTCAAGCATTCCCCAAAATGGGGTTTAAATAGTAAAAGAGAGGAGAAGGGGCAAGCCAGCTTCACCCCACACCATCCAAAACCACCCAAAGACTCACCAGTGCCAATAGATGTAAGGGACGGGTGAAACCCATCGCAAGAAGCCAAGCACAGGGGGAAGCATCGAGAGAAGAGGGAGGGAGAAGCTTTGGGAAGGAGAGAAAACTTCCCCATTTATGCTAAGGGGCAGGTGTCGCAGTCGTTGGAGCACCAAAGAGGAAAGCACACAGCTTCGAAAGAAAGAAGCTCGAGCAGAAGTGCGTGGTATGTCACCGTCTCTTGCGTGAAGAGGGGAAGCCACAATACAACAGGACGAGATGGGGCGAGAGAAAGAAGCCCAGTCAAACTAAGCTAGGGCAGAGGAGCACGACCCCGTGGGAGGAGGAGAAGGCATGGCGCGGGACGAGCCGGAGGCGTTTGAGGTTTAGGGTTTAAGTAAAGTAAAAAGAATTTAAATTAATTTAATTTATTTAAAAGTGACGATTTCGCACTATTTGCTCATGCTCGAGGCCCCGGCAAAATATATGTTATCTCTAGGCAAATTCGACGTTTCGGACGCATCAGCACAGTACATTTTGCGATTTGAGGTAGTTCGGGCAACTTCGTCGTCGGCCGGGCCGAAAGCGTGTCAAATTCTGTTTCTTCTGAAATTTTGACTTTGATGTCGTTTGTCCTGGCATCCTGACTTCAACTTCGATCCGTTGAAGGGTAATTGAAGGTGTCGAGGTCATAAACTGAGGATTTGGTGCGCACGGTGGTGTAAAAATGTGCACTAGGCTGTCCTAATGTCCAGTGGTCTATGAGGACTCTACTTTGAATTCCTGACGTCAATTCCAACCTGCTATAAGCTAGAGGTACGAAATCTCGTGCAGGACTTCAAAATAGTAACGAAGTGGCTTCGAACATTCTAAAACGAGGTGGGCCCCACTGCTAGGAGTTTAAGAACTTCGGGGAAGCTCCTAAGGCTATAACCCTAAATTCTATGAGGAAAACTAAACCTCGACAAAAGCGAGGTCAATAGGGGTGTGTTGGATGAGCTTGGTTTTCCTCAGCTTGAGTCTACTTCTCTTCGTGCAGATAATACTAGCACTATCCAGATTGCTGTTAATCCCGTCTTTCATGAGCACACAAAACACATTGAAGTGGACTATCATTACATTCGAGAAGCCTATGAAGATGATGTCTTTTCCTCATATCACTTTTGATTTCCAAACGGCTGATATATTTACTAAGGCTATTTCTCGACAACGTCATTAGTTTCTTGTCGGCAAATTGATGCTTCTTGATCAACCAACATCAATTTGAGGGGAATATCAATGATATCAATCAGGAGTAAACGAAATCGGGCAGAATAAAGAGTTTCCTTCTTCGCAATGCTGCAAAGAAGGAAATATTATAATTACAGGGATTCTTTCCTTTAAATCATTCCATTCGAGAAGCCTATGAGGGTGATATATCTTTTCCTCATATCACTTTTGATCTCCATACGACTGATATATGTACTAAGGCTATTTCTCGACAACGTCATTAGTTTCTTGTCGGCAAATTGATGCTTCTTGATCAACCAACATCAATTTGAGGGGGATATCAATGATATCAATCAGGAGTAAACGAAATCGGGCAGAATAAAGAGTTTCCTTCTTCGCAATGCTGCGAAGAAGGAAATATTATAATTACATGGATTCTTTCCTTTAAGCTAAATATTTAGATTAGGAATATGTATTAATTATGTTACCTAAAATAGAGTATACATAATAGTATGTACCTAAAATAGATTGTACAGACTATTATTTATTGGAATGAAAACAAAGGAAAAGACATTCAGCCTATTTGCTCAACATATTGACAGATGCTCCTTCTCCTATCTTTGTTTAAAATACCATGTAAAGGAGGAGATACCGCTGAGGAAGAAAATCACTCCATGATATTGTTTTGAATAATTTATTCTTACTGCAGTCAACGTGGATAATGATCCTTCTCCTATCTTTTGTTTAAAATACCATGCAAGGGAGGAGATACTACTGAGGAAGAAAATCTATATGCTTACTAATTTTATGTGCATCCTTGTTTGCTTGTGTTTAGCTATGTTCAGTTTGATTTTTTTTTAGTTCTCTTTTGTTGGTTCCCACAGAGATCCTTAAACACACAAGTTGCCTTGACATATTTTTTCTTCTTATAAGAAAAAATAATGAGCACTGTTAAGTAAGTTGCAACATATGTATTTGAAGAATCAAAAGTATAAATAAAATAGTTAGTGGTGGAATGAAAAAAAAATCATTATAAAAATTGATTTAAATGTAAAAATTTGAAAGAAATATAAGGTTACCCGTAAGAAGTCTGAGAAAATAATTTGTAGTGCTAATAAATATGTTTTTAGTGATCTTTGTAATAGATTTGGTACTAAAGTGGGCGAAAGATATAGGTAAAAACTAGTCAAACAAATAGATAAGAAATTAAAGATTTATTCAAATAAAATGTATTAAGGATGAAAATCAAAAAGTGTTTTTCTTATATGAAAATATGTAACTTAAATAGGTGAGATCTTTTGATAAACTTTTCAATGAAGTTTTTGAAAGTACGACTTGCTTTTGGTGATCTTAATATTGAATTTTAATTTTATTGCCTGAGCTCTTGTCTTGGCCAGATGACAAGACCCTCACCCTCGTAAGAGAACATTTTTTTTTTGCTAAGACTAACAAGAGATATAGAACATGTCAAGCAATGCAGGATATGTCATCTGGCTAAGACAAGAGCTCAGAACGCCAGATTATGCACACTACTTCCAGTACTAGAGGCATCGTGGGTGGATGTCAGCATGGATTTCGGGCTAGGACTTCAAGGACTCAAAAGAATAATGATTCTGTAATGATTGTAGTAGAAAGATTCTTCTAGATGGCCCATTTTGTATCTTGTCACCGGACACTAGATGTCTTTCACATCTCTGATCTATACTTCAGGGAGATTGTAATGCCGCATGGGATTCCCAAGACCATCACCTCCGACAGAGACATCAAATTTTTGAGCCACTTTTGGAGGACACTACGAGGAAAGCTCGACACCAAACTCCAATTCAGCTCAACACCAAATCCACAAACAAACGGACAGACAGAGGTAGTAAACCGGAGCCTCGATAATTCGCTGAGGTGTTTCGTTTGAAAAAAACATAAAACCGTGGGATCTCATCCTTGCCCAAGCAGAGTTTGCCTATAACCGATCCATCAACCAAACTACAGGATGAGCTCCCTTCGAGATTGTGTGCGGGCACAATCCGCTCATGCAACTTCAATTAATATCGCTCCTGCCATCTTCAAAAATCAGCAAGGATGCAACAAAATGAGTTCACAAGATCCAGAAGTTCCCCAAAGAAGTTGGAAAGAAATTGCTAAGCAGAATAAAAAATGTCAGACACGGGAAAATAATTCTAGGAGAAAGTAACATTTCAAGAAGGCGATCTCGTATGGATTCGGTTGAAAAAGCAGAGATTTCCCACAGGATCATTCGAGAAGCTTAAGCCGAGAACTGATGGACATTTCAGGGTACTTCAGAAGCTGAACCACAACACTTATAAGATTGAACTGCCTTGGGACTACAACATTTCAACCACGTTCAACCGCCAATTTAACACCATACTATGACGGGTCGGAGCTTCGACAAACAAGGTCGATGCTTCTTAACCTTGGGAGATTGACGCAGGCACTTGGAACGACACCCGAATTTGGGTGCAAAGCAACGTGCCGAAGAGGGGTGCTTCGAAACCGCGGGAACCGAAGCCCCGCGAAACTACTCTTAGATGGCGGGGACCCGCAATTTGGCGAAGGCGGGAGGACCCGCGATAGGAGGAGGGATCGCGGATTCTCTCGATTCATTTGAGCTATTCGCACCAGATCTTTTCTGGGAAGATTGTTCTGGATCTTTCTTGTCTTTTGCACCCCTTTCTTTTTTTTTTGTAGAAGTAGGAGACTATAAATAGCTGTCTCCTGAGTGTGTTGGATGCAGTACTACTGGCGTTGTCTTCTAATCTCTTGTGTGGAGTTTCTTCCCTCTTGTTAGAGTTGTAACCGATGACGGGTGGTGCTTCGACTGTAACCTACTCCGAGGTGGTGTTGAAAACTTAAAAATCTTTTGCTACTACTCACCAACCCCTTTTTCCTATCACTCCCCTTGCTGTGGTACACCCACACATTCCTCCACTCTTCTGCCACTCTTACTTCCTCCATGATCTCTCCATTCAATCCACCTACAACCAACCACACTCAACGGCTGCTCACCCCACTAACGCCGCTACCGCCTTTGAATCGCTTCTTATAGCTCTAGCTAGGGATTCATGTACTATTGTATTTCTCTTTTGTTTGAGCCTTGTTGCATCACTATTTTTATATTAATAAAAGTTTACTTTTTTTGTATTATGCCACATCCCAACTAGTCCTGGTATCACATGTGATACAAAGATTTCTTAAAATCAATTTAGATTTTGTTGGGCAAGTCTACTATAAAAGCTAAAAATTTATTGAGAGGATTGATGGAAATGTATCGTGACGATAAGGAGGATCTACATATGATTTTGTTGATTTAGAAAAATTTATGATAAGATTCTAAGGGATGTACTTCAGAGAGTTCTAGAAGATAAATATGTTGATACGATTTATATTCAAGTCATTAAAAACATGTATACCTGAGCTGTTACTTGCGTTCAAACAAAAGAAGATTGAACAAGTATTTTCCTATTTCATTTGGATTGCATCAGGCTTCGGCTTTAAACTCGTATCTTTTTGTTTAGTTATGGATGTTCTTATAGGATATTTATAGGAGGATGTATCATGGTGTAAGCTTTCATTGATGATAGCCTTCTTATGGATAAGACTAGAGAAAGCGTTTAGTAAAAATTTGAATTATGGAGGTCAATTTTAGAGTCTAAAGGCTTTCGTTTGGGTAGATCTAAAATTGAATACGTGGAATGTAATTTTAACATGGAATGTAATTTTAATAGTAGTAGATCTAGTGGTTGGTCTATAACAATGGGTGATCAAGTCATTAAAAGGAGTGAATTTTTTAGTTATCTAATGTCTATTTGTTCAAAGTGATGGTGATTTAGATCAGAATGCTATTTCTAGAATTCAAGTTGGATGGTTGAAGCGAAGGAATGCATTGGGCACATTATTGGTTGCCGAAATGAGTACTTAGGTGGCTGAGTGGCTTTACACTTGGAGACAAATTGAGAAACAAATATATCCACAAAAGGGTTGGTGTAGCTCCAGTGGCATACAAGATTAGAGAGTGTCTTCTTAGATGGTTTGGTCTCATTAAACGTCGACTATCTAATGACTCAATTAGGAGTGTAGATGTTTTAGTTTTTACTTGTGTTAAGAAAGGTAGAGGTGACCTAAAATGACTTGGGCATTTTGTATAAAAAATGATCTTAATTTATCAGAATTAAATGAAAATATGACACTCGATTGGACACAATGGAGAAAAAGATTCATGTAGCCATCCCTACAGTGGGATAGAAGCTTGTTGTTGTTACATAAGATTTTCTTTCCCAACTACTTAATTTATCTCTTGCCAAGTAATCTATGTTTCTTCATGAATTAATCTCAGTGATATTTTTCAGTAAAAGTTAGAAGTTCTAAATAATCATAAATGATGACGGATAAAAATTATTCTGATGGTGCACTGTTGGAAGTTTGTTAAGAAAGGCAGAGGCAGACCTAGGAAAACTTGGGCTTATTGCATAAAAAATGATCTTAATCTATTAGAATTAAACGAAAATTTGACACTAAATAGGACGCAATGGAGAAAAAGGATTCATGTAGCCGACCCCACTTAGTGGGATTAAGGCTTTGTTGTTGTTGGTGCACTGTTGGAAGTTACTTTGCAACTTAAGATGAGCAATCCTACTTGACATGAATAGAAATAAAACCCAAAAAAGAAATTATTTTTTCTTCTGAAGGTTTCAACGCAGGCATTTTAGGTATGGTAGTCTCCACATTCTTGCCAAATTTTCAGCCGACAGCTTATGGAGACTGTGTCGGGTAAGCTATATGACTCAAATTAGGTATTTAAACGGCCCCCATTGTGCAACTGGATCCATTCCAGCCAACTTGCAACAATTTTATCACAGTTGGTATCACACTCCAGTCAATCCCTAAGGTCAACTAGAGGTGTAAAAAAGGACGACTTAGTTAGACTCCATTTTTACCGGCACTTATCTTGACTTGTATAAATCAGGACTAGGTGATTGAAGAGGTGGTCTTACTAAATTTTCTCTCAAGGAAACCATTACAATTCAATTCATTAAATATTAATTCATATGAAACATACATAGGAAAACATGCAAAATAGAATAGTATACAGAGCTTCTAAACTCTTATAAAAGTTTATGTACACAAAAAAATCTTCTATATTTAACCAATATTTTTTTCATTCTAATGCTGTACGAAAGGCGAATCATATGGCTGACGGTCAACTTACTCCGAATCCCTCCATGAATGGCAACATAATTATATTGTGTAAGCTACAGGCTAAATGTGATAAATGATTTTAAAATAAGATGACATGGATAATAACAGTAAAAATAAAAAAATAGACTTTGACATTTATTTTTTCTGATCATCACTCATCCTATCGTCTATAGTAACTACTGATAAAGGGTGGTCGTCCCAACATAACATTTATCAACATCCTCATGATACCAAATGATTTGTTTTAATCTCAATATCAATAGTTGGAAAGGGCTCATCTGGTCAAAACTTTGCCCTCTGCGCGAGTCATCGGTAAGGTAGTCTACCTAAACACATGACATTTTCTTGATTTTCTTCACCTGTTATAATCATTTCCATATGCATTTAAATATTTAAATTGGGTGCACTTGCAGCTATTATCTTTATTAATGTGCTTAATAAGTACAATTTGCATTTAATTTTGTTTGACTGTGAAATACTATGAATTGGAAATATGCATGTATCAATGTGAATTACTAGATCAGGCTACATTGATAATCATGTGCAATATGAAAGAACTTTCTAAATGCCACTTACATAATAAATGAATATAGCAATGAAAAGTAGCAAGTAATGATTATATAGAACATTTTATTTTGTAATTTAGTAATTAAATATCTCACATGTTTTCTTGGTTCAGAATCTTGTTGAGCCTCTTCCGGAGGTTCGCCTTGAGCTCATTGTCTTGTATGCACAGCTTGGAATCATAATTTCTCTTTACCAATAGGAAAATTTATAAATTAAACTTAATTAATACATAATAATTAGTTGAATTTTTCCTCAATTGGACTTCTCAGTCAAACTCTTTGAGGCGATTATCTCAAATCTGAACACACTTGGTCCAATTTTTGAAATTTCTCCCCAAAGATTATCTTTCTTATCTCAGAAAATTATCCACACTTACAATTTCTCATTTAAATCAAATCTTGAGAATGATAAGCCTAAATCATTTTCTTACCTCAAAATTTTTCTTTCCCTCTCATCTCTTCTTTCCACTCTTCCTCTTCCTTCTTCTTCCTTTTTCTTATCCTTTTTTTTTTTTTCGTTTCCTTCTCCGTTCTTTCACTTCCTTCTCTATTTTCTCTCCTGTTCCCTCCTGCTGCTGCCCGAAACTCCCTCTTCTTCATACAGAATAGGAGTTGATGGGAAAGTAAAGTATGGAATGAAATGCATAGTTACTTTAGTCATATATATATATATATATGAATATTATCTATACAATTTAAGCTGAATAAGTTAAACTCAGCCACTGAAACTAATCCAGCCAGTGCATGTTTCGTAAGTGCTTGGTTCTACAGTAATGGTGTAATGCTACGACAGATTTGGAAAATTAAATTAGGGCAATTAAAGTGCAAATCAATTAAATAACTTATCCATATTTAAAAAGCATAAGCCTGGATGAAATGGATTCCTCGCTTTTGGTAGCTGGTTGAAATGAATTCCCCACTTCAAAATCCCTATTTCTAGTGAGCCTGGACGCTGGTAGAGTGAGGAACTTCAATTTTGAATTTTTGTAGATCTTGACTGGGAACCATAAATCCAATAACTGTTTCTGGATTCTGATTGCCCTGAATTAAAATCGACTTTAAGGGAAAGGCCTTGGTGTTTTAGGCAAATCAACCTTGGCAAAGCTTTGGTCTATACTGTTGTTTCATCTCCCCCTCTGCTCTCCTAAACTAGGGAATCCTCCCTAAGACTCAGAGGATGTAACCTGGCCATGAACTCCAAAAAAAATGGAAAATCTCTCCCTCCTGACATAACAAGAGGATATTTATAGGTAAATCCTATTAACTCATATAATCTCAATTACTAGCCTACGCCTAATGAGATGTTGGACCAGAAGGTAACTTGAAAAAACTTCTAAAAAAGGACAAGTCACTAAACCATGTTATTATTTGTCATCGTTTTGTAGGTGAGCTTTAAAAATGGGAACTAAATTATATCCATTTTCTAATCATTTTTATGTAAATAATTAATATTATTTGGAAATTGTACCAGGTAAGAATTTGATTATGTTATAGCTACAATGTCATGGGAGTTTAGAGTATACTATTTATTGAAACTTATTAATTTATAGTGTTCATTAGATGAATATAACCTACGAAGTTGTCTTTTTTGCATCCTTTGGAGGATACTAGATAAGAACTTTTGATGGAACTGGGGCTTCTTTTTGGAATTACTTGTCCTTTTATACTAACATGAATGTTTAAATGATAGATTACTTCTTAAAAGCATTTTGGGATTCATTTGAGAGTTTGATTGCAATGCTATTCAGAGTGTTGCAGGATGAGGCTAGAGTTATAAGAGGCTGGGCAAACTATTGCCCTATTCAAGCTAGTTTATTTATTTTCTTATAAAGATCAGCAATATGAAACTAGCTTTAAAATTTTTATCATGTATATTTGATTTCTCAACTTTTCTGAGTTACTGGATGAACTACAAAAAAGTATAATTTCATGAAGGCAAAATAGATAAGCGTCCTACAGTCAAAACTTGTTAAGGTAGATTTGTCCTATAAAGATGCAACCTGCCTTTTCATTCTGGGTTTCTTTGATTTTTTTTTTTGCTTGAGTACTAATGGAATTCATTAAGTCTATTCATTTCTGAGAAAAAGTTTCATGGCATGTGTATTTTTCAATCCAGTAGAACAGAGGCTAACTGTTTGCATAAATATATCTTCAAGCTTTGGTTTTGTGATTTTGCATTTTTTATCTATATGCTCCTAAATAGTTTTGCTTTCTAAATGTCTTAGCAATTTTCTAAAATTATGGTGAAAATAATATTAACTTGCTATGTATTTTGATCTGTATTCTTGCTATTAATAAACTTCTGCGGGTTGGGGAAAAAATTTGTGTACGTAAAGCGTACGCAGCACTGCGTATGTCATCCAATCGGAGGATGCCACGTACGTATAACCTCCATGTAACCTACCTGTAACCTGCAAAAATAAGGAGGTTACAGGGAGTTTATAGGAGGTTACAGGCAGGTACAGGGAGGTTACAGGGGATAAAACACGGAAATATCCCACATATAACCTCCATGTAACCTCCATGTACCCCGTAAAGCGTACGCAGCGCTGCGTGCGCTTTACGTACGCAAATTTTTTCTTTGGGTTGGAGACCTTTATTTTTCCGTTTGGGGTGTTAATGGCAGTGATAAGGTGGGGTACAGGTGTGTAGGTATGCTAAAGGAGGGCTAAGGTTACTTACTTTCTGAGACTTGCAATATGAAAGTGACAACATTATTTCCTTTTCTGATTATTGTTGCTTGAAATTGTAATGGTCTTGGTTACATTGAAACTTGGGGATATTGGGCAGTTAAGGAGTTCTTTTGTTTCATGGAAGTGGGGTGTGGAAATTATATTGGTTCTTGGGTGTTCCTAGCTTGATTTAGTGTTTAGGATGATGCTATGGTGCCTTTAGAATTTAGTGAAATTATTTCTGTCTAGGATATATTTTTAGGACATGTTGGTTTGTGAGCTTATTGAATATGTTTATTTTTGAACTATTTTGTAGGGAAATTGTGCTGTTTGATCTTGAAGATGAAGTGCTAACTTATTTTGTGAAAAGAAAGCTTTAAATTTCTAAGCTTTTATTAGCTGTCATTTATATCCCTTTTTTTCTCTTCGTATACGGTCACTCTTTTGATATATGCTCTCAAGTGTATGGTAAAAATATGGATATTTCTATAGAGCATAAAGAATAAAACAATCAAGTAACATTGATGATATCAGCATCTTGTGTTGCTTCACAACATTGTTAACAAATAGGCTGATTTTGATGTTTCTATGTTAGTTCATGTCACGCTGCTTTGTCCTTTTAATTAGATATTTCTATGTGAAAGTCCATTGATCTGAAGTTAAGTGCGTATGACTGTTTCAGGCACTTGATACGTTCAATACTGCAGTTGTTTCTCCAATATACTATGTCATGTTTACGACCTTAACTATTTTGGCAAGTGTAATAATGTTCAAGGTAATGTTTTAAATCTTTTTTTTTTTCCCGCTGATTATTTCCTTGTCTCTTATTTTTAGATGTGCTGATTGATTGCTTATTCAAATGAGACATCTTTTTCAGCGTAATGTTTCATCTTTTTTCTACCATTGAATAAGATTGCTTGTGTTCTTATCATCTTTCCTGTCCCCTTCGTCAGCCACTTACTCAAATATTCCTGCAGTCCATTATGGCAAGAAGACATTAGCTGGCATTGCTAAAGTTGCGCAACATTGTATCAACTCCATTACTTATTCTCATTTAGTTCCAATTATGTATGTTCTCCTCCTTTTATCTCATCCTTTGATCCATTAAAAACCATACACTTTTTTGTGTTATTTTTCTCCTTTTTGGGGATCAGCTTACTGGGTTGGAATTTCTAGGTTAGCTGTCTGCAGACAGAAAATAGCTGCAGAGTTCCAGAGCAAGTTACGTAATTTGCTCACAATATTCTGCCGTGGAATCCTGTCCTAATCCTTATGCTGTAATGATTAATTTGGCATCAGGTGGTGAACTCTCAATCAGCATTTGCAGGATTCATTGATGAAGCATTGTTTCATCTAGAGTTTAATTGCTGTGTTTACATTTCTATAATCTCAAGAAATGGAACCAAAGACTCAGGGACAATTGCTTCGGAGTGCCATCTCCTGGTCATCAGCTTTTATAATAGCACTAGCTCTTCCCAAAGACTCACCTTTAACAGAGAAAGCAAGAATGGTGGAGTACTTACACATGAAGCGCCTCATTTTTCAATACTAAGTTATTGCTTTACATCTAGCTTTCATGAAACCTTTTAGGTCGTCAGAAGCTTGCTTTCTTAACTACTTAGAGGTGATGATTTGGTAAATTGGATTCTTAGGAGGTGGCAGGCAGACAAGGAGATTAGTTGGGAATAGGTGTTGCTGGTTTTTCATGCGAGTTACGGCAATAAAACTTCAGGCCAACCTCCTATATACAATGTTCGACCATATGTGCAGTCGAGGGTAGTTCTGTTGATGAAATAGGTTATGAACCTATGGTCGTGCAATTGTATTTGTTTATTAAGTGAAACACATCTAGCAGTATTATGAAGTTCCAAACAAATAACAGGCTAAATTTATATTCCATAGTTATATTTTGTATCGAACCTTAGAAATCAACCTTCAATAAGTTCAAAATGTGATTGTGTACGAGTCATAATCTATTTCAGAATCTAAATGGCACTGAATTCGTTTTCTAGGAAAATCTGGGCAGATATACCAACACCTTAGTTATCTAGGAATGCTGGTATGGCAAGCTAGGTTGTGTTTTTAAAAAGTTATAGATGGCAAGTTACAATGTATTAGACTGGAGGAATTATGCCAACTATTTCAGAAAAATCAATAAAACGGCTCTTTTTATTTTGTTGTTATCAATGCACAAAGTGCAATAGGACATGCGAAGAAACTTTTTTCATTTGAAATTTGAATTAATATTGAACCACACATATTACATGAAACATTATGTAATGTTTATTTGACAACTACATGTTGATCAATTATGAATTTTTTTTTTGCCATGATGGGAACGAGAATGGTGGATAAGAGCAGGGGAGTTTGTAAATGTGTGATTTTAACATTACTAGACATTCAGGTGATGGAAGAGTTTCTTCCATTGGATTTAGGGAGCACTGACGTGATTTTGGGTATGAAATGGTTGCAATCCGTAAGGGAGACTAAGGGTCCATTTGAGGCAGCTTATTTGGTGCGGTGGCGTTTTGAAAACTCACCTGACCTGTTTGGGTAAACTACGTTTTGGCAGCTTATGCGTTTTCAAAATGCAAAAAACAGCTTTTTCACACCCCACCTATCTAGCAGGCGGCAGCCTTTCCTACGTGGCCTACCTTTTCCAAAAAAAATAAAATTTTGTATAGCCACCGCACCTAATTTATCAGCAAATTATTTTTAATCAACTTATCAGCAGATTATTAATAAGCTGCAGCTGCCCCAAACAGACCCTAAGATGCATTTGAAAATTTTGACAATTGAGTTTCTGGAGGTAGATAAGATTGTGGTGCTTCGTGCTGACTTAGTTTGTGTAAGATCCTGGTGTCAACGAATCCATCAAGGTGGTGGATAAGTTGGAGGGGCCACTAAGAGAAGTTTTAGGGGACTTGCATAATATTAGTGGAAGTGCCTTAAGGGTTATAATTCGATTGTGTGACCGTGGACAAAGAAATTTAAAGGGGTAAATTTTAGGGGGGAAAATGATGATTCATACTTTTGAAAAGTTGAAGAAGGTCATGACAAGTGTGCCAGAGCCGACGGCGAGAGCCTGACTCAAGCAAGTTTATGAGCAGGGGCCATACGATTTGTTGCAGTAGTAGTTTTGCCCATCTTGATGACGATGTGTCTTTTTAGGAGGAGAATATTGTTATGTCGTTGCCTAGCCTAAGGAAAATTGTCTTTTATTAGCGTAAGGGCAATTTAGTTTTTTATTATTTATTATTGTTTTGTATAAATAGGGCTAATATTCTTAGGGTTATGGTCATGCTTGTTATTGTTGTATGGAGTCTTAGGGTTAGGGTTTGTTTGGGAGAGACTTCTTACCTCTCGAATTGTAGGATTTGAGAGAGATCGCCTACCTCTTGAATTGTAGGTGCTTATCTTATGTTTTTGTGTTGAGTTATTTGGATTATTGAAGAAAAATATTTGCTTTGCCCTAGTGAAAATTCATGCAGATTTCTGCGCAAGGTCTTATCAGGTTAGTGAGTGCTCTGAGTAGAAAGTACATGATGAAAATGAGCCTAGGCGTAATTATGGAGATTAAAACCCTAGTCAATCATGCCATAACACATTTTATCTGATGTAATTATCCCCACAGTAAACCAAAAATCCTTGCCACCAATATTGTCGATTTATATACCATAATAAATATCTAAGAACATCCTATAGTATAAACTTTTATTCCTATTCTCTTTAGAAACAGTGAAACTTTGGTTTTGTTTTTCAGGCTATGTTTAGGATGCCTGCACTCACCTTTCTCTCAATCTTTTTTTCGCCAACACAAGGCCTCATCCCTTCAGAACTGAAAAATTAGGTTCAGTTTACACTTTACCTAGTTCAATCAGTTTGAAACTACTGTGGTAAAACTCCCCACCAAGAAGTTGTGGTATCCTTGTTCCCTCATCATATGTCCTTATTTGAGGGAAATTGATTCTTTGACTAATTACAAGAATGAGGAAGCCACAAGAGCAAAGGGCAAAATGCCTAGACTGACTATATGATGTATTGGGTCTAAATTCGCTAATGCAATCTTGGATGAGATGCAAAATAAAAATACACAAAATATCAAAATCCATAGGTTAGCAACATTCTATTTTATCAAAGATTTGCCACTTTTGATGCAAAATTAGAAGCATGCGTTATTTCATTTCAAACAATAGTTTAGTTTACATCAACATTTGAATTTTTCAAGAAAGTTTGAGAGCCCAATATAAATTATATACCGATCAATACGTACATAAAAAAGAAATCCTGCATGCATCATACTTCACAAAATTTCTATCACAGATACAAACAAGTTACCAAATAAGTAGATAGAAATTAAGTGATTGAAGCCACCCAATTTAAGATCCAGGTCTTACATAGATACACAGACTCACCCTTGGAAGTAATCGTCAAGACTAGCAAAATGCTTGAAGAATACCCATCTAATATCACACATAAATAGTGAGTGGAAATAAAAAAAAAAAAATGATCATTAAATAAATATTACAAATCTTAGGGATTTTATTGTTAACCTAGAAAGAAGATCACAATAATGTTTTAGAATCCATCACGAACTCGTAAAAATTGCACATTTCCTAAATTCTAAAGCAAATGTAGGTCATAGTTTCTTAAAATGGGAAAGAAATCATGTTCTATGATACTAGGCCTAAGAAACCAAAGTAAAGATTTGCAGTAGGAAGATGCCTCTCGATAATTTGGCCTTCCAAATCAAGTTCATGAAAGAAGCTAGTCTTTAAAAAGAAAAAAAAATAGAGCCACTGCTTGCACAATATTAGGAAATCAATTGTTAAGGATGCTGTCACGACTTGACTTGATAACTTGGAATAACCAAGTTAGGAACAACGTTCAAATGGTATTAACATTTAAACAACTATCCGCAAAATTATAGAATCTTCCAATTTAGAAAAAAAGTCACTAAAAAAATTCCACAATTTTATATAAGGAAGTTTAAATTATCCAACAATGGCATAAATAATATAAAAGTAAAATCTCAATTCACACGAAAACATATCACTATCCAAAAGAGACGGGGCAAAACGAAACTAAAAACACAAAATAATTAGTACCTATCAACTACAAACCTCCTCCTGTTAACCAAATCTCTCTTATCAGATATATCAACCTAAAGCTTTTATTCTCCTGAAGGAAAATGTTAATTTCAATTGTAAGTTTGACTTAGTCAGTAATTATTATATTTATATGCATTAGATTATGATGTTTATGCTATGCATAAATGACTAAAATAAAATGTAGCTTATTATTTTATAAAACCATGAACTTTGATTTTAATTTTATCCATTTCTGTTTTACTTCAAGTATTTACCATTTTAACCTCTTTAATAGTCATAACAGGATTATCTTTATACCCGAAAGTATTCTAAAAAATATTCATGAAAGTACTCTCAAACTGAAGGCACCCTCAATTTGCACCTGAAGACACACCTTATTATTTCCTTTAACGTGCACTGGTACATCACATCCCCTGCTAGTACTATTTGAGGGTAATACTGCACGACTTAACATTTACATTTCATTTCTTTTTTAATTTAAAATCCTCTAAAATGTACATTCATATATCCATTATTTTCTTCCAGCTTGTGATACCATTTCTGACTTTCAAAATGTCAAATATGAATGAAATACTTATTTTAAACCATTTATTAAAACAATTATTCATTTAATAGAGCGTTAATTTAATGTAAGAAAAAGAAATAATCACTCATCTTTGCTTACAAGAGACTTTTCAAATACTTTTCCACTAACTTCTTTGGACAACCACCTATAATAATTGTGCAAATAATTATAATAATCCCATCTAAGGAAAACTTACATATATCTATTGGCATATCATTAAATTAACACATAATAATCAATATACTATTCCTTACATTAAAAGGTCTAGTTTGCACAAGACTCCTCTTTCTCCCCTCAATTCAAAACTATAACTCTCCAACCTCAAGCACTTCCTGATTTAAGTAAACTTTATTTTAAAATTACTTAAATAAATTTATATATATATAACATTTGATTAATTAACTTAATTTAAATATGAAGGTTTATTATATAAGTTTCTTGAATCAATCTCTCTCTAGCTTGCTCCTTCAACTTTTCTTTTGAATATGTAATCAATATTTGTTAGAGTCCTGATGAAAAAAAAAAGACTGGATAGTATGAAAACCACTACATGAACCTTCTTCTCTTTGGCTTCCTCCTCTCACAAATAAGTAGCTCGACCCCTCTTACGGTCTTTCTTTCTCCTTCGACTTCTTTGGCTAGAGCACGAACAAAATTCTTCTCTTTTGATCTCTGCTGTCTCTCTCTTGTTTGTTCGATAGTTCAAATGAGAAAACTTCAATGGAATAAACAATATGTTTCTTACGAGGGGATCGCCTCCTCTAACAGCTTGCATTTTTCATTTATTATTATTATTATTATTATTATTATTATTATTATTATTATTATTATTGTTGTTGTTGTTGTTGTTGTTGTTGTTGTTGTTATTCTTTTTAGTTAAAATTCAGTTATTACAATTTCTCTGCTTCTAAAATTATCCTCAAATTTTGAAAATATTTAAAACAAAAGCAAACATACTTCAATCTAATAGCTGATGATATTTTTATTGCATCTCATAAACTTTCTCTCAAGTAGCATCCTTCTCTGATTTATGCTTCCATAAAATCTTTGCAAAAGAGAGCTCTCTGTTCCACAACAACTTCTTCATATCATAATCTAAAATTTTTTCAGGTTCATCAACATGTTAAATCATGTTGAATGTCAACTGAATCTACCATCACCATGCCATCTTCATCTGCAATATATGTTCTGAGTAAAGATATGTGGAAAATATTATGCATTCCTTGCATATAAACTGGTAAAGTCAATATGTAAGTCACATTCCCAATCATCTCTACAAGCTCAAATGGATTGACAAATCAGGGGCTCAATTCTCTGTCTTCCCAAATCGTTGAACACCTTTCAATGGGATGATCTTGCTAAAAATAAGCTCTCCGACTTCAAACTCAATAGGTTATGCTTGGCATTATAATATTTTCTCTATCTATCCTGCACTGCTCTCAATTTATCCTTGACCAGTCTTATTTTTTCATTAGCATCATCAACAAAATCAGCTTTAGTGGTTTTTCTTTCACTTGTTTCTTCCCAACAAAATGGTGTTCTATACTTTCTTTCATACAAGGCTACATGTGATGTCATCCCAATGCTAGCCTGATAACTATTATTGTAAGCAAACTCTACTAAAAGTATGTGATTCCCAACCGTCACCAAAGTTAAGTACTCATAATCTCAGTAGATCCTCTAAGGTCTGAATAGTACTCTCTGATTGACCATCTATCTGAGGATGATATGCTGTACCCAAAGCTTCCTGAACCTTCTTCCATAATCTGGAAGTAAACCTGCTCTTTGTCGGAGACAATATACTTTGAAACTCCATGCAATCTCAAAATTTGATACACATAATTTGACTAATCTATCCACTAGATTTGTCTGTCTAATGGGCAAAAAATGAGTAGACATATTCTATCGACAATTAACCATATAGCATCACAACCCGAGCATGATCTAGGCAACCCAATTCAATCTCCTCCTATTTTCACTTTGGTATCGATAAAGTTTGCAATTGACATCAGAACGTTGATGCTCTGCCTTCACTAGCTGACATGAATGATATTTGACCACAAATTCTACCACGTTCCTGTTCAATCTTGGCTACCAAAATACTTCTTTGAGATCTTAGTATATTTTATTTACTCCATGGGCGAATCGTATAGCCAGATGAATGTGCTTCCTCCAAAATTTTCTTCCATAGATCATCAACATCTAAAATCTAAGCCCCGTCTTTATATTATAATAAACCATCCTGATCTAGTGCATACCTCTCCAAACCGTCCTCTTAAGCCAGCTTCAGGATTTTTTGAACATTGCTATCTTTGGCTAAAGAATCTCCAATTCTTCCTTTTAAAGTTGACTGCACCGTCAAGTGATAATTGAACTATATTATCATCACCATAATCGACTATAGATAGCTTCAAAATTTTTAGATCTTTAAGTAATTGCTCCTGTTGAGTAAATAAATAATTAAAATTACTTGAAACAATCTTCCTACTCGGTACATCTACCACCACGTTTGCCTTTCTTGAATGATATTGAATGTCTAAATCATAATCGTTAATAAATTCCAACCATCTCCTCTGCCTCAGGTTCAGTTCTTTCTGAGTAAATATATACTTCAAACTCCTTACAGATAATGCCTCTATATTTCTAATATAAATATTTGTTAAACAACAATTTAGATTATGTTAACATCCGTCCCCCAACAAATTGAAATACTATAGAAGATATCAACTTTTATTTAGAAATAATATGTTTCAAAGATTTAGTTGAAAGTTTTGTTGCTAGGAGGTTTGCGAGTGTCACTAGAAAATTGTTATCAGTATCTGAAAGTGAGAGTACCCTTAATTATAATCAGACATGGTAATGAGATGTTAGAAAATAATAAATAACAACCTTATTAATGGAGAATATTGATGGAAGAATCTAATATTGGAGACCCAAATCACATTAGAAAAAACAATTATTATTGTCAGAAGCAAATAGACGGTTACAATCAACACACTTGAAAGGAGAAATACAACACACGACACACAGCTCGCATTAGGGCAGATCCCGGGTGAGGGTAGTGACGGTAGGAGGCTAGGAGAGGTGGTTGCATTGTAGGGAAGGGGTTTATGGACTGTAGATGAGTGGCAGTGGTTATGGGCAGCTGGAACAACTCAGCACGGGGCTACAGTCCAAACAACAGCAGATTGCTGTTTGGAGCGGTTGGACAACAAGAAAACGACAAAGGGAAGGTGTTGTGTGCTGCGACAGCAAAGGTGGAGGGCGGGGACAGCGAGGGCAGTGAGAACGTGAGAGGAGAAAACGATGGTGGCGGCTGAACTGCATAAAACAACAATCAAAATGCTGCTGCGGGCAGTAGGGAGTGATGTGAGAGATGCATAAGGGGATAAGATGAAGATAATCACCACCTCAGAAAAGAGATACAGCCGGTGCACCACTCGATTCCTTGGATACAACCCTCGAAGGGGTAAACAGACGTTTGCGACTGTCCAAACAGAAATCTAAAATAAAACTCACCAAAACCTAACTCTAAGTCAACAAATAACATATTTATGATTAGTACTAGTAAGAATACAAATGAATTAAAATAGGAAGGAATTAGAGTAGGTAAGGGATGAAATAGGGAAATTGTTCTATGGTACTATAGCTGCCACAGTTACGCGTCCGAGGTATTGTATATGCTATAATGCCATGACCCAGACTCCCGCGTCAATCTCCCAAGATTGGAGAAGTTTCGATTTCATTCATGGAAGATTATGGTTCCTTGTACCATGGAGTCAAATCTATCATGTTGATAGTAGCTGAGATATTGCAATCCCCTGGGAGGTCGATCATGTAGGTGTTGTCATTTCACATGTCTTCATAGAATAAATATGCATCATTCCTCGGCACATCATAAGTCGTGATCGCATATATATGTAGATTCTCGTGATATAACTTTTGAGTCCTTAAGTCAAAAACTTTTTTCTTACACTTCTCATACTCTGCAGAATGTAGCTTATAAACTCATATGCGAGGATAAGTCAACTCTTGGATGAAATCTGTGGCGGGCTGCATCACTCTTACTATCTACTGCTCATGCGAGCCCTCTTGTTCATCACTAATAGGACCTGGATGCCATTGAAGTATTTCCTTACCCATCACGCTCTTAAGAAAAATTTCTGGAATGAGTTTCTTCCCTCTTGTCTGGATATCTGATGATGGGTACTGATGCTAGCTAGAAAATTTGTGGCTGCCGAGTAAAGGATTATCATTTTAGCGTAGTATGGAAACCCAACACACACTCAGATAGAAGTAAGAAATTAATAGTGAAACCAGAAGTTTTTATGCGGAAAACCCTATAGAAGGGAAAAAACCACAGGACCCTGCACAGTTGAAATTGATCCAATATGTAATTTTGAGTACATGGTTCACTCTTCTCTTGAATTAGGGAAGATGGAGTTATAGTGGTTTGTCAATAGTAGTCGTAGTCTAGTTGTAATGAGTGTAGTTCTCGATGAGAGTAGACTACAAGAGCCATTGTCGGTTGCTATGGAGACAGTAATTTGTCGTAAATGTTGTTGGCGCTGGCCATAACACCAGCTTATATAGAAAGTAGTTGAAATGATTGGTCATGCGGGCTTTAGATGGTTGTCTCAGAAGCGTCGGTTGGCCATTTAATGTTGTGGTAGGATTCCGCGGGAGCTGCGAACCACGTCGGTTACAGTTAGTCACATGGGATAGAGTGGTGAGTTGCGATGACGCCCGTAGGTTGCAGAGGCTGGAATCAGGAGTCGTACGAACTTTGAATCATCTTGGTCATAATTGGTCACGTAGGCCTTAGTGGCAAGCTGTGATGGTGTTCGTAGGCCGCAGTGAAAGTTACAAGAGCTATGAACCACATAGGTCATAGTTGGTCAAGTAGGCTGTAGTGGCAAGCTGTGACGACGTCCATAGGTCGCATGGTCGTAGTTGGAAACTAAACGAGCTATGAAATACATAGGTCGTAGTTGGTCACATAGGTCGCAGTGGCGAGCTGTGACAACATCTGTAGGCTACAAGGGCCGGAGTCGCGAGCCGCACGAGTTATGAACTACATAGGCGTAGTTGGTCACGTAAGCAGCGGTGATCTGTGACAACATCCGTAGGCCATGGGGGCTAGAGTCAGGAGTTGCACGAGCTATGAACCACGTGGGCTATAGTGGCGAGCTGTGATGACGTCCATAGGTTGTGGGGGTAAGAGTTGGTTGGATATGACGACAGTCGGAGGTGGCAATAATTGGAAGTGGCCTGAGACGACGGCCGTGGCGGCGGCCGGGGACGTCAGTGGCCCGAAAGTGGCTTTGGCTCGAAGTCGGTGACGATCGGAAGGCGGCAGCTGAAGATGTCGACGACCTGAAAGTGGCAACAACTGAAATGCAACGATGGTCGGAAGTTGGCATCGGTCTGAACGCGGCGACAACTAGAAGTCGGCAGCGGCCTAAGACGTAGGTAGCCCAAAAGCGGCGATGGACGGAAGGTGAATGCGGCAACTGTCGGGAGTGGTGACGGCCTGAGAAGACGACCATCGAAAGGCGACGGCGACGACCCGAGATAGCGGCGCTCGGGAGGCGGCGACGATCGAAAGGAGATGGCTGCTGCATGAAGGCGGTGAAGGTTGAAAGGCGTCAACGGTTGGAGACGATGATTGAGGAGGCTGGGCTCCAGCTCTCCCTTATAAAGGCTCTGCTCTCTCTAGCACTGGGCCTCTATTTCCTCTCATGAGGCTTGGGGCTCTATTTATAGAGGTTAAATTGCAAATAAGGCAGGAATAAAAAACAGTCATGATCGGGTGGTCAAGAAAGATCCCCTCAAATGGACAATTAATTGCTTTAAAGATGTCAAGTTGAGTGAACATGGTTCGTTGGATTCGTCACGCTGAGAGACTCAATTTGACTATATACATGCTATTTTAGAAACCCATTTGACTATTCAATTATGTCAAAAAAAAAGCTTCCAAAAGTGGTTTATTGGCTTGATCTTGACTTGATTCAACTTGGATTGGGCCGGTTTTTGTACCGTTAGTCCTGTCTCATCGAGCCAGTCAGTTTGACTATACGTTTGCTCAAATCGGAGCTCTCGATGACTTTGAATCGAACTTTGAAGGTCATTTTCTCAAAATATTTGTCTCGCGATCCGTGTCATGCTCAAAATTCATGTGGAATGTTAGAATTTTGTTGAAGGCATATCAAGTATGTATGAATAACTTTATGTAATCTTCTCGATGTAGCACAAAAGTGCCTCATCTCTGACATACGAGACCTCTCTTAGTTATGACAACTTAGGGATGAGTCTATTATCTGAGGTTGTCCCACGTTTGATATCGGCTCTCAAAACTCATGGCCCTTTTGAACATCCAAGGCCAGTCTCGCTGATGCTCCTCTCCATGCTTGCACCATAATCTCATACTCTGCTGGAATGCTCATTACATCAGAGTTACTACCTTCTAGAAAAACTGTTGTTACCTCAGCTGGAATCTCTATCTTGTGGTCAACTGGAATCAATGACATCTCTTCCTTGTTGGGTGAAAATTGAGAATCTTCTCTGAAGTTTGCATTCACTATTTATCTCTTCAACTGGGAGCTGATCTTTTTGCTTTGTGTCTTCAACTTCTTTAGTGTCTATTATATCATTACCCAATTTTTCAAGAGCACCCTGCTCCATGAAACAGATCGGCACTGATTGTGCAATCTGATTCAATACTCCCAAATCCGTGGTACTTGCAACACTTCCTGGCTGGGATGATTTCAGGGATGCGAATTGGTTCAACTTGTTCTCCACTCTGACACTACTTTTCCTTTGACGAGGTCAGCTTGGATATTTTCTTGGGTGTAATCTGGCTGTAATACCCTGAGATTGAGCGCTGCTTGTAAGATGTGGGGGTTGTTCGGTGATGTGGTCTCTCTAGTTCTGAAGCTATAGTCTGCACCCTCTGTCTGTAGTAAGTAGGTGAGATCTGGCACTTCATCTTCAGATTCTCTCGTTCTCCATATCATGACTTTTCTCTCTGCCTCATCTGATATTGGATTCCAAAGTTATGGCTGATCTACTGCATCACTATAGTCCTCCCTATGGAAGGAATTAAGATTCTCGTCTTTTGCTCCCATTTAATTCTCCATATTCCGATCGAGAGTAATCTCCCCCCAGGTTTCATCCTCAATATCCACAAGTTTCCGCTGAAGTCGACGGATCTCTCGTTGTATGTTCTCTCGGGTAGGCTCGGACATGTATCTCCTTGGTGGCATGACTAGGATTTAGGGTTGCAAGGTGAAAGAGGGTGTAGGAAACTGATTGAAGGTGTAGGAAAACTAATTTGGAGTTGTTGATTTTGAAAATCAGCAAGAAAAATTAGGATTAGTTAAAATTTGGCTAGGGTTTGGGAATACAAAGGGCTGCATGTGTAGCAGTTATAGTACCGCGTCCGCAACAATGTAGCAGCTACAGTGCCGCGATTCGACAATCTCCCGTTTCAGAATCAATAATGTGTATTGATTTAGAGCATCAATGAATTGGTTGTAGTAGTAAGGACAAAAGTTATTAGTGTAGTCACCCTTGTAAAATAGAGAATATCATCTAAGTGTACAAATTTGCAAAGAATAGAAGAGACCAACTGCTTTAGTGGTAGATGATGATATGTTTAGTTTGGTTGACATTTGGCATGTTTGTGGGATTGGTACTGAGCAGGTAAATTTGGGTAACATGGGAAAAAGTGTTTGGGACAGCTTTCTGTCCGCTTTGCTTTTTAGATTGCCACAATAGTTCTGTTTGAGAAACTGTTTTCCTGCCACTTTTAGAAATTTCTGTGGTGGAATACTGTTTTTTATTTTCAATCTGAGCTGTTAAAGTGTGTTGGCTGTCAGAAAGCTACAGTTTGATTTTTTGAAAATAAAATAAACTTCTAATAGTCACAACAGTTTTTTGAAAAACTGTTTCTTCTGCAGCAGCTTCACAAGGCCATTAAACTCTAGAAGAGTGCTGCAAGAAAATGAACATTAAAGTCATTTACAACAATCTTTCTCCAACATTTAAGGATGCCAAATTTCTATAGTAGGAAGCCAAACAAATGTACGAGACAAAGTTTGAGGCCAAGGTGGTTGGGCTTGACAGTAGAGCAATGTTTGAGGAGGACAATACCAGTTGAGGTGATCTAGGAAGATATATATCCCCAGTATAGGGCCAATGAAGATGGCGGGAAGGTGGTTAGGTAAGATTGTTATGATTCTATGATAGGCCTTTGTCATTATGTTAGAAAAGAAAGTTATAAAAACTAGATTATACTAAATTCTCTTTATAATTCAAGTGTATATATATATATATATAACCATGAAAATGTTTTTAAAAGTGTACTTCACGTCGAAGCAAAGCGAAGAGCTTGATATCCGCTCTCTTCATTGAAGCTAGTTAGCCCGTTCATGGTTTAATGAGAATAAGTAAAAGATTTTGTTTAGTGCATGACGGAGTGTAAAGCGGACAATCGTGTTCGAGAGTTCAAGGAGCATAAGGAAGCTGAACATTCTTTTTAACTTCAGCCTAGATTTCGAAGCGCGCTTCAAAATCTGCAATCTTTCTTTGACTTTGTCCTAGACTTCAATTTAGCCAATCATGTCTCTCAATTCCTATGTATTTACATATCTAATGCCTAAATACATATGAATTGGGTAGGGCTGTCAAAACGGCTCGTTGTTCGCGAACAGCTCGTGTTCGGCTCGTTAAGAAGCTCGTCTTTGGCTCGTTCGCTAAGTTAATAAGCCTTAACGAGACGAACACAAACGAAGATTTGTTCGTTCGTGTTCGGCTCGTTTTGGCTTGAAATACTATTCCTCAATTATAAAAGTGTATGTGTGTGCACGTGTGCGCGTGCGCGTGCGTGTATTAATGAGTAGTATTTTAAAAAAAATTTAAAAGATTTATAATCAATTAAGTAAATATAATAAAAAGTATTAAATTAGATTCAAATGATGTTTTAATATAAACTATAATTATTAAATCTTGCCTCAATCCTTAACAAGCCTTGGCTCGCTCGTGTTCGGCTCGTTTACCCCCCTAGAATTGGTTGGTATGTATGTAAATACCTCTGTTTTTAGGCAACTAGGGTGAACAAAAAAGAACTACGTATCAGCTCACATTTTAATTAATACCAAAATAGTTTACTTCTAATGTTTAATTTTCAAAAGAAATAAACTCTATCTCAATGTTTACCTTCAAGTTGGGTATTATTCCACTTTATTTTCTATTTTATATAAATATTTATGTTATACTTTATGTTTTATAATTATTCATGAATGTATTTATACATTAGTAGTTTTATATAATGTGCTCTGCGCTTTGAAGCAAAAATAAAGCATTGTGCTGCACATTACGTTTTACTTTTTAAGAATATTGATCTAATATAAGAAAGAAATGAAGGAAAAAATAATAAATGAGAATATTCTCAATAATGAGAAAATATTATAATTATAAAGAATGTTGATTTCTATTATAAAGAATTTAGACGTGGTAATAAGAAGCATGGGTTTTAATTTTGGTTCAATTTTTGTTGCATATTCACTTTCAATATCAAATTAAGTTTTTGATAGAGGTGTAGATTCAAACTCGAGCCCAATTCCAAATCCAATATAATTTGCAATTCTCATGTATATACGATTGGATTCATGAAAGTTTTCTAATGTTGTTGCAGACTATATTCACCATAGTTCGATATAGACTCATGTTGCATGAATAAATCTTCTTCTGCATCTACTACATTTTTAAAAGAGTATTTGTGCACTTCAGTTTCCTTGATTATTATATTTAACTACTCATTATTCTTTTGTCGTAATATTTTTGACAAATCTGATTGAAGAAGTTAATGATTTCTCCGTAAGGACTTCCATCTCGATTTATTTTATTGATGATCTAGTTTGAATACATAGATTCTTCTAATTTGTGGTGGAAGTTAATTAAAATATCATCTTTTAGTGATATGTTAAATGCTTTAAATCCTACAGGGAAATCATTTGGTTCAACTTCGATTATGGCTTAGCTATGCCATTGTATCGATGCATTTAGGTGAGACTGTTAATTGTTCTAGTTCCATCATAATCTCAGGTAAGTTAGAAATTCTGGGAAACTGAAACTTCTCTGGATTCTTTATGCAAATCAAGGCGGAGACAAATAAATTTCTAGGCGCATGCTGAATTTAATTTGCCTTTAGATCTCTATGTTAGTTTATCCTTTAAATGAATAGGTTTCTCGGTACAGTTAAGGATTTGTAATTAAATGAAATGTGTTTTACCATTGTTTTTCTTGTGTGTGAAAGCGCACAATCATGAAATATCTTTAAACTTCATGCCATAACAGGACTGGGATCGGCAAAATCCAACACAAATAGTCACAGAGATGTGTGGCTTTGTGACAATTCTCTCTGGTACTTTTCTGCTTCACAAAACGAAGGACATGGTTGATGGTACAGTTAGAACTACAATGTTACAATCTGATTCCCTTATCATAAACCTGATGAACATCCAAACCTCAAATGCATTTCTTTTTTCCCATTGCAGGTCATGCATCTTCTCTTCCACTTCGAAACCCCAAGCATTCAAATGAAGCTGGCTATCAGAACGAAGCCGTTCCTCTCAGGTTTCAGGAACCTTACCGCTCACCCTGAAACTTTTTTGTCTTTTTGTTTATTCTTCATTCTCAGAATTGTGAATGCCATCAATTTTCATATTGTCTTAAAATATACTTACTTTTTTGTACGGGGTGGCCATTTTTATATTTTCCGGCTGCATAATTGTTTATCAGATGGGAGCTAGGGCTTTTAGATTATACGGCAGAGCTGTGGTGGGGGAACCTGTGCCCTGATTATGAGATGTGGGTAGATAATTGGCAGGGATGACAATTGTGGTATAGATCAATGTTCTTGTTTTTTTAATGCTAGAATGGAAAAATACGTGCTTTTGTGTTCTTAGGTTGTGTTGCTTCTGCTATTTTGGGACCCAATTAAACTAAAGTTTTGTTCTTAATCTGCTTAAAACTGACAAGCTAAGGACAGAAGTGACTTGAAATTGAGAACTTGAAAGCTGATGCTTTCATCCTGTGTTTGGAGGTTATGAATCTCAGAACTCTCTCAATTTTAATTTTTGGAATTGGAAGATATATTCTTTCCTCCAATCCTTATATTTGTGCTTATTTTGAAGAACAATTTTTAAAATTAATTGTGAATTTATTGTGAAAAAAATAAAGTTTTTAGAATACATGGGTGTTATAAATGGTTTCTCCTTAAAAATAAAATTATAGATATTTAGGGTTAAAGCACACTCAAGCTGTTCTTTTTGTGAATCCTCTTAAGATAATTGTTTTAAAGGAATAATGGAATTTTAAAGATAAAGTTGTAAAAATGGCTTAAATATGAGTTTTTTATTCTTTTCAATTAAGCATTTTTTATTGTGTGAAGAGTCTATGTCTTGATTAAATTTGTTCTTAGTGATGCTGAAATTTTGAAATTTTACGAAGATTTGTCTTTACCTCTATTCTTATATAGTCATATGACAGGTAAGTAACATTTAATTATTGCAATTGGGTGAATGGGGAGAAAATATTCTATTTGGACACTGTAAATTCGGAAGGCCAATCACCCGCTTTCACATTGTCATACAAGTCATTAATGAGGGATGTGGCGGCTGAAGGTTAGTCATTTGGATGTGAGGATATTCGGTGAAATATTTTTTCGTGAATGGGGTCCGCTTAGTAGTTCCCATAAAAAATAAATAAATGGAAAAGCCTAGAATTCTTCGCGCCTCACAAATGTGATTGCTGCTATGCTAGTCAGGTATGGTGATTCGGAAAAGGGAGTTTTCTTGTCCTCTCTTTAGGTACCAAAGAGAGTTACCATGGATCTGTCATCCCTAAGTTAATAGGATCTTGCGCTTAACCGGTCGTGAAAGTAATTAACCCAAAACGTTCAGAGATTCCCGATCAACAATCTGTGAACTGTGTTATCCACGGGGACCTCGATAGCCCTAAGGTCAAAGAAATAAAATTATATTCTATGACTACTAGGTGGGGATCTAAGAGGTTGGACTTGTGCTCGCCAAAATGACAAGGATTCCTTAAGAAAGAAGGAGAAATGGAGGTTTAGCTACAAAGCTGAAAATGCTCCCAGTTAAAGGACTTACATCCCGTCTAGGTTGGGAAGCCTTCTAACTCCCTAAGCGCGCTTGACAACCACCTAAGTGGAATTCTATGCTGAGCTAGTTGGGTGGAGAAGCATGTGAGTTTCTCCTCGGCACATGTAAATATAATGTAGTTGTGTACCACAATCCTAAGCGTGGATGTCTTACTACATGATTTGGGTGATATTCATGCAGCGACCTGACATGGAATCACTCTCTTAACGAGTTTGGCACTATCCATGCACGCATGCAAATGCCAGTGCAAATAATCATATGACAAGTGGTGCGGGTGAGTATGCTATAGAGGCAGTGACTTGAGAAAAGGCCATGAAGGTAGAGGCCCAAAAGATGGGCATGCCATGGAGATAGTGACTCGAAGGATGGGCATGTCGTAGAAGTAGATGTTCGACATATGTGTATGCCGATGAGGTAGTGACACGGGGAACGGGCATGTCTTGAAGGCAGCGACCTGAATGATGGGTATGTCATGAAGGCAGTGACCCGAAAGATGGACATGCCATGGAGGCAGTGACCCGAAAGATGGGCATGCCATGGAGGCAGTGACCCGAAGGAATGGACATGTCGTAAAGCAGCGGTCCTACAAATGGGAATGTCAAGGAGGCAGTGATACATGAAACAGACATGTCGTGAAGGCAGCAGCCTGACAGATGAGTATGCCCTGGAGGCAGTGACCTGAAAGACGGATATGTCATGGAGGCAGTAACTCGAAAGATGGGCATATCTTGAGGCAGTGGCCAGACAAATGGGTATGTCATAGAGGCAATGACCCGAAAGATGGGCATGTCATGGAGGCAGTGGCTTGACACCTGGCTGTGCCGAGGAGACAGTGACTCGAGAGACGGGCATGTAGTGAAGGCAACAACCCAACAAATGAGTATGTCATGGAGGTAGTGACCCGAAAGATGGGTATGCCATAGAGGCAGTGATGTCGACCAGGCTGAGGCAACCTGGTGAGGCAACGTGCAAGTGCAGGATGTTCCATGCAAGGCATACATATGCCACAATTTCAAGCAGACAATCACGCTAGATAATGAGTCATACTCGTGTTAACAATCTCACATAGAACACCCAGGGCTTAACACTTTAATGCATGGCATAGCCGCCTCTTGATTAGGCGAGGCGTGTGAGGAGCCTCTCCACGATGCTGTGAAATGGGCTAGTTAGAAAGCTTTTCCCATTTCACAACTTCTCAAGGTTTTGCAAAGTGTGCTAGCTATAGAGCTTTTCTTGTTTTGCAAAATTCAAACATCCCAACCTCTCCAAGAAAGGTTGGGAATGTCGACGTAAGGGGAGATTGAGACTCCAACCCACTGGGACATTATTCCATGGTTCGCAGAAGAAAATGCTCGACTCCGCAAGGGTTTAGCCATGCACGTAAAATCATAAACTAGGGCTTTTCTCTAAGAAAGCAACGATCAAAGCAATGGAGGGTGACTGTGCCGACTAATGTTGGCCGGTCGACGCACCCCATGTGGGAGGCCGAGCCCACACGCCTAACAAAAATCAACCCTAGGGCTAGCTAAGAAGGAAAATGTGAAAGGTTCGAGGAAGTTATACCATCTTGGTGGTTGCTCAATGTCCAACAGAGTTTGAGAAAAAGCTCTCCAAACTGCAGCAGAGAAGCCTACGATCTGGACTGGCGGTGCTCCGACGATGCTTCGGAAACGCTTCCCCGAGCTAAAATGAAGCTCTCTCTTTTGAAGAAAGTATGGTGAGGTCTCGAGCTTCGATGAGCAAGAAAACTCTCCTCAAGAAGAAGATTTTGGTACAATGCATGAAAACTCTTCCTCTTTCTTTGTCGGTGGGACGATGCCCGGAGAAGGAAACAAATAGAAAGAAAGAGAGAAGAATGAAGACGTGGAGGAGGATGCAGGAATCAAGCTAAGAGAAGCTCCACTCCCAAAAATCCCTCACAGCTTTCCACTTGATGCGAAATGCGCGATCCCCAAATAGCCAAATGGAATCTATGGGTTAAGTTCAGCGCAACCCCCTTCAAATGACCAAAATGCCACCATAAGATGCCTAAGAAGCTTCTAAAGTGAGGGCAAAAGAAGTATTTTGCATTCTCTTTTCTCACCCAAAGGACCATCATCACTCGTCTGCAATTGCAGTTGCATAGGGAGTCAAAATGATGCCAAAATGGTAATTTTTTGTCACCCAGGAAGTAACCAGTGCTTGGGCACCTATCTAGGTGGCTCCGGACTTTCGAGCTCTTAGGTTAGGGGCTATTTTGTGTTATTTTGGGCACCTAAGTGCCTAGACTAGCGTATAAGCCTCCAAGCACCTAGGGACTGGCGACGTGATTCTAATGGCTTGGGTTAGATGTCCAAAAATACATTTTGGGCGCTTAGGCGCCCGGGTTCTGCGCCTATGCACCTGTCCAGCCCCGAAACAATAATTTATTTGAGAACGCTCGACAGTCCATAAACTATGGGAGACTCCATATGAATAAAAGATAATCCCATAACTTTGAAATTGAGTATTATCATCGGTCATTCACCAGGAAAATCATTGTTAATAGTTGTTTTAAACCACAGTGCGAGTAGGGTGTCCCAAACTCTAACTTTCTTATAGCGCATGTAGGAAGATTTCGTGACTTACCGTGGCCATTAGAGGCTCCAGAAGGACGTGTGGTGACTTCTAATAATCAAATTAGGCACCAAATATGGCTCACGCCTTGAATGACCCCTCTGATAGCAGTCCTCCCGGGTAAGGCTAAATCGCCGCCAACTCTAGCTCTCTGCCCCGAATAAGTGTCGGAGTCTTAGATGGGTGTCTTGAGCTACTGGATGCTACGGACAAATCGTAGACCATCTCAGATCATGCAGGTAGACACCCTATACTCGTGACATTAAAATTTGATGCCAACAATATATATATATATGTATATATATACATATATATATAATTTGCTCAACCTATCTTCCAACAACCTACTTCCGACCGTTCTACTCTTATCTGAAAGAATAGTGGAAGGTAAATTCAAACATCTTCCTTACTGACATGGAGACCAGCACAAGATTTACAAATCTGAGGCTTCAGGTTGTCCAAGCATGAGTGACTGGTAAAATCCAGGTTGAATCCAGGCTAATTAGTCGATCAACTCTTTGCTTGTATTTTTCGATCGATCGTAGCACATATCTAGCCACATTGCCGAGCGCGCACCTCTTCTTCAGTCGGCCACCCGTTAGTCGACAGCCCCTGAAACAGGGAAGACTTGCATATATACCACTCAATTATTGCATATTTATATATACTCTTACATACTAATATTATAAATGCCTCCACCAAATCACCCACCGGCCGGCGACACTCCTCTGCTGACTGATGTTCTGGTTGTCTGACTGACAATCAACATTCAGTTGGTCATCTACCTCTAATCGTTCATTTCTAATTGTGTAAGGTTAAAACTCAACGAGCTCAAATTAAGCATTCTGATAGCCGCTCAATGCTCAGGGAAATCAAAAGAGAAATGATTTAAATACATGACACTCAAATCCTATATATACCTTTATATTCTCATAACGTTCGTTTAATTCTTATATATTTTCATAATGCTAAATTCGTTTTCCCCGACAAATCACCCTCTGGCCGACATTCCTCCGGCCAGACGCCGCGACGACAAGTCATCCGAAGCCATCTGATCGCTCCGCCTCTTTCCAAAATTGAAGTCTCAGAATTCGGATATATCAAATGTGGCGCTTTATTTTGTCCAAACTGACACCTAAAAAAACCAGTTAAAAAATAGGCTACTTGTTAGTTTGTAACACTCTCCAATCGACCGCTGCTCCGGTCACCTCCCACCAACCATCTCCCTACCAATCGCCGCACATTCAACCGACCTTGCCCTCTATCTCTCAGTACCGCTGATGCACCAAAAATATATATTGTTTTTGCTATATAATTTTACTCATTTTTGGTGATATTGCACTTTAAAGAAAGGTATTTTTCATGATTTTTTGCAGGTATGATGATTTTAGGTGATTGGAGCGAAAAGAAGCGAAAATGAACGAATTTGGAGCGGAAAAGAGCAAAATGGAGAAAAAAAACTTTTGGCACCGACGGCGCCATTTTCCTGAGAGCTCCAGAATTTATTGGGACGATAGAGCGCCGCCGACGCCCAATGTCGGTGCAATTCAAATTTGACGAGTTTTGGCGACTTTTTAATGGATGCTTAAGGAAACCCTTGGGATTTCGTTTCAAACATATATGTAACTGTTTTTGGACGAAAAAAGAGAGGTTTTGGAGAGTTTTGGAGAGGGGAAGAAGAGTGTAGAAGTAGAGAGAGTGTGTGTTGAGTGTTAGGGCTTAGAAGAGAAGAGTGTAGAAGTGAGAATTTAAGAGGGATTCTTCTTTAAGGAGTGAAGGAGAAGGAGTAAAGTGAGAGATTGCTTCTTCCTTTCCATTCTATAGAGGAAATTGAGTGTTGCAAAGAAGAGATAAAATGATTCAAATGAACTTCAAGGGATTTGCATTGGGGAAGAGAAAGAGATAAGTTGTATTTGCTTTTGTGGTTTGTATGACTTTTTTTATATATAAAATTCATGTTTTATTATGTCTTCTCTATGAATTATGAATAGTCTCCTTTGTCTTTCTTTTTGCATAGAGATGTGATGATGTGATAATGTGGATTTGAAGTGCTTTTAAAGTATTAACGAAATTGTGATGGTTTTTCATTTAGAACTTAATTTACTTTTCAATCTGGCCAATTGAATTGTTAAAATCTGTTGTTGAACATTAACTCTGAAATGATTTAGTGTCATACAACAATAATGAAGAATGCATTCAATGTCCATGGATGAATTGCGTAGTTCATGGAAATTGAGTGCAAATAAATAGGGAAATGTGTTTTGATGAACTTCAAATTAGAGGTATCAGGGTGACAGACTGAGATCACTAATTTGGTCCTAAGGTTAGTAACTAAACTCGAAGGTTAGCTTTCAGGTGAAAGGTGAGTGGGAGCTCCGTAATGACAGTCGATATCCTCCCAACCTAGCCTTAGATTTAGTGACTGAACTTAGGATATGACAATGTTCTTTTCATGCTTGGAAGAGGGGGTACTCTTTTTAGGGTAAAGAAATATTTATGGTCGTATTTGACACAATACAATAAATAATCATTCCATATCATTCACACATCATATACTCGTTGCAAGAGGAAATATACTTTATATATATATATATATATCAAAACCTTTCAAATACATAACTTAGTGTGTATCTGTTAGTTAATTCTGTTTTAAAGATATTAGAAGTAATTGTAGTTTGCTTAATTGTTACTGTTTTCTGCATCTTGTAAGTAGAAGTAAACATTAAAATTTAATTGCAATTTGAGTATTGGATTTCAGTATTACATTATCTATTGTAAGAATCGTGCCCTCCCTGTGGGATCGATAACCAGGACTTCATTAGAGCCTGTTGACCTCATTTTTGATGAGGTCTTCTCTTCTTCTCTTTAGTACTTAGGATCTAGCCTTAGGCTTTTCCTTTGACTATCTTAGAGGACTAGAATTGGGACCCACCTTTTAGAAATTCAAACCACTTCTAAACTCCTCGCAAACTCCACAAACTCGACTATAGACCCCTAATCACCTAGAGGGTTGAAATCGAATGTGGAAGTTTAAAGGATGAGTTCCTATAGGACTCTTTGGCCTCAGGACTACCTCCAGGTGGCTCGGTCGCAGTAAAGGGTCGACTTACACATACACTACACCTATGCACTACACTTTCACACACCTCCTAAAAACACACCCATACCGACTCGACTTCCGACTAATGTAGGTGATTCACATGGATGGTCCTTAACCCCTAAGCCCTCGGTAAGAGGTTAGGAACAACATAGTGAATGCCTCAAATGAATCCCTTCATGGCTCATGTGGGCTTGATATGGCTTCATGGCTCAACAAAAATGATTTCATTTCACCTATATTCACCAAATCTTCAATTTTCCAAATTTTCAATTTTTGACCCCCGGGACCCTACACCCACCAACCCTACCAAATGCCCTTGAAACTACCCAAATTTCTCAAAAATTTCCAAATTACCCAAAATTCCCCAAAACCATTCCTAAACATTTCCACATCACTCAAATTGACCATTTCTAGCCAAAAATACCAAAAATTCCAAGAATACCCCCCAATACCTTCCAAATACCCAAAATACCCCTTTTGACCCAAAAATCCAAAAATTCAGAAAATTCCTAGAAAATTCCAGAAAATCCCAAATATTCCCAATTTCATTTTGTCCAACTACACCATGGGCCAATTTTGTCAATTTACCCCACTTTTATCAAAACCCCAATTCGACCCATTTTAACCCAAAGTAAACCCAATGTCAAACCAAATCTACCCGATTGACCCCAATTTTGGTCCAATTCAATTCTAAACTTCAATTCAACATCCCCGACACCAATCTAGACCAAATACAAGCCCGATTCGATTGACATTGGGATCCAATTTCACTTTTGGCCTTAAAGCCCAATTTGGACCTATGACCCAAACCTAACCCAAACTCACCCGATTCAATTCCAATTAACCCCAAATCTTTTCTAAACCTTTCTTAACATCCCCATGAACAAAACACTAACATGATTTGCTCAAAGTTTGAGACTCAAACCCCACTCAAATTTAACCCAAAAGCTAAAAGCCCAAGTTCGACCTAAACTTAAACCTAGCCCAAATGAACCCAAATCCCAAAATCAAAACCCAACCAAAGCCAAAACCTCTTTGAAACACTCCCATAAACATTTCCCAACATTAATTTTACATCAATTTCAACCCTAGCCCAACATTGGCCCATGCTAGCCCATTTTGGCCCACCTTAACCTCTTTACCAAAAAGCCCATATCCAACCCAATTCAAACCCAAATCACCTCAAATTTGTTTTAAACCACTCATGACACATCCCTAAACCAAACTCAACAATTATTTGCCCAAGCCTTTACCAAAATTTCATCCCAAAATCCATTTTAAAATTCAAAAGCCCACTTTCCTAAACCATTTAAAAGCCCATCTAAAACCATTTCAATGAGCCCAAAATCTACCCTAAAGCCCACATGACATTTCCATTTGCCATCCACTTAATCAAAGCCATTACCTAAGTCCTAAATCCATCATCAAATCATTCCAAATCAAGTTCCATACAAATTTCCATCAAATTACCAAAAATTCCTAAAATCCATTTTCATGAAATTGACCAAGCTTTCCCCAAGCCAAAAGTGAGCCATGAAGCCATGCATGAGCCACATGTGAGCCATGAGAGCCTTGGACACTCCACCATGCCATATTGGGTAGGAAGGAGGGCCCCTTTCCTTAATCCCTAAAGCTCATTAGCCTTAATCATGATTCACCTAAACCTAAATTTAATCCAAATATATTTGGATGGAGACTTCTCCATGCCAAACCAAGTCGATCCATTTGATCCCCCACGGCACCCAAGGCCACCTTGAAGGGTGCACCAAGCCCAAATGGGTGAGTTGACCCATTTAGACCCAAAACTAGCCCTTTCCCATTCCACTTCGATTCAAACCCTTTACACATGGCCAATGCTTAATTGATCGCACAAGCCTCCAGCCACGACCCACTGACCTTGAGGGTGACCCATGCTCGGCCGGCCGGCCACCCGTCGTCGGAAAACGCCATGCCCGAGACCTCGGGAGTGAGCCAACATTGAAATTCTCCTTCGCTGAGCCGCCCCATGCCTAGTGGTCACCATGGCCGTTCTTCTCCTCACCGAGCAAGGTGATCCCGAGCCCTAACTCCCCCGGGAGGCCCTCCCGACCATGCCTATTTAAACACCACCCCCTCTCGGCCATGAGAGGAGAGTTGCACAAACCTCGCCAGAAACTCGCCAAAATTGTTCCGGACCCTCCTCATACACAGAGCACTTGATCCCAGGTGAGATCCCCTCGCCATTTCCTCTCTGCGAGCTCGATTTCGAGTTGAAATCCAAGCCCAAAACCGGGACACTTCACCGCAGTCGAGTCGATCCTCAAATTGATTGACTCTACACCTTCACTCGGACCAAGAGGAGAAGTTTCCCAGCAAAAGCCCCCTCACCGAGCCGGCCATCGCTTCCGGCCTCCAAGCTTTGTGATCGAGCCGTGGTCACTTTTGTACCGAGCGATTCACTGAGCCAAGGGACTTCATCCGGAGCTTTCCTGGACCCGATCGAAGGTGACATAGCCCTCGGATTGAAGCTTCACTTCTGCGAGCAAAGGTATGAGCTCTCTCCTTCTCCCGAGCTTCCGGAGATTCTCCATTTCAAATGCCTTAATTTCAATGCATGTTTATCAGTATGGATGTGTTCATCTCTTCGAGACGAATCCATAGAGCATAAGAACACGAAAATCCATTGAGAATCGAGTGAGTTCTTAGGGTTAGAGTGTGGACGGTCACGGGATCACACCGGTCATGGACGATGAACGGATGCGCGTCCATTTAATACACGCGCGGACGGACGGCTCGGATGGCGTTGGACCGGGAGACGGTACGAGAACCGCGGGGCCCGGTTGCCGACTCGGATGGCGGCGTCGAATGGGAGCGCGCCGCGCGGCGTTTCGGAGCCGCCGAGGGTTGACGCAGCGCCGCGTGGATAAGTAGATAAATAGGATATTTTCTTATTTATTTAATTCCCGAACTTGGAAAATTCATATCTTTGTGTAGAAAAATCACAAAAATAAAATAAAAATACCGCTTCGCTCGGTGAACGGAGGAGAATAATGTGGAAAAGAAATTAATTAATTTTGTCCAGGTATTTTATTTTTAATTAATTATTTATCCCTCGCATTGTTTTAATTCTCCATGCATGTATACGATTCACCGTGGCATGAGGCCATAGAGCTTTTAAGCCTCCGAACTTGGGAACATTCCTCGAATTTTCCAAGGTCGGAGGCCATCTCTGTGAAAAGTTATTGATTTTTCAAATGCATGTTGCTCGATTTAAGTATTTTAATTTCAAAAATTAAGCATGTTGTGAAATAAATTCTAGGAAAATTTGGTGATGCTCCTTATGATCGAGAGAACCCTAGGAAAAATAGGTTTTGAGTTAGTTCATTTTAGACAACCCTAATTGGCTTAAACACTCAAAATAGGTCTCTAATTAATTAGAGTTAACCATGGATCAAATTGACTTGAAATCGATTCTCCATCGACCTTTAGGATCGAGAGGAACCCACCATAAAAATTTGAGGTCGATTGGACTTGGTTAGCCCACTAATTGGGTTGATTAAGCCACTTAGCCATTTTAAACTTTAAAAATTCATAACTTTCAAAATGTCTTTCAAAAATTCACGAAATTGGTTTTGAGTCTCTACGATATCGGGGAGTTCGGGAAAATTAAAATTTCGATTTTCAAAAAAAGTTGATTTTTAATATTATTTTAATATTTTTAATAATTAAAAAATAATAAAAATCACAAAAATAATAAAATTCACCAAAATGTCATATTTTGAATTTTAATCACTTAGGAACAAGTCCCATATTTTTCCTGAGTACTATTTAGTGAGATATTAATTTTTAAAGCTCTAAGGTAATTTTAAAATTAAAAAATGTATTTTCTAGCATTTTCACCAAAATAATTATAATAAATCAAAGAAAAATCGAGAAAATTGCAAAGTTTGGTTCTCCGGAATCCTTGATATCGGAGAGAATTTTAAAAATTATAAAATTTATTTTTCAACATTTATTTTATTTTTAAATTAATTAATACTCCGAACTTAAAATAATTCTAATAAATAAAATATAATTCAAAAAATTACAAAATTTGGTCCAAATGGTCCTATCAGTCATTAGTGAATGTCCCCTAATTTTCTTAAGAATGAAACTTTCCCTTGGTCATATTATTGAATTTTCCTTGGAAATTCCTATTTTCTACAAAAAATAATTATATAAATAAATTAAATACGAGAAAAATCACATTTTCTCCTCTCATGTCTTTATTGACACATAAGTGAAGTCACATAAAAATTTCAAGTTCATTTGAGTTCAATTTAGTGAGTCGTGAAATTATTAAGCTTAAAGAAGCGAAAATGGTAATTAAAATTTTAACCCTTAATTAAAACTTTAGGTTTAATAAAAATTAACAAATAAAATATTTGATCCTAATCTGATTTGGATGATTGAAATTAAATATTTGAAGGATAGAAACCCATTAAGCAATTTAAAATGATTAAACTTTAATTAAATAATTAATTGAATTTGGAAGAATAATAAAATTGGAATTATTAAAATAGGGATATTATTAGGAAGAGATTTATTCTTTAATTTAAAAATCCCTAAATTAATCATCTCATTAATACTCAACTCTTAATTAAAATGATAACTCAAATTTAAAATATTAAAAAACTTAATCATTAAATAAAAATTAAATCATTAAACTCTTTCAAAAATTTTCAATTAAATTAAATTAAATTAAGATTAAAAGTTGAATTAAATTAATTTAAAATTAAATTAAATTAAATAAACAAATTAAATTAAATTAAATAAAATTAAATTAAATTAAATAAATAAATAAAATTAAATTAAATTAAATTAAATAAAATTAAATTAAATAAAATTAAATTAAATTAAATTAAGTTAAATTAAATTAAATAAAATAAAATTAAATTAAATTAAATTAAATTAAATTAAATTAAATTAAATTAAAATTAAATTAAATTAAAATTAAATTAAATTAAATTAAGAAATTAAATCAAATAAATTAAATTGAATTAAATTAAATCAAATCAAATTAAATTAAATAAATTAAATTAAATTAAATTAAATTAAATTAAATTAAGTTAAATTAAACAACCTCACTTAAGACATGAAGAAATAAATCTAAAATAAGCTTGAACACTATTCCAAACTTAAATCATTAATTTGAACTTAAATTTGAATCACAAATCATTAAATGTCATTTTGCACTTAGGAGCCTTAGTTATCATAACTCCAAATAGAACATTAAAATGAAATGTTACTTCACTTATAGGACATTCAAATGTCCTAGTTCATCGAAAGCAAGTTAACAAAACTTGAAAACCTCGGACGATTGATTCATTTACACAATTAAATTCATTTGGACTTAAAACAATCCTAGAAATATTGAAAAGATGTTTAAGATTCTTCTTAAGCACTTCCTCAATATGATAGGATATTTACTGAAGAACAATTGAACTTAATTGTTCTTTGATGAAGAAAATCGTCTTCAAACCAAAAACACAAAGAACCTAGACGTCATAGGAGATGACTAAGCATAGGATTAGGAACTTGTAGAAAACCATAAACCTTTCCTTAGCTTTACACTAGGAACTTGCTTAAATATTTTAAGCGTGTTTTAAGTACGACTTAGGATGACGGGAAGACCCTCCAGGTATGCTTTTATTTTATTGCAATTTATTTTATTGCAATTTATTTAATCGCATCGCGCTTATTTTTCTTGCATGATAAACAACGAGTTGCATGAAAACCCACACTTTAGGACGAAACCAAAACCGAAACCCATAACTAAATTAAAAGACACTACAAGATAAAATTCACCTCCACGACATTTCAAAATATAAGACAACTCAAAATTTAATCACAAACAGAACAACAAAACTACAACTACAACTAAATTAAAACGTCTCATTGAATGATCGGGAATACCTCGGATGATGTAACCCACGTGTTGCTTAACGGGATTTCCAGCGGTCTAAATGAAAGTGCGGAACTCATTTAGTTGAGTTTAGCAAATCATCTCGGACTAAGTGAATTCGATGAAAATAACGGTGTCGGGATGACTGGAACCGTGGGATCTTAATCGGTTCGTTTAATCAACTTTAAGATACGTTTTAATTAAAACATAAAAGAACACTTGGAAATTAAGACTTCTCCAAACCAAAACACTTCTCTCATCTCCCGATTTATGATTTCTAAAACTAAACCTCTGCAACAACAAGGAGCTTGGAGCATGGTGGGCAGCACGGCCATCGTCGTCGTGAAACTCGAACCTACTTCGACAAAACTTTCTTAGTATTAAATAACAAAGCCATAGGACTTTGAGGTAGTTTGCTTAGTGCAACATAAATCCTCAACTCTTTGTTAGGCATTTGCATTGCAAATTAAGCCCTAGCTCGGTCTTAGGATTCCGAGGTAGTCGTCCGGTACGACATAAACCCTCATATCTTCCAGGCAATTTGTATGATTCTATTATATAAATATAAGCCCTAATTAATTAAAATTGGCAAGATTAAAACACTAAATAAACATTAGGACTTTCCTAAATCCAAGCCAAACAATAGGATAGTCGGGAGATTACCGAAGTCCGCTTCGAATCCGTGATCTCTCCTACTTTTCTTCCTTTGAATTCCCAAAATAAAAATGTTCCAAATTTGATCCATTCCCTATTGAAATTCCAAAATTCAACCCTCGAAAACTTAAACTTTGAAATTCTTGAGAGCGGAATTATTGATTATTATCGAGAGTTTTCTTAGGTGATTCCGTCACTTAAGATGTAATTAACTATAGAGCTCGCCTTTATAGGGAACTTTAAGAACCCGAGTAATATAAACCTCGCTTAATAGTTTCATATTAAGCGAGGGAATTTGTCGGCTTATAAAATTGGTTCGCAGACCAAACGGATGTCACAAACCTTTCTAGTTTATTTAATCGAGCCCCATTATCAAGCAGTGTGTTTATTCTTCGGATAGATACACGGTTTGTGGTGCGGCGCTCGTTTATATAAACTATTCGGGATGTGAGATCGGTTTGATTTCATATCTTAAAATTTTTCAAATTTAAAATTATTTTCAAAATCAAATACTACTTTTCAAATTATTTATTTAAATTAAATTAAAATTCGCCGACAATTTCTGTAGGCGACCTCTTTTCAAAATAAAACACACAACCTAAAAAATACGCCGACAGAGCCCTGTATTACTTGATATGATACGTATACTTGCATTGAAGTTTGGACTTTACAAAATCATTATAAATATATATAAATTTGAGTTCATAAGTTCTTGCAATATTAAAAGTCCGCATCAACAGCCTCAACAATCGAACCTTTTCCCGCAAAGCATGCTCTCTGCTCTCTGCTCTCTCGAACGCATTATTGTACCGATCATCCCAACTCTACCTGTCTACCGCTCCCCGTCAATTCCTTTGCCGTCATCGATCTCAAACAATGCGCCTTAGCGGTGTTCGTCCTCCTCAAATAGGAGACTGATTCCTCTAGAACTCTCATAATCTGCCGCTCTACATCTATCTCCCTAGACTACCACTTCGGCCCCGCAGCTCTCTTCTTCACTGGCTCCTCTCTTTCTTCAGCTACCCACGACTCCGACCAACCACTTTGCCGACCACTCTGCTCCAACACAAAACGAAAGAAACAGAAAAATCGACCACTCAACTTATTCAATAATGTTATCTCCTTTGTTTCCATTAGATTTATGGCTAGCGACCATCAGGCTATCATCCACTTTGTTTGAAAAATATATTGCAAAACCTCTCACTCTCTTCACTTCTCTCCTTTTTTTGTGCTTGCAATTGTGGGAGACATTATAATTAAGAGTTGCATGCATTTATAGAGTGACGAGTTCTTTTTTTATCGCTTATAAATTGCCACCACTAATGCGTAGCATCCATTGGGGTCTTTTTTTTTACTCTTCATTTAAAACTTTATCATAACGTTTATGTATATATTTTTTTATGGACAGCATTTAAGATTATCATTATCTTTATAACACCCTTTTAAAGGGAATTATTATTTCAACAAACAGTCATAAGACCGGATGCTCTCGACACCTTCACCTATGGTCAGCCATTTTCAAACAGGGAAGATTTATATAAAACTCAATTCTTACATATTTTCATATACCACTCAATTTCTACACTTATATACTTATCTGCATATATCTCAATTTGTTTGTTTCCAGCACTCGGGAAACTCGAACTCCAATAGAAAAAGTGATAACAATGCCAAGAGCGTTTGATTAGTCAGAAGCATTACAAACAACTGCCAATGACGCTAAGAGTGTATGATCGGTCAAATGCATAACAAAACACCGACAACGATGCCAATATTGCCCAATCGGTAAAAATGGCCTATGGGACGCATCGGTGTCCAACAGCAAAAAAATCCGTAAGGGATGCGTAAGCAATCGTCCTGCGCCCAAATTATAAAGTTAACACCCGACATTGATAGACTTCACAAGGGGTGTACAACTCTAAGACTCCCCTCTAGAGCGAGAACCTACAAGACTTCCCTCCGAGGCGAGCAAATACAAGAATCTTCTACAAAGCGAGCACCTACAAAGACTCCCTTACGGAGCGAGCACCTACAGAACTCCCCTCTGCGGTGAGCACCTACAAGACTCCCCTATGAGGCTAGCAAATACAAGACTTCCCTCCGGGCGAGGACCTACAAGTCTCCCCTCTGGGTGAGAAAATACAAGACTCTCTTTTAGGGAATGCAGATACAAGGCTTCCCTCTAGGAGGAGCACTTATAAGGCTCCAATCCAGAACGAGCATCCACGAGACTCCCCTCCAGTGCAAGCACCTTCAAGAATCCCCTCCGGGCGAGCAACCACAAGAATCCTCTCGGGGGCAAGCAATGCTTAGACTTTTCATCTGACGGCATACTGTTCCTCTGACAGCCAACTCTCCCTCTGACCGCCCTACAACTTCCTTATGACAAGGAAACGCCAGAATGACAAACTCACCATATGACGACAATGATACCAGAACTAAGAGCGAATAGCGCCTAGCAAGGTGTATCATTAGCAAGTTACGCATTTTAAAGTTTGTTTGATTTATATCTTTGTCATTATTATAGTTGTCACTATTAAGGAGCAAGAAAGTTGGAGAACATAAAATGTATACTAAAAAATGGTCTGCATGGATCTCGAGGCAATCTAGTAGTCGGCCACCTCATTTTAGTCAGTCGACCAAGCTCTCTTTCTCAGCCACCTCACTTCAGTCGACTGACCAAACTCACTCCCTTGGCCACTCCTTCAATCACCTCACTTTAGTAGATCAACTAAGCTCTCTCTCTCGGTCACCTCACTTCAGTCGGCCGATAAACATGGACCTGAAAGTTTGCATCAATCTCGAGACAATCCAACGATTGAAATAAAAAGGATTAAAATGCCCTTTGTTCTCTCTTCAATGCATAGCCAACTATATAATTTTTGTAACTTTTACCCTTAATATCTCCCATAAATAGGAGGGCTTCATAATGCAAAAGTGCATAACTTTTTTGGGAGCACCCCTCATTTATAACCTTTAATTTTATGGAATAAATGGGCCGACATCCTGGAACAACCCATTTTCCCCCAGCTAGCGGAAGTCCTCTTTTTTTTTTCTCTCTCTCTCTCTCATTTCTTTCCCTCTCTCAATCACCTCTCCTCGGTCCAACTATCTATTCGTTGGACACGATCTACCAAGAATATTTGGATCTAACACTAGTGACTTCAACATAAGCATTTCGACCTTCTCTGATCAATGTGTCGGAATTGGGAGCTTGCCCTTCTTTTCACCATGGCTACAAGCTTTGGAGCAGCAACGCTTATCATCGAAGTGAGGGAATGGAAACCAAGTGGGGTTATCCTGTCAATCAAGATCAGAACAACATTGTCTCACTAAATCTTAATTGAAGCTTTGTAAGTGCTCCACCATTCATCAGAGCTTTCTTGATGGAAATAGATGGTGGATTCATCAGCCTACAGGCCATCCGCCATGCTCGACCACCAAATTTCGTGCCGCTCCATCGCAGGCCTTGAACAGGTAGATGTCAAGAGTGAGAAGGCTCGTGGGTGGAGACGAAGATGAGGAGATTGCCGGATATGGAAGGACGGTCTTTAAAAGAGACATGGATGACCATCGAGCTAGAGAAGGAGAGGAAAATGGAGGCGAGTAGGGAGTTCTAGGATTTCTCGTCAATTTGATGGGGAGGATGAGGAAGGGAAGACGTTAAGGTAGAAGGAGTAGTTGCGGCGCTTGGTGACATAGATGAGGCCGCCAATGTGATTTGCTTGAGAAGAAGAAGAGGAAGAGTTGAGGAGAGAAAGAAACCATTGTAGTTGACGCGCCATAGGTGAGCTGGATATCACGGACTAACTTCCCTCAAGTCACCCGAGTGGCTTTAACACTCTTCCCTGACATTAAATAAGCCTAATCTTCACAAGCACTGGACTTGTAAGTATAAAATATTCTGAGAAGAAGAGTAGAGAGAAATAGACACTTCACACTTGAATACTTGGAAGCTTTGATTGAATGCTTTCTTAGGTGATTACAAATGAGGGTAGGGACACTTATTTATAGTCCACTCCAAGCCCATAGGAATATTCTAGAATACATTAGAATTGTCCACCTTCTAGATTATTCTTCACGCTTTCTTATATTGCATACATAGGCCTAGAATTTTCTAGGTTACTTTTGAGTTTTTCTTGGAGCCTTTACTCCTCATCTTCTCTATAATTGATTGGAATGTTCTAGAACCTCATGGATGGCTCCCTACATTCTGGCCGTCTATAGAATCTTCCGCCCCATGCTTGTCTTGCCAATTTCTAGAATATGGTGGAGTGTGACAGAGAGCTTTGTTAATATTGGGGAAAAAATATTGCTTCTGGATGGGGAGGCATACACCTCATCTTTGGATGAAATGGGGCCTGACGATTGGTCTTCTAGATGTAATATTTTCTCATTTTTGTGTGGTAACAATCTGAACATCACACTATTATCGTTAATCTGCATTTAATTCGTCCACACGTAAAATTTTTACCAGTTGTTTGGGAGGAAAAATATTACAAGTGGACGTGATAGTTGTAGATGGATGATGATTCATGGTATTGAGATAGTATTGAGGTCGTATTCATCAGAACCCCACCTTAATATTATCGTATACTATCGATCCTCACATCCGGATACCTCATGTATTATTTGCTCGCTTGGGAGTAAAAATGGAGTATGGTGGTGGTGAATATGTCGAAGCCATGGAGGCTGCGGCGGTAAGTGTTGAAGACAATGGAGTCGGTGCAATGGGTATCAACGAAGAAGAAGATGAAAGAGGAGAAAAAGTAGAAGAGAATAACCAATAAGTCAAATGGTGATACCATCATCTTCTACAACCATTTAAGCTCAACACTTAAACAAAAATTTTAAAGCCGAAGTGAGAGTGAAGCTTCACAAATAATTTCTCTAAATGTTTTAACTCTCTAAATGGACCGTTCTTAAAATTTTTCAATAAAATTTAAAATAAGATTATTTGTGAAAAAATAACTATTTAAATAAAACTGAAAAATAAGCTACATATAAATTATTTTATTAATTTGATTCAATTATTAAAGTATTAATCATTTAATTTTCTTTTATATTTTTAAGTTTTATTTTTCTATTTTGAAACCAAGTTAAATTAAAAATCAAATTATTTTATTTTTTAAGTATTAAATCAATAAAATTATATAGTTAAGTAATATAAATATTAACATAAACATTATTTTAATAACATTACTCAATTATTTCTAAAATATATTATTTATAATTAATGACAATTTAATGCATTATTGACAATTCATTATATTTTGATTCTTCTAAAATCAAATTAATTAACCCAAAAAAAAAATCAGCTATATTCAACTTATCTAAAAAAAAGAATAATCTGTTTAATGTTGAATTTAAATTTAAAATTAATTTCCAACGAATATACTGATTTAGTTAGTTCATAAATCAGCATCTAAGAAGGCATCTCTAATTATATGGTAGCCATTAGCCGAGGACTCACCACCACACAGTGCCAACTAACTGATTCAGCAAGATAAGGTTACAAGATAAGAGGGATTGACTTATAAACGAAAGGCATACAAATTATCATAAGATCTTCCTTATTGCTGATTTCATCCATCCAATTTTTTGGTGATATCTTCCTGATTAAATGGCACAAAAGATGATCTTTACTATATATTATCTATACAAAATGCTTGTTTTTTCCATAAAAAAGTGAAGAAGATTCTCATTTGCTCGACAACATTCCTTAGTGATCAGTTTTTCAGGGTCCATTTGGAGCAGTTTATTTGGTGCGATGGCGTTTTGGAAACGCACCTGGCTTGTTTGGGTAAACTGCATTGTGGCAGCTCATGCATTTTCAAAAAGCAGAAAATAATTTTTTTTTCACACCGCAGCTATCTAGGTGCGGTGGCAACTTTCTGCTTGCGGACTGGCATTTCCAAAAAAATAAAATTTTGTAATAGTCACCATACCTAGCTTATTAGCAGCTTATCAGCAAATTATTCAATAAGTTACAGCTGCCCCAAGCAAACCCTCAATCTCAATTGATAACTTGCTATAACTCTTTAGTCTCTAATCTCAATCTTATTCTATAACTTCTTGTGTTTCTTATCACAATATTATATGATTAACACATCTATTTATTAGACAATAACTTTAGTGTTACATATAGTCTATGTTAAAAGTTGACCATTGTCATATACCATCTATAGAAAGTGCTTGCTTTTCATGAAATTATCTAAGTTATTAATAGCTAGAAGTTGGTCAATTTGAGTAACATGTATCTACGTTAGAAACTAGACCTACTTAGTTTTACCATGTTCAACAGCGAATATCATAATGAACAAATGATATCTAAATACATAAGTAATATGTAAGTTTTATAAGGACAATGCATTAACCATTAGAAATTTCATTTAAAGTTCTTACAAAACATGAGCAAGCACCATTTAATAGACTCAATTGACATGTCAGGAAAATTTTTAAATATATAAATAGTTCATTTAGTCTAATGATTATGATATGATATCTAACAACAAAATGGGAGTCATAAAAAATGATAATAAGGCAAAAACTTATACCTATATGTATAGATATTTACGAGCGTTGGCATATTGGAAGTCAGATAAATGTCATTATTAAAGTAAGAAATTGAAAGTTATTCCCAATGTCAGAGTAAATCAATATTAAAAAAATAATTTTTTTTTTTTTTGCAAATAAGAAAGATAAAAATTATATCATCGAAATCTTTTTTATATTTTTTAAATAAATTTTAAAAATTAAACCGAATTTTAGAGAAATTTGTTTCTGAGGGTGTTGGAGAGAAGATACTCAGCTCAGATTAAAGGACAACCAACCTAATACAAAAATAACACGCTTAGCTCAAACATTCAAAGTTACTAACTAATAGCATTCACTTAGCTCATAGATACTCGCAAGTCAGATGTGCTTGCCTATGTTAGAGACAGTCGCACAAATTAGAGGTAGCACTTGCATCTCTCACTCTAGCCTAGAAGTCACTTGCTTTTGGGTCAAGAATGCCTACTTAACAAATGGCTTGTTTGCTAGATCTTAGAAGCCTTAGAAGCCCGTATTAAGTTAGCCATTTGTATATACTCTTTAATACATTGATTAATGTGTCCACGTGTCTAAAATGATCAAATAATTTATTTATTATTAATTTATTTCTCTTATTGGAAAAAAATAGATTTTTCTATAGCTCACAACACCAATAAAGAAGGGGGTGAATGATGAATTTGGATATAAAGAATCTACAACATTCTTAAGTTGTTTGGTTGCAACTAGAGTTTAGTTTTAATAGGATTTAGTAAATCATATAGATCAATATTTATCAGATTTTGAGATAGTTAAATCCTGAAAACTGTTTGGCATGTTAGTAAGTAAATCTTGATAAATCTTAAAAAATTATTTGGCAGCTTTAGAAGAATTTAGCAGGATTTATCAAGTTTTATTAAACTTCCAAAGATAAAAATTAGATTAAAAAAATACAAATGAGTATCCAAAGCCTCAAAATATATAAATAAGGGACATTTATATTAATTAATAATTAATTATATAAATTAATAATCAATACTTTTTTCTGTAAACAAATTTATTATTAAGTAATAATTTAATATTAATCATTAATTAATTATATAAATTAAGAATTAGTTAGAATTTTATTAAAATTTAAAATTAAAACATATTTTTATTCATTAAATAAATATTAAAAATTATATATAAATTTATCTAATTATAATTAATTTAAGGATATATAAATTAACTATTAATTATTAATTATTAATGAATTAAATTAATAAAATTAACTTAAAAAATTAAAATTAGAACCACAAACCTCTCCCATCTTCTTTTCCAGCCCGAAACACTCGCCTTGCATCCTCGCCCCAATTTCCATCCGTCCAAAACCCTCGCTTATGTCACTCCTCTCCCGGTTTCGCCAAAACAGTCGCCTTCGTGAACGAACCTTCCCGATACAGTGGCCATTAGAGCTAGCTGGGAAGACAACGACGAGATCGCGACTTACAGGGACCACCAAAACTCCCATCTTTCTCATCCTTCTGCTCCACTCCTCCCAGAAACCATTGAGGAAGGTAAGCTTGTTCATGCCATTCTTCCTCTTCGCTTGTCCCGGATTTACTATATCCGCCGATTCACAGGATTTAATAAACCCAGATTTATGGCGAATCAGCGTCATTTTGGGATTTATGGAGTCATTTTCTGTCCTTAGGCAGGATGTAGCTTAAAATCTGCATAAATCCTGCTTAAAACCGGCTACCAAACAACTCCTTAGCTTTTGAGCTTGTTATACAAAATATCTCGGAACGAGAAACAATAATCGACACAAATCAGAAGAACACACAAAGATTTAACGAGGTTCGGCAAAGAATTGCCTACGTCCTCGGGAGCGAGCCGGCGAATTTCACTATTTCAGAGGAGTTCAATTACATCCCATGGGTTACACATATATATAGACAAACCCACATGTAAATTACAAAAACGCCCTCGCTCCCTTCAACCCACTAACTTCCAAGAGACACCTATCTCTTCACCAAGAAACTCCCTCCGTAGATAGGAGCCATACCTAACAATTCTCCACCTTGGCGAATATCAAGCACTTTAGGAGAAATGCTTCACCCGGTATATGTGCCTACCAAACAAATCTCCACCTTAGCAAATATCCAGTCACTTAGGAGAAATACATCTAACAATCTCCACCTTTGTGAATATCCAGCCCCTTAGGAGAAAATCTCCACCTTGCGAATATCCATCCCTTTAGGAGAAATAGATCATGGAGTTTCTTACACCGGTGGGTTGGGCAACCAAACCATCTAACCTGGCTTAGTCGAAAGTTCTGCTTGCGTTTCCATCATATGTTCCAACAGAGCGATCTCCACCTGCAACTGTACTCCCCAACAGTTTATAGATGTTACCTGCAGTGATCTTCCCTTTCATCACAGTCAGTGCACCCTTAACAATTCTGATGATTTCTTTATCCTCATCTGCGCTAGGAATGAAACCAGTTCTGTGTAGAGTGCCCAGAAATCAAATTCTTTTCAACTCTGGAACATGTCGACATCGCATAATGTTCGACGAGTCGCCATCATACATCCGAATTCGACTTTACCGAGTACTGACAATATTGTAACGTCTATTATCACCCAAAATAGACTGAACCAGAATCAGATAACATGTATGAAGAAAACCACTCCCTGTTCGGTGTTATGTGATGAGAACATCCTGAATCAAGAATCCATCTATCCTTTAACTGAGTTGTCGAATGGCGAAAGTGCATCACTATCACTTATGTCTGTATCACTCTGCACCATATTCGCAGCCCTGGAAGATACATTACGAGTCTCCTTCTTGAGCATTGGACAATCTCTTCTCATATGTCCCAGTTCCTTGCACTTAAAGCAACGAATCTTCTTACCTTTAGGCTTTGACCTTCCAGAAATCTTCTTCTCCTCCTTACTTTCACGATCCCGATTACCGCTTAACATATAAACAATTACCATTAGAGCTTTCCTCGCATTACTGCTTCCGTAGTTGTGCGCAACAATCTTGCGATAATTTCATCAATTTTAATTATTTCTTTCCCATATGTAAGAGTAGTCACCAGATGTTCATAAGAAGTAGGCAACGAACACAAAAGAATCATTGCTCGGTCTTCATCCTCAATATTCACATGAAGACGTGCCAGATCCGTGATTATTTGATTGAAGACATTCAAGTCTTGTGATAAATTAGTCACACTCGCATCTTCGATCCATACTGACCTTTGCTTCGGATACGATTTATTCGTCGAAGATTTGGACATAACGCGAGATTCAATTTCTTCCATACTTCTCTGAAATTTCGGATTCATAACATGATACGTAATTTCATCTGCCAGGACATAAATGTATAGTACCTCACCGCTCGAAGTTGTAACTCTTCCCAATCTTCATCTTCCAGTATTATCGAGTTTCGTAGCTCGCAAAGCGCTTCAAAGTCACTGTTGTGCCAACAAATCTTTTACTTGTTTGCCACAATCCGAAGTTCCCGGTTCCATCGAACTTCACTATCTCGAATTTTGCACCAGACATTGTCATCCGAATTTAATCCTGCACCGTATTTTCCTACCTTGCTTCGAAAAAACAAAAGAAAATACTCCGCAAATAAATTTAAAAAAACACGAAATTTTCACTCGTCGAATGCGAAGCATTATCCGCGATTCTCCCGTGATTCGTGAATCAAATTTTCACACGAAACACAATTCCCGTTCGTACCGATAACCTCGGCGCCAATTGCAGTTTCCACGAGCCACGAATCCCTTCGCACCTGTTTGAAGAAAAACCTCCACGAAACTCCTGTTCACGAAACAATCGTGCCTGCTCGCCACCTGCACCCTGCCGAACTCCACCTGTCGCAAAATCTCCTGCGACGAACCGGCGAATTTAACTGGTTGAACACCTCAATTTCCCGCAAAACGAGGCTCCTGTTCGCGGTGGACAACCTCTGTTTCCCGCGGATTTTTGAACCGGCCGAACTCCTCTGTGGAATTAAAAATTCCCTCCGCACAGCAATTAAAATTTCTCCGTCAGCACCTCTTCCAGAAATTAAAAAAGAAAATAAATTTCTTCTCTGTGATTCTTTCTTTCCCTGGTAACTCAGCGGAGGAATTAATTCTCCTTTGGCTGCAGCAAAATGGAAGGGGAATATTCCCTCTAGTAGAAATCCCAGATTCCCTTCTCCTGGAATCAATTAATTCTTCCCTGGCTTAATCCTTCCCAGCAATTTAATTCCTATCCGCAAGGAATATTCTTCTAGTAGAAATGGAAGATTCCTTTATTCCTTCCACTCCCTCCTTCCCTGCAGCCTGGAACCACCCGAACTGCTCAAACTGCCGCGCCTGCAACCGTTCCAGGCACGACTCGCCAACCGCCGCAACCGTTCCCGCGCCGCGGACTCCCTGCCCGCGAACCGCCTGGCCGCCGCCCTTCCCCGGCGCCGACTGACTTCCGGCTAACGCCTGCTTCGGGCCGCCTCCGCAAACTGCTGCTTTCTCGCGAGATCAACTTCGCACGCGACTGTTTCGCGCCTCTGCTCCTCGCCCAGCGCCTCTGACGCGATTTCCCCGAATACGAAGCCGCGAACTCGAAGCCTGCTTCTTCCTGCCGCGAATCCAGACGCCTGCTACAGGAACCGTTCGCACCTCTTCGCCGAGACGCCTCTTCGCAGAATGGCGTCTGCTCGTTCCGCAAGCCGCTTCCGCTTCGAGACCTGCTGTCCGCGAACTGTCCTCTGCGCCCTATCGCGCGCCTTCTTACGAGCCTTCCAGCGAGCCGAACTCCCGCCACTCGCTTGCGCAGGTCACGCGAGAACGTGTTCCGCCCTGCGACGAACTCCACTTGAGACGAACACCTCACCGGGAACTACCTCTCCGCGCCAAACTCCCTCCTAGAACACCACACCGCAATTCTTCAAACCTCGAAGCCAAATCTTCTTTTCTTCTTCGATTTCCCGCGTCGATCTCCTACTGTGCCCTCGAACGAGGCTCTGATACCAATTGTTATGCAAAATATCTCGGATCGAGAAACAATAATCGACACAAATCAGAACACACAAAGATTTAACGAGGTTCGGCAAAGAATTGCCTACGTCCTCGAGAGCGAGCCGACGAATTTCACTATTTCAGAGGAGTTCAATTACATCCCACGGGTTACACATATATATAGACAAACCCACATGTAAATTACAAAAACGCCCTCGCTCCCCCCAACCCACTAACTTCCAAGAGACACCTATCTCTTCACCAAGAAACTCCCTCCATAGATATGAACCATACCTAACAGAGCTATGATGGATAAGTCCCTTCCTAACTTTCTCTACTCATCCCAAGTCTCTTGCCTTCTCTCTTATCTTTGTCTCCTCTAGTTATCGCCAAGAACTCATGAATCATGTAAGTAGATCAGGGATAAATAGAAGACAACAATTATTACATCTTATTTTCTTGCAACAGAATAACGCTCATCTCGTCCGTCCTTCATAGATCACCTATCAGAGACTATATATACACAGAAATTGGCTATAAACTCTTTACATAGATACCATACAGACTCTACCCGCACACAAGCGTGGCTAAAACTCTTCATAAGACTTGTTCGAGCTTCATAACTTTACTCAGCATCCGGTTCCATTCAAGACATTATTGATCCGGTCCGGCAAGCTGAGCCAGTGACAGTCATCAAAGCGGCAATGAGCAACGCCTCGCAAAGTTTCAGCAACATCAGACGGCTCCAAGAAGAACGGGGTCCATGTCGGGGTACCATCCTCAAAAGAGTTGTGTGTGAGGCGCTTTATGTCAGATCCGTCAATCTTCACTGTGAAAATTTCTCCATAAGGTTGGTAATGGTGAGGATTCGAGATAGGTTCTGCTGAGACCGCAGCATAGTCTGATGTGAACACCAAACTTGTGGAGTCTGGGCTAAACCAAGGATGGTTTGTCCTCCCTCCATCCCCGCTATGCACAACTCTCCTCAGTCCAGTTCCATTTGGGTGAACCATGTAGATGGAGAAGCTCCCACCTCCAGGGTTATGTCTATCAGAAGCAAAGGCAATCCATTCTCCATCAGGAGACCAATTGCACATGGTGTCACTCCAAGGTCCTTCTGTGAGCTGATAAATTCCTGCACTTTCTCCTTCAACAGCATCCATTATATACAGATTCTTGTGACCTGATCGGCCGGAACGAAACACCACCCACTTGCCATCAGGTGATGGAGAAGGGAAAGCATTGTTCTTCCCTCCTGAAGTTAGTTTCCTGATAAAAGGCTCAGCTTTGTCATCGTCTTCACTCAGAGTAATTGAAATGACATCAACTTCAGCACTTTCAACGGCAAAATCCGGACCATTGCTGGTATATATAACACCTTTTCTTTTCCAATCCCAAGCAGTACCAAAAGCATTGCCATTGTAAAGCTCTCGTGGATTAGAACCATCAGAATTAACTACATACAAACCAGGCAGATTGACATAGGCGATCTGCCGACCATCAGGTGAGAAGGAAGGAAAAGACCCATCAATTCTGAATATTGAAAACTTGTCCGGCGATAAGCTAGCGATACTCTCCAGAAGCAAAGGAGGGTTTCCGCTATTCCTGCTTCCTCGGCATCTATGATAGCCAATCCTGCTGGCATCCGGGGAGAAGAAGGGGTTGAAATGGTGAGTTTTAGGGGAAATTACCCTAGTCACCTCAACATAATTGTTCTTTCCGTCTCTTAGATCCAGTAGCTCAATATGCCGGAACTGGGAGCTGGATCTTCTCGTCGCCACCGCTATAAGCTCTGGAGCAGCAGCGCTTACCGCCGGAGTGAAGGCATGGAAACCGGGAGGGGTGATCCTGTCAAGAGAGATTAGCAAAGGGGCGTCTCCATGAGTGCTAATAGCTGCTCTGTAAACACTCCACCATCCATCCGAGCTCCGACGATGGAAGTAGATGGTGGAGTCATCGGCCCAACAAGGCCAACCGCCATGCTCGACCACCAAAGTCCGTACGGATCCATCAATAGTCTTGAAGATGTAGATGTCGGTGTTCAGCTCCTGTACCTCTCCAGTCCACCCGCGCTCGCCGGAAGAGGCGACCGCCGTCCATTGACCGGAGGGAGAGATGGCGGGACTGTAATCGGCGATACCATCGGGGGTGAGGCGGGTGGTGGACCCGCTGGGCAGGTGGGTGGAGTACACCGCGGCCCAACTCTGCCTCGGAGACTGAGAGGGCTGATGGGTAGAAACGAAGATGAGGCGATCGCCCGACAGGGATGGACGGTCCTTCATGGAAACAGTGGGTGGGCCGTCGGGTGGGGGCAGAAGAGAGAAGTGGAGGCGGGTGGGGAGCTCTAGGGTTTCGCGTCGATTGGATGAAGAATATGATGAGGGGTAAAGGTCCAGGTAGATGGTGGGGTAGCCGGAGCGTTCGGTGACATAGATGAGGGCGTCAAAGTCATCTGTATGAGAGGAAGAAGAAGAGAGGTTGAAGAGGGAGAGGAGGGAAGAAGGATACGAGGGGAAGAAGCCGTTGTAGTTGACGGAGATGCCATCGGTGAGCTGGAGTTCGGTTTGGGGGGTGGATGGGGATGTAGGGGTGGAGAACAAGTCGAAGCCGTAGAGGCTGCGGCCGAGAGTGGTGAAGACGATGGAGCTGGTGGAGCGAACTGGAACGAAAAGGAGGAAGACGAAGAAGAGAGAAGTGAGGAAAAAGAATGGTGGTGAGAATTTCATCTTCTACAGGCTTGTCAGCTCACAGTTCGTCTTCTTACACTCTGCAGCTTTGCCAAAGCGAGTGAAGAAGGATTTGAAGATGAGGAAGCGGTCGTGGTTTCCGGATATTATTGCACAAGTAATTTTGTAATAACCTATCAATACTTAATAAACAATATGTTGTAAATACTTTAATAATCAATATCCTTTCATATCCTTCCAATACCCTCAAAATGAGGACGAATTATTCCATCCGGAGCACGTACGCAGCCTTGGGTGCGGATTTTTTCGGTATTGGATGGGTACTGGATAGGTATGGATGGGTATGGATGGGTATGAATAGGTATAGATGGGTATTGAAGGTTGGGTATTGACTATTAGGTGAGTATTGATGGGTATTGAAGGGTACTGGATGGGTATTAGGAGGAGATGTGTGCGGATGTGTGCGTTCTCCGTATGGAATAATAGCTCCAAAATGAGGGTATTGGAAGATTATTCTGCACCCAGCGACTGCGTGCGTGCTCCGTATGCAATAATTTTCTCGTGATTTCAGTGCGGCTAATTTTTTTTATAAATAAACTTAATTTTTTTAGTTTAAAAATTGATTGAATAAAATATTTTATTATGATGAATATATATCTATTAGACATTTTGTTTTTATATGTATGATTTGCAATAATGATTTTAAAATTAGAAATATTATGTCCATGGGAGGTCTTTAAACTAATGATTTGTGTGCCGTGTGCGATATGGCAGATAAATTATACTTTTTTTTAATTATCTCTACAGCATTTTGATGAAAATTTGTTTTATTTTATGTTTTTATGGAAAATTTAATGCAGAATTTAGTGCATTTAATAATTTGATAATGATACAGGATAAACTTTTATATGTACTTATTAATATAATAAATTAGCCGAAATAACTATCAGAATTTAGCGCACTTGCATACGATATGAGAGTTAGGGCTGTTAAAAAAGCTCGTTGTTTGCGAATAGTTTGTGTTTGATTCGTCAAGGAGTTCGTATTTGATTTGTTTGATAAGTAAATGAGTCAGACATGAATAATTTATTTCGTTCGGTAAGTTAAACGAATCAAACATAAACTGTGATGCGTTCGTTCGTGTTCGAATGGTTATTGTTCGAAATATAAAATAATTTAAATTAATTATATATATAAATTTATGATATTTTAAAAATTCAATTTTTTCAATTATAATATATAGTAAATTAATAATAATAATATATTAATATACTATATTAGTAATATATTAATATAGATATTATATATTTATATAATATAAGTTATATAATTAATATAATATATTATTTACATATATTAATTTTAGGACTGTCAAACTGGCTCGTCGTTCACGAACAGCTCTTGTTCGGCTCGTGTTTAACTTATTCATTAAGAAACGAACACGAACAATGACTTCACGAACGATTTCGAACACGAGCTTATTTCAAACAAACTAAATTTCATACGAACCGAACATGAACACAAGCTATGTTCATTCGTGTTTGGTTCGTTTACACCCCTAATGAGAATATAGTTTTTCACGGTCAGGTCGCAGGTTCATATATGATACAGTTTGGGCTCATCTTTTCATGTAAATAAAAAAGTAGAATTTAGGATTTTAGTCCTTTCATTTTTTGGTCTTTCATTAAAAAGAATTAAGTTTAATTTGGGTCATAAATTAAAAAATGAAATTTGGACAATAACGGGTCTTTTTAATCTTTTGAGGATGTAGGGTCTTGTCTAAACACAAATCCTTCTAGCATTAGCAAACAGGGAGGCGAGGGAGGGGAGGGAGGGAGGGAGTAGGATCAACCCTTAAAAAAATAGAACTATATATCTCGTGGGCTCCTCATTTATGTTTTTATATTTGACTCTTATTTATAAGGCATATGTGTCATTTTATAGTGTAAAAAATTTTATAAAACTACATAATGTTGAGTCGTATTTAGCAGTTCATGTCATTTCCAACAACTTTACGTCATGTCCGGCCGTTTTATGTCATGTCCGACAACTTTATGTGATTTCCACATCTTTATGTCATGTCCTATAACATTTATGTCATGTTCTGTCATATAGTGGAACTTGATAGTTCACCAGTTTGACAGTTAAGCAGTTCGACTAGTCCTGCTGCTATGTAGTTCAACCACTTCTACCATGCAGCTCAACCAATTCTCCTGTTAGGTTGTTCAAAAGTTTGGTATTTATGTAGTTTGTTAGCTGGGCAATTTAGCAATTCAGCAGCTGGGCGGTTCAGCAATTAGATAACTAGGCAGCTGAGCAATTCAGTAATTAACTAGGTAGGCGATTCAACAACTTGTAGTTAGGCAGCTGGGTAATTCATCAACTTAACAACTGGACAGTACAAAAATTCACCAGTTGGACAAATTAGTAATTCAATAGTTGGACAACTCTCAAGGCCTTAGGTTTATACTTGGTCTGTTAAGGTTGTTATTCCATTGCAAAATGGTTAAGCATATGTAGTTTATTTATTTTTTGTTTTGTTTTTTATTTTTATTATTTTGGTTTTTCTTTTTCTTGAATTTGCTTATGAGTGACAATACTTTTACTGGATGCATCTTTCTCGATTATGTTTATCATTAATAATATTTTCATATTTATTAGCTTAGTTTTGGGATGATGTCACAATGTCTTTTCCTTAAAAATGATGCTTTATGTAAGGTTGAGCGACGATGATGAAAGTACTTTTTGTGATGTCTGATCTCCTAATTTTAGATGTTGTTATTATGCGTGGAGTAAGAAAATTTATTACTATTTTTTTACTAAATAATATCAAAATTTTAAATAAAGAATAATATATATTTGAGATTATTTATTAAAAATCATCATTTCATTTATTTTACCGATAAGAAATTCCAATTTAAATCCTATTGTTTTCAATATTTAATTACTATCATATTAATGATACTATTACTATTACTATTACTATTACGACCTATTTTCATTATAAAAAAAAATAAAGTTTGCTAAAACATTATCTACCAAACTATCTTATTAATAATTGTTCCCTAAACTCACTCTCTCTCTCTCTCTCTCTCTCTCTCTCTCTCTCTCTATCTCAGGTGGGCTCTTCAATTATGTTTTTATATTTGACCCATATTTATAAGTCCTGGATGTCATTTTTTTATTGTGTAAAAAATTATATAAATGTACATAATGTTGAGTCATATTTAATAGTTTATGTCATTTCCATCAACTTTATGTCATGTCCGGTAATTTTATGTCATGTTCGGTAGTTTTATGTCATGTCCGACAACTTTATGTGATTTCAGCTTTATGTCATGTCCTAAGCATTTATGTTATGTCTTGTCATATAAATGAACTTGATAGTTCGCCAGCTGGACAGTTAAGCAATTCAATTAGTTCTTCAGCTAGGCAGTTCGACTAGTTCTCCTGCTGTGTATTTCGACTAATTCTCCTGCTATGCAGTTTAACTAATTCTCCTGCTAGGTTCTTCAACAATTTGGTATATATGTTTGTCAGCTAGGCATTTCAGTAATTTGGCTGCTGGGCAGTTTACCAATTGGGTAACTAGGCAGCTAAGCAATTCAGTAATTCTTTAGCTGGACAGTTCAACAACTTATAATTTAGCCCGTTGGGCAATACATCACTTTGACAATCGGGGAGTCTAACAATTTGCCAGTTGAGCAAGTTAGTAATTCAACAGCTGGACAGCTCGGAAGGCCTTAGGTGTATACATGTTCAGTTAAGTTTCTTGTTCCATTGCAAAATGGTCAAGCATATGCAGTTTACTTTTTTTGTTTTATTTTTTTGTTTTTGTTTTTCTTGCTCTTAAATCTGCTTATGAGTGACAATATTTTTACTGGATGTATCTTTCTCGATTATGTTTATTATTGATAATATTTTCCTATTTATTAGCTTACCTTTAGGATGCTGTCACAATGTCTTTTCCTTTAAATTGATACTTCATGTAGGGTTGAGGGATGATGATGACAATACTTTTTTTGTGATGCCTTCTCTCCTACTTATAGATGTTGTTGTTATGAGTGGAGTAAGAAAATTTATTACTATTTTTTACTAAATAATATCAAAGTTTTAATTAAAGAATAATATATATTTGAAATTATTTATTAAAAATCATCATTTCATTTATTTTACAGATAAGAAATTCTAATTTAAATCTTATTGTTTTCAATATTTGATTATTATCATATTAATAATATTATTACTATTACTATTACAACCTATTTTTACTATAAAATAAAATAAAATTTTCTAAAACAATATCTACCAAACTATCCTATAAATAATTGCTCCCTAAACTCTCTCACTCTCACTCACTCAACCACACACACACAGGAACACAAATATCTGATATTTATACAAAATTCTATTAATATTTTAATAAGTGGCGAGCCCTCTTCCACGACACCTCATTATTTAATTACAAATAAGACTAAAGGCTCAGTTTCCACGACATTGAGAGTGCATTTGGGGAAGTTTGTGTTTATCCAGATAAGATGTTTATCTAGAAATGCGGACAGCGGTGTTCGACTCGCGTTCCGTATTTAGTGTAAAAAATCAACTGAGTTTTCAGATAGACTGCTCAAACACAGTTTATAAACAGTGATATAGTGTTTTCAAAATGCCGCCGCAGTGGTTAAGCTGACCCAAACAGAGCCTGAGCCTTCACATCTTGCTTCTTGTCCTGCTGTTAGTGTTCCATCACCACACGATGAGCCTAAATTATTTATGAAGCATATATAACTTGTCCGTTATATGAGTTATTCTTGACTTGAATGTACATCTTGTTCCATATGACATTTTCCTCTCTTACATGGGAGAATGGCATGAGCTTAAAATTTTCTATACAAACTCATACAAATTGTTGAGGAGTATTCTCTAATGTGCTTGCAGAGTTTGGTTAGTTTAATGGATGCAAACTCAAAACTTGGTGAGAATAGACAAAGTTGGGCTGATTTTATGTTTGAATTTGGTTCTCCAATATTTTCCAAATAAGAAAGTTAGAAAGTCAATAGACTAAAATAATGACTGTGACTAGATGAAATCTAGAATTTTTATAATTTTTAATGGAGTTGAGGTTATGGGTTTAATTAATTGTTCAAATGAGAAAACCGGCTTCGCTAGACCATTTTAGTCCTCAGGGCTAGACTCTATTGGGCGCTGGTTACTCTGACGATTCAAACTTGTTTAAGCTTGAAATTATTTGTAGTGAGAAGTATGTTGAGTTTTTTTTTTTTTTTAATATATATATTGAAAAATTTTAATGAGTTTAAGACCTTAAAAATTAAACAAAAGTTAAAAGAGACCTATAATATTTAACTTATAGGTTTAAATTCTTATAGGGTTTAAGACATTTGAATACCTTAACGGTGTCGGAATTGAACAATATTGGGCTCGTTGGATTCATCTTGTTGAGACGCTCGATTCAACTATAAACTTGCTAGATTCTGCATCAATTTGACATTCCAAATGAGTCCAAAAATCTTTCTAAGTGTGGTTGAACGATTTGATATAAGCTTGATTTGACTCAGATTAGACTATTTTTAATATCATTGGGTCCATCTCATCGAACCGGTCAGTTTGACTATAATTTTGTTTAAATCAGAGCTTTATGTGACTATTTATCAAGATTTGAACATTTCTTGTTCAAAATATTGTATCGAGATTTGTGGCATTCCTTGAAATTCGTGCCGTATGATCAGTCGTGTCACTCTGAATAACAATTTCGCACACAACAAAGAACTAAAACACTATTTCTCTCCATTTCTATTCTTTTGTTTGGACTTTGATCAAACTCCTCTTTTTTGGATTAAGGTCTTGGTTGGCCTATTTCACATTGTATTTACTTCTTGTGCCACACTAGAGAATGACAATAAGCATGGCATGATAGTAGCAAGCTAGGATATTCATAATTATGAGTTAGAGTTCATTAGTATTCACAATTAAGAAAGTCAATTTATTAATAAGCTATTTTGGGCCAAACAAATGGGGGACAAAAAGCACTAGTTTCATTATTATGGATCCACTTTTACATACATCACAAATAAAGTAATGTAAGTTTATCATTGTCTCATTTATCATCTTTGTAAAATATATGATAAATGATACTAAATTTTTATACTAGAAGAAGGATTATTAGTAAAAATAATTGTCAAATGATTCCTTTATATAATCAATTTATGTTTTATGTTTTATGTTTTTTTTTTGGATAACAGGTTAAAAAAATAAAATAAAAAACAGAGTTATTTACTTATTATAGTTTAATCTTATTATTTATTTTAAAAATATTGAAATAAATAATAAAATTTATTTTTGGTGTTCTTAAAACATGTTTCCTGATTCCCTATGTTCTCATACATCTCTCCTTCTAACGAGCCGAGGATTGTGAATTTAGCTCAAAGATCATTAATCCCTCAAAAATTCATTCAAATTTTCACATGGATCAAGATCAGATCAAAATTAACAAGTCAACTACAAGTTAAAATTTTGGATTTAATTTTTTTTAGCAGATTTCGAGCCGTCGAGCTGATTATGAGCAACGCCATCCCGGCACGAAATCAGATCGTTAATAACCGTAATGATGTTAGAGCTAAGAATTTGTGAATTTAGCTCAAAGATCGTTAATCACTCGAAAATCAATTCAAAGTTTGACTCAGATCAAGATTAGATTGAAATAAACGAGCCGAACTATGAGTTAAAATTTTGGACCAAATTTTTTTCCAGCCGATGCTGAGCCAACCCCAACTCAGCTCGAAATCAGATTGTTAACTGCCCTAAAACAGCCTTATCTTCTTCCTCCAAACCATGAAAACATAGAAGGCATTGAATAAGATTCCTTCCTGCTCTAAGCTCTACCAAGCATCCAATCACACCACATTGCCCACTGTATGCACCCTTACCCTCCTTAATTCAACACCATGATGCCATTTCTCCGCCCCATCAGCCAACTCTACACCTTCGAACACCTCGTCGCCGCCATGCCGATCTCAGTTGTTCTCCCAACCTCCTTACTTTACCTCCCTCATCCATGAATTTGCAGGATTTGGTTGAAGCAGATGCTATGTTTTACACTTCAATGATGGATGTATACTTCAATAAAGGAAAGACAGAAGATGTGATGAGGAATTATATAATAGAATAGGAGTCATTGGAGTAAAGCTAAGGAGGGTTAAGAAGGAATACTTAATTATTTTTGTAACCCCTATACTTATTATTGGTATAAATAAAGGTATTCCAATTTGATATTTTCAAATCAAGAGATTTTGACATCTGTACTGCATATGAAATTTCTTATGCTTTGAATAAATGGGAAGCCCCCTAGCAAGAAAGAAGTGGATCTTCCCACGGTTCTGTCACCTTCGACTCTATTTACTATTATGGTAAATCAGTGTATCCGTTGCTCTAGATTCATTGTCAAATCTTTTTTCAAAGCTCACTTCAAAAAAATAAAAAATAAACTCTATAGCTATTGTGTGATAGGGCCAAGAGTCATCTTCTACCTAATGGAAATATTCTTCTGCTGATCGATCTAGAGATCATTTCGATTTCGTGAGAAACGAGAATTCAAAATCTCACATATTAATCGATTAAACAGAGACTCAACAACTAAAAGAGAGACCAATTCATTGGGATCTTCAAATCCAATAGAAGAACGAGAATCAGACAGCTATAGATGAATTCCTCGTCAATACGTCACCTGAAAAGTCTCCATTGCTTGACATTCCGAATTTTGAATGGATCCACCAGCTACCAATCAATGCATTGTCAGAGTTGTCTGAATCTATGATGTGAAACTTTGCTTCAGTCCTCATATCACCAAACTGTAGTGGGGGGTGATAGACCCGAGTTCTTCACCTTGTTCATTAAACCCCCTGAGCATGAGATTGTAAATTTTATGATGTTATTGACACAACTGCGATCATGTTTTGATAAGTAACGCAGGCCAATCATTTGTCAATATTTTGAAAATTATAGCTTCACTAAAGGTTATATATATTATTTATAAATAAAGGTAATAAGTTTGATAAGCACAAAACTAGAAATTCTTAGGTGTGCATTGCATAAAAATATTCTCATGCCTTGGAGAAATTGTTGTGTTCGAAGTCTGGATATCAGCTGCGTCCTGACTACACGATACGTTCATAGCGTCAGATTTTTTTCTCCACGACGATTCGTGTATCGTGTGAGTCTGTTGTCCAGATGCAATTCTACGTCCAGACCCTGGACACAATAATTTTTCTATGCTTTGAGTACGTGATTCATTTATTTTGATATTGCATATTTTAAGTATTTTAAAAATTACAACTTCATTGAAGATGAAGTTATTCATTTAGAAAAATTCTTAGATGAGTTTTGTATAAGAAAATTGCTAGGCATTGAGTCATCCTTTTATTTTAATATTATCTTATAATGTTACAGATAAAACGTGGTCAACATGTTAAATAAATTATTGGTTGGATGAAAGATGAAATTTAAGCATAGCTCTGACTTAAAATAAGCTGATATGTCTGGATAAATAATGCTGCCACTATAGTTTATTAATTTTAATGTTCTTAAAACTATACCATCATTGAAAATTTATTCAAATTTGACTGCTGCAAAACTGATAATTTTTAGATTATTGCATGAGAAATTTCCGATGCTTCGAGCGAGTAATAATTTTATTTTTTTAAATAAACGGATAAACTAAAAATTATTTTGAATATTTTTAAATTTTAGTTAATTTATTTTGAACATAGCAAATGAATATATCTTCAAATTAAAATACAAATAAAGCAAATTTAAAGTTACATTAAAGATAAATAAAAATGATCTCAAACAACCCTTGAGAAATGAAAAATAAAATTTATGCACAACTAAGTAGTGACAAACATTTATGTATTAAGCCCATCGATAAAATATTCATAATATTGGGGAGCTCGGGATTTGGAAAAAAAATATTACATCAAGGCTCTAGATGTAATTCGAGTCTGTGATCTAATGGTGAAGCGCCGCGTGTCAAGTGGGTCCACCACAACACACTGAGATTGGTGAGTGTTATAATTTGTGGAGCCCACCTGACACGTAGTGCCCCATTATTGAACTCCGGATGCATCCGGAGTCCTGATATAATATTTTTTCTAGGATTTGCACCGCTCGAAGGGACAAATGTATTTACCTTTTAGTGCAACAACTCTGCTAACTAGTATCTAGGAAGCAATAGATGAAGGTAGAGAAAGAGAGAGAGCTGAGGTGTTTGGCTATAACTTCATGTAGCATTAGGGATATTTAAAGTATTTGAAGGATGATAAAGAGAGGAATCATTATAATATTGAAAAAAATAGCCTATTTTTTTGAAATTTTTGGCTTAGCAAACATTTGTTTTTTTTTTGAAAGAGATAAATGAAATTTCTTTTTGTGTGCATGAGTTAGTCATTCTCTTGAAGGGGAGAAAGACTCCAATCATTGAGCAACGCCATTATCCTCTTACAAAATTCTATTTTTCTTAAAAAAAATAAATAAAGGAGAAACATGCTAAAGATTCATCAACAAATTGTGCGTGTGCATATTAGCTACGATGAAGTCAGTTGATAGACCTGTTAATCCTATTCTGATGTTGGATGATTACATGAAAATAATTAAATTATTTTTTTATAAAAGTCTTGATTAGAACTATCATGTAAGTATTGTTGTTTTGATTTATCATATTGTTGTAAATTAATAAATTAATCTATTGTGACCGTTGAATTTTGTTTTGTCCATGAAAATGCTCAAGGAATAAAGCTAGAGGAGAAAGAGGGTGAGTAACATAGAAGAGCGTGAGAAGAAATGTTGTATTGAATTAAAGGGGACTATCTTCAAGTGGGGAAAAAATCCCCTGATTTAAATTTACTTATTTCTCTATATGAAATGTACATAATAGATGATTGCAATCATATGTCTAGGAATTAATGGTTGTTTGGATTTGTCTTTTACTTCATTTGGAGAGCTGAAACTAATTTAGCTTCGATCTTTTACATGTGTTCATGGCATTCAAACGCTTTCTTGCTAGTCACACACATCACCTACACATTCGTCTTTCTTTTCTAGAAATTTCTTTCTCAAATCAAGAATTTGGGTGTGAGTGAGTCCCTATCTGATGGTCATCTAATATTCACCCTTGTCTATTTTCTTATTCTCAAAGTTCTATAAGAAACGATCAATGCTCAACTTAATCGTACTTGATCATTGGAACTTGGACATCATATGCCCTAATAGGTGTGCCTAGGTTAGATCATCTTCACCACTCTTGTTTATCTGAGCTGGATCCTTTCGCAGGTCTGGGGAAGGAGGATAAGCTCATTAAGTCAGCCTCTCTTATAGCTTGCCTACTGTAATTTCTTTTGGTTGTATATTTAATTCTCCAAATCTCTTAACTTTTGAAAATTTATGTTGAAACAAAGATAAGAGAATAAATATATTGAACTATTACAAAATTTAAATGTCACTTATGACGTGGTTACTCCCTTGGGTTCTAGAATTTGATCCTTATAAATAAGGTAATAATGTGTTGTTAGCTTTATTTGTGCTTCAAACTTCTTCCTCTATTTTCAGACTCAACTATCGATATTCATTCATATTGCCTTGGCAGCTCTCAACAAGACTAATGTCAACATCCTAGAAGAAGATTTGTTACCAAGTTTGTTTATCAAGTGAAAATACAGAAGCAAATTGAAAAGACAATAAAAGATGGTGAAACTGATGAAGAGGAGATTGGTTTCTACCCCGAGAGAGGCATCTCAGATGACTCGCATGTGGGGGAGACTATCATTAAACTAACTTCACTGGTGAATAATTCATTGAAGGAAACTTTTTTGTCTTTGTGACAGCTGTTGTCTCCTACCCTATAAAGGGGTTTTTTCTAATATTTGTAACACTGTGTTCATCACTTATAACAAGTTTTAATTCTACTATTTTCACCATTTCTGATACTTTTCAAGATGAGCACATGTCATTCATTGTTGCCAAGATTTTTGGGAAGTCTAATGAGTTTAATGGAGACGTCGAGTCGGTGTAACATGATTATGTCTTTGTTTTTCCCATTTGCTTAAGTTGAAAAATAAGGACGAGATATTGAACTCGTTATATGATACTGAGTTGTTAATTTATTATGATCAATTCAAAACTAGGTTACGAATGTCACTCTATTAAGAGCTAGTGGTTATTTTTTATTTAATTTTATTATTCCAGGTCAAACAATATTCAACTTAGGCTTGAAATTAGAGAAGAAAGATTTTTATGTCAATGAATGGATATTATTTTATAAGGCTGAAGAAATGGAGACTCTAGTAGATTTTGTGAGGCTCTTAGATTTAAACCTCTGAATAAAAAAAAGTAAAAGATAGATGAAAGCTCCTTACAAGCTTCTCTTCTATTTTCAATCCATTCTACATCTTCAAGACTATTTGTTTCTATGCATATTACTTTGCATATGAGATGGCATAATAACAGATCAGGTGAATCTAGTACATTTTGTCAGCCGATGTGAAAGGAGCATAAAGATATTTTGATCATACTTTTCTTGAATTTACTACAAAATCATGTAATATTAGACTTGACTTATATGTTGATGATTTCACACCAAACAGTCACGACTACTTGCCCTACTTATATCAGCTCAAGATCGTTCCTTTGTACAAACTTTCACTTAAGATGTGTATGAATACCCTCTTCATATTTCTCACAAACTTTCACTATATCCTAATAGCCCAAAAAAAAGAATTGATGTATATTATAGCTTTAATAACTTATGTCAGTTATATAAAATAGGTTTAATAGTTTTAATAATTTATGCCATTTATATAAAATAGAAAATCTAAATGAAAACACCCTTAATGTGGATAATAAATATTTTTTTTTTGCATGAAATGCTAACAAGATGAAGCACTGAAGAGAAGTTAACATGCATGTATTGCATGGACATGTCAAAGTCATTCTCTTCACATAGTAGAAAAATTCTTAGTTTGATTATCGCAACATACGTAACTCTTTGAGGTGAAATAGAAATGCCTTCAAATGAAATAGAGTAAAGAAACTAGGGCCATCGTCAAGATTAACTAGGAATGAATTATGGTAGATTGTTAGTACAAATCCATATATTATAATTATTTTGAGTTATATTCATAGTATCCCTTTAATTTTGGTACTAATCATAATGGGACAAAACAAAGCATTTTTTGGGAACTGCCCTATTATAGAACTAATTTGATGATGCAAAATCTAGGTCACATACACAGAGAAAATTTTGTAAATAATATTTCAACACTCTGATGGACGTTAAGGGCAAAATTAAGGATAAAATGAATGTCAGGCTGGAAATTAGGGAGCTCCTCCCTACACACTTACAGGTTCTCCCACATATAAAGTACAAGAAGAGGATGGTAAGATTTTTTTGTGCATTAAGTTTTAGTGGGTAATTATTATTTAATAAGTTTTTTTCTTATGTAGAAAACACAAGACCATAAAAGAGAGCCTATCACCACTTGTTACATACTCATATGCATTGGTATCAGTTGAACCTCTAATGGCTGTCATCAGTTCACAGACACCACATGCGAGTGATAGTAATTTTATATCATTGCAATTATCCTAAAATTTATCTTTGTCTCTTAACATGGAGGTTAAGAGGAGTTCATATCTTTAGTAGTGATTTTTATCAGTCAAACTTTGACCAGAATCCATTAGATTAAGAAGAAAGGGAGAACATATGGCTTAGGTTCACAGGGACTTCCATCCGATAACATGTCATATTCTTCTATAAAATCACCACATCCATCTATGCTGAAATTCACTAACAGGTTGTAAAAATCATTGAGGATATAGATGCTTGATTTGTTCCCTAACTTGCTGAGATGGAGGCTAGAAAGAGGTGTGACGTGAGGCACATCGACGAAGAAAGCAACTGATGGATTTGATCGAGGAGGACGAAGAGGACAAGAAGGATGAGGATGAGTATGAAGAGCTTAATGATGAGTAGCTTTGTGGATAGATGTTTATATTATTAGTGTCATTTTTGTTGGAGGGTAATACATATTTCTATTCTGAGACACATGGTGGATGTTTCATTTATTGTTATTTAATATATTTTTATTGCCTTTATTTTAAATTTATGATTATCATTGTATGGTTTTAGCTTAGTTGGAAATTATAAGAATTTAGCTATATTATATGTTGATATGGGCATTTCATTTACTATTGTGAAGCAACCATAGTTGTATAAGTTGTAATGGGCTAAGGAGGTTATTATCCTCTTATTTGGTGCATTTTTTGTGGGCTTTTGTGTGACTCACTCGTTTGTTATGTAAATAATGATAGACATGTCTATCGATTTCTCAATATGTTTTGAATCAATTAGTGCAAACTGTCCAAATTTGACTGAGTGTCACATACCATTGTTAAACAATTATAAATCTTTGATTCGTCTGAATGCCAACGTAAATAATTTTTTTACGGACATTTGACAGTTAGAACATTTTTTCAACTAAGAAAATAGTGGCAATGCTTGCTCCAAATAAAAATCATTATAAAATTCAATAAGTGAATAGAATTTTTATTTAACCAACGAAATTGTTAGTCGCCTTATTTAGACCTACTTGTATTAAGTCCCTTGGCACCAAAGCAAAAACCACAAAGGGCGCTCTATAGTAGTATCTTTAAATTCACTTTTATTATAATGAGGAGTCTAGCTCTATTGAATTTTGAAACATTTACGTTTATTTTCCTACATAGTTTGACTCAAACAATGACAAGAAAGTTGTCTCGATTTCGGAAAGCCCAAAGGGATAGGTGCCTATAAGGCTCAAATCGCCATGTCAAGAGGTAGCGAGGTTGTAGTTTTGAGTTTGTGTGCTCATGATTCTAGAGTCTTGTTGTAAAGTCAATCTTACCTCTGCCAAGTAGTCCCTTTTGATAAGGGTTAAAAGAAAGATATTTATAAATGGGTACATGATCTCGCTGCCACCGAGCCATTTGCCCTAGCCCAAGTTAAGAGAAAAGATGTATTTATAGAGAGGTATCCTGAATGGTCTAGCTTCAAACAATATTCATCATTAACTAGCTCTGAAAAAAGGCAAATTTTAATGAATTTTATGTCACTTGATGTTGATACAGATTGTCACATCTTAATGTTTCACAATCCAAAGAGCTATGATCACAAAAGATTAGAGAGCTACATTCAAAAATGATTTACTAGTTATTGATTTCTTGAATGTCTGCTTTAAACTGGCACTTGAATTCTGGATTGGGTGCTATGTGCTCATATTTATGAGTTAAAACTTTCTATTTGAGAGGAATTCACAGTTATTTCATGCACCTATGTTATCTATTCCTGGGGCATTTTGGAAAATTCTGAACCCTTAAGCATGTAAGAATTTATGATTGCTTTGAAAATTGAAACTGGACAAGACTTAGGAGAGTTGATGGGTTATTCTTAGCTTCTATTATTCTTATATTCAACTATTTTGCTTGAATTGAAATGGTTCTGTCATCAACAAGCTTCTGTTATTTGGGGGAGTTACTCTATTTATTGTAACTTCTCACAATACATTAACTTCTGCTATTTTTTTATTCTTTTTCAATTATAATGTATTTATTATGGCTTCTCTCAAATTATAGCTGCTCTAAGCTCTCTTAAATATGGCCTATAGCTTTTTACTTAATGGTTATGATGGTTATTCATGGTGTCGATTGTTATCATCTCAATTAAACAGAGCATTTCAATTGAATTATTCTATTCTTAGATTATAATTCTTACTCCTTTATATTTTGGAAAGCAACACATATGCAAATCATAATGGAGGATTAGAGTAATTTATCTGGAATTTAGATTGATGTGATATTAACTCCAATTTCGCTATGCTTGGAAGGCACATCAATTGTGCAATCGTATAGTTGATTTACGTGAAAGTGATGAAAGGTGTTCATAAATCTGCCCTCAGTTAATAATTACATCTTAACTTTTATTTTCGTTCCTAATTTGTTATCATTTTTCTAACTCATAAGCAAGCATTGTAGGTATAAGATCATCGTCAGCTCATCATTGGATCGACGAACATAAAGATCGAGGAATGAGTCCAAACTTCAAAGTCATAGAGTTTAAATTTAATGTATTTTTTTAAAATTTTTTAGGTGTATGTAAGTCATAAGTGTATGCAACAAATGTCAATATATTTTTTTTAAATGTAAATGTGCAGTACAACTCTTCTTTTATCTGTTGATTTTTATTTGAGAGTTTATTTGTACGGTTGTTTAGTTTGTAAACTGTAAAATTTATAATAAATTTATTTTTGTAAATTAAAGTAAAATTTGCGAGTTGTATACTTATTTAGGCAAAAATTATTAATATTTTTATTGTGTAAAATTTTGTATCAAATTATTTTAATTTTTTTCGTTAATCAATGTTTTATGGTTTGAAGTAACAATATTATTACAAACAGTTTTATTTTTTAATAAAATTATTATTTTAATTTATTAAAAAATTAATTATTATAATAATTTTATATTCTAACGAGTTAATTTCGAGCCTAACAAGAGCCGAACATGAACACGAAAATATAAATTGAGTCAAATACGAACACACTGTCTACAAGCAATTTCTAACACGAGTCAATTTTGAACATAAGACAATTTTGAATTAGCCGAACACAAGCCAGCCTGAGCTCGTTTACAGACCTAAATCTCATATATGGCACCAAGTCATGGGGATGTATAATTACAACATATAACTGAATTAAATGCACCACTCCAGACCAAACAATCAGGTCTAACCATTTTCTCCTGCCATCAATTCTTGCATCCAATCAGCCATGCGGAATAAGTTTCAAGGAAAAAAATAGATTTCTTACTTGTAAAGTAACGTACATTATTTCCCTTTAGCATAATATCCCAAAGACAGAGAGCCAAAATTCAAAAGCTGCCCTGTAGCAAACTGTAGCAGAAGCCATAGCCACCAACTGAAGATGGATGAGAATTTAATCTTCTTAGAGATATTATTTTTTTATAACATACTTTGAATCGATTCTATTTATATGTGAGAATGAAGAGATGATTTTCTTTAAATTATACACATTATTTCATTCAAGATGACACGCATTACTCTATAATATTGGTCAAGTGTATAATAGTTTTTGTGTTGGAAGATTCATAGCCGTAGAGCACTGTATGAAGATCCAAATCACATATGGATGATTGAGAGGTTACAAGAGAAAATGCCAAGAGTTTTTACATGGATAATCACTATAATGGGAAAAAATCATGGAGTCTGGTCTAGTAAAAAATGTTGACAAAAGTTAAACAACCCAACTCCTCGCCTTATTTATAAGACATGTCGGGCACGAAATAAAGGGAGTGTTGGGTAATGTGGAGACCCAGTTTACATTAATTTAATTAGATTCATAATTAAGAATCTCACATACATTCCCACCTACTGTTCATCTACCACATCTCACCTATCGCTCACCTACCTCCCACCTACCACTCTCTTGGTTTCTATAAATAGCCTCTTTTGGTTTAAAGATAGAGTCAAGTCAAGAGCCAAGCCAAGGGCTAAGCCAAGGGCCAAGCCAAGTCCTAAGAGAAATAGAGGAAGAGAGAGAAGAAAATAAAGATTTACTTGTAATTGTCGATGAGCTCGATGGAGTAATTCATCGAAGTAATAAACTCCTCTGCAGCTCCGTGGACGTAGACAAATTTGCTGAACGTAAATCTGTATGTCGCTTTGGTGTTTTTTTGTGCAATTTTTCTCGTTCCATTATTCGCTTTATTATCGTCGTTTTCTCATAACAACTAGTATCAGAGACATGGGTTCGGATCTAAGGAATAAAAATGAGCGGAGACGAAGTGATGGTATCAGGGATCGAGAAGTTCCATGGCACAGATTTTTGTTACTGGACGATGCAGATAGAGAACTACCTCAATGGGAAAAAATATCTTCCGTTACTGGGAAAGAGACCGGAAATGATAGACGAGGCTGAACGGAATCTGTTGGATCGACAGGTTCTGGTTGTTATATGATTAGCCCTGTCGAGATTAGTTGCCCACAACGTCATCAAGGAAAAGACTACTGCAGATCTCATGGCGGCTTTATCAAGTATCTATGAAAATCCATTACCGAATAACAAGGTACACTTGATGAAAATATTATTCAACTTGAAGATGGCGGAAGGTTTGTCTGTTACCAACACCTGAATGATTTCATCACTATCACAAATCAATTGTCGTCTGTTGAAATTTATTTTGATAATGAGATATATGCATTGATATTGTTGTCTTCATTGTCAAATAGCCGAGATGCTATGAGGATGACAGTTAGCAGTTCTGCGGGTAAATCTAAACTGAAATATTATGATATTCTTAATTTGATTTTGGCTAAAGATGTGTGTAGGAAAGATTCTGGAAAGACATTGGGTTCGAGTTTGACACTGATTGTTGATTCCAGAGGGAGATTACAAGACAGTAGCTTAAACAGAGGAAGATCAAAATCAAAGTCTTGTCAGCATGCAACTTACTGGGATTGTGGCAAGGTTGGCTACATAAAAAGGAACTGCAAGAATCTTAAGAATAAGGAGAATGATGACACTAATGTTGTAGCTGAAGAAATACAGGATGCGCTATTGCTGACAGTTCACAGTTCTGTTGATGACTGGATACTGGATTCTAGTGCTTCCTTCCAAACATCTTCCCACCGAGAGTTTATGTGAAATTATGTTGCAGGAAACTTTGGGAAGGTATATCTGGCTGATGGAAAAGCTCTGGACATGGTGAGGATGGGAGACGTTGAATTTACAGTCTCCAACAAGATTAAATGGAATTTGCAAAAGGTCTTGCACTTTCTTGAGTTGAAGAAAAACCTCATCTCTGTTTGGCAGCTCAATGAGGGTGGTCATTTGATAGGATTCTCAGATAGCACCTGGAAAGTTACCAAATGAGCATTAGTACTGGCTCGGGGTAAGAAAACTGGCACACTATATATGACTACTGATCTACTAAACATTGTTACTACTACAGTTGTAGAGAGCACGAGAGAGCTCAGCATTGCAGGCTTGGACACCTGAGTCAGAGGTGCATATGGGAAAACAGAAGAAGGTCAATTTCTTGAAAAGTGGCAAAGCGTCAAAGGTAGGAGAACCAGATCTTGTATAGACAAATGATGGAGAACCACAAAGCTATGAAGAAATCTTGCAAGATGAGAATTTTAGCAAGTAGGAGTTGACCAAAAAGGAGAAGACGGATTCCCTGCCAGGGAATCAGAATTGGGAGTAGACAGAAATTTCACTAAGGAAGAAGGCATTGCACAACAAGTGCGTGTACCAGGTGAAGACTACGTTTGGTGGTAGTAAGAGGTACAAGGCTGGACTTGTTGAAAAAGGCTTTCAGAAAAGGGCACGATAGTGCTCATGCAGTGTGAGTCGAAAGCAGATACAAGAGTAACCTAAGAAAGAGCTTGGTGGTATAAAACTACGTTAACGGTGATATGTCAACTGAGGGTGTTACTCTTGACAAACTGAAGTTGTACTCGACTTCAGCTGGTCTTCTGGCATGAAAACAGGGGTTTTGAGTTGCAGAGGTACATGATATCATATTTGACAAAAAAGTCGATGCAGTTAGTAGATGACGCAACTAGTAGGTGATGCAGTCAGTGTCCCAGTATCGAAGTAGAAGAATTGTTAGGTAAAGTGAAGACTCAGTCCACATTAATTTAATTAGATTCCTAATTAAGAATCTCACTTACCGATCACCTATCTTCCCATCTACCGCTCACCTACCACATCCCACCTACCGCTCACCTACCTCCCACCTACCACTCACTTAGTTTCTATCAATAGCCTCATTTGGCTTAAAGATGGAGCCAAGCCAAGAGCCATGCCAAGAGTCTAGCCAAGGGGCAAGCCAAGTCCTCAAAGAGAGAAAGAGAGGAAGGGAGATAAGAAAAATAGAAATTTTCTTATAAACGTCGAGGTGCTCGACTGTGTAATTCCTCAAAGTAATAAATTCCTCTGCAGCTCCGTGGACGTAGGCTAATTTGCCGAACTACGTAAATCTGTGTGTCGTTTTGGTGATTTTTCTGCGTGCAATTTTTCTCGTTCCATTATTCTCTTTATTATCGTCGTTTTTTCACAACAGAGAGAACAATCATTAAATTTTATTGATTTATGTGACACGATTAAGTTAATAATTTTTGTGCTCTTATTGCAATTTTTGTCACCAAGAAACAGAAAAATTCGGGAAACTAATATGTATACACTAAAACTACTGGCATGAATCTCAAAGAGAATGACGACCAAGCACAAAAATTAGATGGCCGTAGGCCCCGTAAGATTTGAGTCAAAGCTTGCGATAGGGTATTCGGCTGAGGTGATGAATTGAATAGGTTGACTAGAACTAGGCCCCGTAAGATTTGAGTCAAAGCGACAAGTGAGTCACGGTTCACATGACAAAAATAAATCGGCTCATCAATCTACCAACTGACAGACAGAATCAAGCAGAAACCCCTTGATTAGGATTAGACAGCCGACTGCTCTTGCCACGGCAAACGAGATCGTCTTTCAACCGAACGCATCGGTCGACCAAACACAAAGCATGATTGTCACTCATTCGCTCACCTCACCTAGCCGCATTCTAGCGAATCGACCAACCAATTATTGCTATATCAAAATTCAAATTATAATACTGTTATGAAATGAAATACATACAATTTATTAGAGAATTAATCATATTAAAAATAATTTTCATAACAGTTACCACATTGAATGATTATCATATTACAAGTGGAACATAGTTCAACAAAAATATAAATTGAAAGCCATTATTGCTTAGTATAAGCTGGAGTATTTTGATTGAAAACTCAATTCGAAAATTTTTGGTTACTAAAACTTATATGAAGCATACTAGTTCATATTAATGCATTATTAAAGAACAAAAAACATAAAATTATTTTTTATTATGTCTAAAACTAATTGATGCCTTTACTCGTGAGTTTACTCGGGCTCGACTAGATAGGTGGCTCGGCTGAGTATGATGTGCTAACAAGACAAGCTCTAACTAACCCCAACTCAGACAATTTAATTTCTGAGTGAGTTTGTTTAAAATAAATATATATAAAATAATATTTTATTTTTTAAGCTTAAATTTTTCTTAATTATCTCATAATTACTCTTTCTATTTATTTTTTTATCATAACACTTTTTAAAATTAATATTATTTTTCTCTTTTATAACAATCAAGTCGACTTCTGTGCAGGCTCGAGTTTGTAAACTTATAGTCGAGGTCGATTAATTAATCAAGTTGGAGCTCAAATCAGAGGTGGCCCAAACTCGACTCGATACATTTACACCCCTAGTTGCCACACCTCAACGAATCGAATTCGAAATCACATTGCATTGGGAGAGAGTAGACCAAAGTATGGATTACAAAAGGGGAGTAGAATGTTTCAATAAAATCTAATAGGTATTATTGACAACAATTTATTATTATTATTATTATTATTATTATTTTATTTTGGATGAATGTTTCAATAAATGCTGATAGTTAACAACTGAACTCCATTAGTCACTATCCAACAAAAAAATTGAGATGGAACAGATCTAATTACAGAACTTTATTGACCAAAAGGGGATGAGGGAACTTATTCCTGATCACAACAAGGATGGAGCTCAGCCTTCACGCGTGCGACTTCCGGGCCACACGTTTCTGCCCCACCCGTGTCATTGACGCTCCCTTCCTATATAAACAAACTCCACAGCCGGAAGACACCATTGCCAAGCTCCTCAACCTCTCTCTCCCTCTCTCTGTCTCTCTACCTTCGTCTACTGCTTCCTGTTAGTGAATAGCAGTTGTTTCTTTGAAAGGTAAATGCTTTTATACTTTGTGCTTTGCAAACTCTGAGCTACACTATAATCTGAATGTTTTACCAAAAGGCTTAATACATAATGTGTATTACTTTTTAATCTGTATAGGAATGTATTATTCTATACATGATATGAATTGCATCAATATATATATATCTATGTGTGCATGTCTTGGCCTGTTGGTTGGTTTGGTTCTCTGTAAGTCCCCTCACGTCAAAGGTTCGGATCCCCGTGGTGTGGTAGTTCTCGAATAATAGCACATGGTGCAAACTTCTCACCATAAGGCCTAGCGCATAAGGAATTGGTATTTGAGCCTCTATCAAATACTGATTATTTTCAATATATATATATCCATATCCATGTCGCATTTCTTGTCTAGTTGGTGGCAGGGTTACTATAAGTCTCCTTTGGCGAGAGTTCGATCCCCGCCGTGGTGCGTGGGGGGTCAAATTACAGACACATGGAGCGGGGTTCTCATCATAGGCCCTAGCGCATGAAAAATCAATATTTTAGTCTCTGTCAAATATCAATTTTCTTTTAATATATATCTATATATATTGCTGTCAACTTTCAAATCTGAATAACTTCATTTATGCACATATTTCTTCATTGAAGATAAATTTTCAAAATGTTGATGGATTCTCATCATATTTTAATGCAAAAATAGAGAGGGAAAGGGGGAGAGAGATATAAATTTTGGGATGTCCGGTAACGTATTATCAGATTTATTAAATCCAATCAAACATGAAAAAACACAACTTGCATGAGTTTATAAAATTTCAGATTTAAAAATCAAATTTTGTCTTCCATTCTTGATAAATCTAGATTTAACAAATCCAACAAAGAGATAAATTTAATAACTTTTTAATTAATCAGGCAACAAGGTGAATTTTTTAAACCAAATTTACTAAATCCTACTAACGGCCAAATCCTACCAGCAGCCAAACAGCTCTTTTCAGTGGAACAAAATGTAAACTCTCTAAATTTATTCTTCATAAGTAATTTTTCTCATTCTGTTAAAAAAATTGCATTCGTCATCATAGATTAATGTATCTAAGCTGAAAAGAAAAATCCCCATCTCCCTCCTTTATGATCTGTTTTGTTCTGTTTCAACATTCTTCTTCTCTTCAGTATCTCAGCAAACGAAACCGTCAAAAGAACTGAAACAATGGGGGCAGAAGAAGCAAGCAAGGATCAGCAGCAAGGGCCCATCTCTTCCATGGACATGTCCCTAGAGCTTGGATACAAGCAGCTATCCCCTGATTCCATGGACGACGATGGTCGTCGTCCCAGAAGAACTGGTTAGTCCATCATCACAGTTTCCCCAATTCTATTCTCTTCTGCTTCTCCTTCTTCAACCTAATGTAAATTTGTAATCTTTATTAGGAACGCTGTGGACGGCGAGCTCTCACATCATCACGGCGGTGATCGGCTCCGGAGTTCTTTCTCTGGCTTGGTCCATTGCTCAGCTAGGATGGATAGCAGGCCCGACTGCAATGCTTATCTTTGCTTTTGTTACATACTACACGTCCTCCCTCCTCGCAGACTGCTACCGTTCCGGCGATCCCATCACCGGCAAGCGTAATTATACTTACAGGGAGGTCGTCCAGACCAATCTCGGTCAGTTCACTGATTCAGATCCTCTTATGTTTGTAGCTGAAGTTAGCACTTAGTTCTTCTCAGCTTGCCAACATTTTTTGGAATTCATTGTTCTGATTTTGGCCGCAAATGCGCTTATATTGCATTGAAATTTCTTGTAAAAAAATGAACTTTAAATTCTGAGAGAGAGAGTATAGAGAGATTATGAACAGAATTGTTTAATTTGTGAGATTTTTTTTCTGAACAGGTGGGTTTAAAGTTAAGATCTGTAGCTACATGCAGTACATCAACCTCTTCGGTACTGCGATTGGGTACACTGTTGCAGCTTCCATTAGCATGGCGTGAGTATTGAAGAAAAAGTTTAGAATGTTATAAAATAGATTTGAGAAGAAAATTCACTTTCTTCAACCTTATCCCAACCTAATTTTTTTTTCCTGAAAACAGGGCAATAAAGAGATCAAACTGTTTCCACAAGAACGGCGACGACAGCCCCTGCCACACATCCAGCAACCCCTACATGATCATCTTCGGCATCACCCAAATCCTCTTCTCCCAAATCCCGGACTTCGACCAAATCTGGTGGCTTTCCATCGTCGCCGCCGTCATGTCCTTCACCTACTCCTCCATCGGTCTCCTCCTCGGCATCCTCCAAGTCATCCGCAACCGCCGCTTCAAAGGCGATCTCACCGGCGTCCCCATCCACACAGTCTCCCAAATCCAAAAAATCTGGCACACCTTCCAAGCCTTCGGAGACATAGCCTTCGCCTACTCCTACTCCAACATCCTAATCGAAATCCAAGACACCATCAAATCCCCTCCCCCATCCGAAGCGCAAGTCATGAAAAAAGCCAACTTTATCAGCATCGCCGTGACCACGGTTTTCTACATGCTCTGCGGCAGCATGGGCTACGCGGCCTTCGGCAACGCCGCGCCGGGAAACCTCCTCACCGGTTTCGGATTCTACAACCCTTACTGGTTGCTGGATATCGCTAATGTAGCCATTGTGATCCACTTGGTGGGAGCCTATCAAGTGTTCAGTCAGCCCTTATTCGCTTTTGTGGAGAAGTCGGCCAGTGAAAGGTGGCCGGAATCGAGGTTTGTCAACCAAGATGTCGTCTTGTCGATATCGAAGAACAGGAAATATAAACTGAATATGTTCAGGTCGGTGTGGAGGACAATATATGTGATTTTTACGACGCTGCTGTCGATGATGTTGCCGTTCTTTAATGATATTGTGGGGTTGATGGGGGCGTTGGGGTTTTGGCCGCTGACGGTATATTTTCCGGTGGAGATCTATATTGTGCAGCAGAAGTTGGAGAGGTGGAGCAGAAAGTGGGTTTGTTTGAAGCTGCTGAGCGGCGGGTGTCTTGTTATATCTGCGGCGGCGGCCATCGGATCGGTGGCGACTATTGTGGATGATCTCAAGGTGTTCAAGCCGTTTAACAACAAGAACTGATGAAGGGGTTGGGGTTACCGTTATTGCGTTGTCTGCGCGCTTTTAGAAAGAAGAAGGATTGTGTGCGGATAAGTCAAGTAACAATGGCTATAAATTTGATATTATTTGATGATATTGTGATTGTATTGTGGTGAAATAATACTGTAATATCATCAAATATCATTAAATATCATCAATCTATATGTATGAAGCCCTCATTGTAATATTTCCTTCTCTTAGAAGGGAATTTTTATTTTATTTTATTTTATTTTATGTATTTTATTATTAGATATATTTTTTGAAATCAATGAAATTGTATCTTTGTTGTACAATCCACAGATGAAAAATGGGGATATATTTTGCATTGGACTGTGGTTTTTAACAAGATTTTGTTTTTTGAAGTATGCTTTATTTGAGCAAATCACACCCAATTTTAAGAAATCATTAGATATGATTAGCATAAAAAGCAGTACATTAAATCATAACATTGGCTTTGCAATCTATTTTAGGGAAATTTATATAAGTAGCTCCCAATCCTTATGAATTTATGTATCTCACAACTTTCAAAATCAAATTCTTGCCTTATGCAACTCTAGTGAAGAAACTCAAACCACATGGTAAGGGCTTCTTTCCCGAGCAGGATATACTTTCAAACCGGATTGGATAGACTGAAAACACTCATATTTTCACCTTTATCTATGTATTAAAATGTGGATTTGATCATTAAAAAATATAATAAGTGTTATTTTTGATATGTTAGGAAAGAATTGGTTGCTATCCATATAAAAATGAAAGTATTGATATGTGATTCATAAGTGTTGTGTAAGTAATTGCCCCTTTATTTTATTAATATTTTGAATTAAACTATAGTATTATGTTGTAATATTACTATGATTGTTATGCTACTCCACAGTTATATATTCCCCTGATTTGTTCTATCCCATATAGAAGCATTCATGTTGTGGCTAACAACTGATGTTGCAAAAATGAAGCATAGTTGTTGCTCACTAAGAAACCATTACTTAGCTACATATTAACTACAAAACAATTATATCCAAATAACTACATCATATTACAATGACTCAAATTAAGCATACAATTAATCTTTTTTTAGAAAAGAATCAATAAAATAGATTAAAAACAGTTGGTGTGTTTAATATCCTTTTTCCTGAATTTTGTATGGGCACTGATTCACCATCCCAGAAACACCTGATCATTTCCTTGATATTGCTTTGGCTTCTAAATTTTATGACATCAATAGAGGAGTTTGGGTTAAAAAGGTGACCTTAATGACCCAAATTAAATTCAAATTCTATGAAATATTATGATAAACTATTGAGTTAGACTGTATCAAGTTTATAATATTGAATTATTTATTATTTAAGTGAGTTGTATCTCTACATTATATTTCAACTTTAATAATATAATTTGTGTTAAGTGATGACAATATTATAGTAAATTTTGATACAACTGGCTTAGACAGAAAATAGAATCTTCTATAATTAACTGTAAACAATTTATTTCAAAGCTTTTCTCTAAATGCTCTATAAATAGTTCTCCCTTGTACTCATTTGTTTTAGCTTTTATTACTGATTCGTCTAGACTGTTCAATTTGTTCTTCTTTATTTTTGTTACATCTTTCATGATATTAGAACCACAACATTATTTCTTTAATGGAAGAATCAGATGTATTAGCATTCAATGAGGGACTTGCATCTCTCAAAATAGTTGATCAATCTATCCCTCCATCCCTCAAATTTTTATGTTTAACATCAAAACAATGATAAAAAAACTCTTTGTTCACTGAGAACTATCCACTCTAGTGATTTCATATAATAAAGATTACAAAGAATTATTATTTCCTGGGGTTCATCAATGGATCCATGGTTTGTCATCCAAATTGCCTGCTCAATTATGATGGCATAGTCAACCCAAAATCGTTCATACGACATGGACTAGAATTGATAAAAATGTGACTATCACAATTTTTTCTATAATATAAACCACTTTGGCTCCACATATTATGAGTCTTGACATCTTTGTTGAGATTTGGACCACCTTAGAACGCAAATTTCAAGCCACAAACAGATCCAACGTCATCCAACTCAAAAACGAGCAACATAATGTTTCAATGAAGAATTATATCACGGTTCAATACTTCTTTTAGATCAAGACATTGGTGAATAACATATCAATGGCTGGAATATAAATTGAGACAAAAGATATTATTATGTACATTCTTCAGGGGCTGACACCTACATATTAGGCATTTAAAACATTTATTAGGATAAGTCTTACACATATCAAGCTAGAAGATCTGCATTCCCTATTGTATAGTGAAGAGATAAGCATATTTGATGATGATTGTCCTAACCAAAATAATCCTCAACTTGTACTCTTCTTTCAAAGAATTTGATAGATAACAATTACAAAGGAAGATGGGAAAATCATCATTATATAAATAAAAAATTCTATGACATTCTATCATGTCAGCAAATTGAACCTTGGAACAAAACTATCTATTAGATAGGTAAGATACAAGATCACATAGCTTCAAATTGTTGGCATCAACTTAACACAAGCTGTCAACCAATAAAAACTCAAGAAAATACAATATTCATCGCCTCATTTGCTTCCAATGTAGTTTGGTATCTTAACACTGGGGCCACGACTTATCTCATTATAAAAATTTTCTTGTTTGTTAAATTTAAATATATTCACATAATATTTTACATATATTTAACCTAACAAACAAGCCTTTAAACTAATTATAGTATATTAGGATCAATGTTCTACTCCTCTCTGCCCTTCAAATAATTTATTGCCTAAAGTTTGTACTGCAACACTACTAAGGACTCATAATATACAATTTTACAATCTAACTTTAATGTATATTATGAGTCCTTAGTAGTATTGCCTTTTTTTTTGTACCACATTAATTTATGAATTTATTAAATTGAGTATTTGAGATAACTTAATCATATTATATCTCTTATATAATAATTTAGAACATCAATCTCTTATATATTAAGAAGTTAGAAATGTAATGTAATTAATGAGCATCTATAAGTTAACTTCAATGCATTATAAAAATTTATTAACCCTAATTATTTTAGTATTTTTATCACAAATATAGTATCCCTTAAGGACCTATTTGATCTCCTTCATCATTGCTTGGTATTTGATTTTATATTATGTTAGTAATTTAATTAAAATATGTAAAAAAAATGTGAATACCTCTTCAATCACTTAAGCTACACAAATTTAAAAATCAATTATTACTAAACATTAACATAGTGATATTCATATTATATAAGTTGACTTATATGATTCAAGAGAATACGTTCATTATTACTTTTTAGGCCTTTCAACTATTATTTCTAAAGTCAGTGAATTGAGATGTGCTCCTTGGGGTCAATGAATGAACAAAAATAGCATTTTTTTAGATAATTCTTACTTATATTCATCTTTAGTATCTTCATATAACCGACATATAAAATTGTAACATAAATATTATAAGAAAAAAAACCAATCTTAAATAATATATTCTAAATTGGCTGTGGGGATGAGTCATGAAAAATTATTGGTGATAATTTTCTTAAAATAAAACATAGTGCATATTAATTTTCATGCCATAACTTTTTATCATTGAAGTTAAAACACTTGGCCAAATTTGATAAGAAAGTATTTGAGAACTTTAAAAATTTGAATCTTATTATACATCTTTAATTTTCACATTTAACAATATGGATATTGCCATAGATTTGAACATTTTGCTTTAAGGTTGTGACTAATAAGGTTGGAATATTAATATGTAAATTCCAAAAGATGCTCTTTATTCCAATGTATTTATGTCTGCTATTATAGAAAATTAAAGATTTTATTCTATCATTGACAATCTAACTTTAATTTATATGTATGAATAGAATTTTCTCCACATAAATGTCTAAATAAGATTTTTTTATACGCATTTTTCATGTGATATAAAGTCATTAAATCCAAAAGAAAATAAATAAGCACATCCATATAATGTATGAGCGATGTGGATTATATAAAACATGTCTTTACACAACATGTGTCAAGACTATATTGGTTATTAAATCAAATTAAGAATGGTCATGCAGCATTGATGTCCTACAGACAAATTTGGAGGTGATTTATAAGGATTTATGAAATATTACAAAATGGGAGTTAGATCAAATTTAGATTGACACATGTAAGCATTGGTCATTATGATTTGTTAGAATGAGGATTTGGAGATGAAGTAGCAGACTTACGTTGGGAAAATGATAATAGATATATAAGCTAGTGCTATAAAAATCAGGCCTCGAATTAGTGCCAAGTAGATAAAACTGTGTTGATTGGATGGTCTCCTTAAAACTATGATGGGCAAGATAATATTTTATTAGTTTATTACTAGGTAAAAGTGGGTATGATAATTTTGCGCAGAAGATGATATATTATTAGTTTATTACTAGATAAAAGTGGGCAGGATAATATGTTAGGCAAATGAAAATAGTGATCCAGATGATGATAACTTTAGCACACATTGAATATGACCTACCATATTATGACTAGATAAGTAGATCTAATTAGTTTTGCTTAGTAGTCCTTGATGTGAATACTATTGTGATACACAATGATAGAAGAAAACAATGTATTACACAAATCACTGATAATGACACATATTTTAGGAGAATACACTTTTCAAAATTTGTTTGAAAGATCTTTAGCACTTTTTTCATATGCATTAGTTGTAATTAAACTCTTAAAAAAGTAGATTAACAACAAAAAAAGTGACCACAAGGAGATTTGTTGGGCTGGTCACAGTCTTCTCTAAGTTGGTACTGTCAATGAGAAAATAACGTTTTAATAACTATTATGAACATTTAAAGTCATTTTCTTTTCATAAAAATTGGATAATAACTTTCGTACCGCTAGGCGCTGGCATAATTTATCAGATTTTTCTCTATTATAAAAATTATATAAATCAATAGAAAAAACAATGAAAGTATGGATAAAAAGGCTCCTCTAATTAAGATAATCTGCTGATAAGCTAGGTGTGATGTCTATCACAAATTTTTATTTTTTAGAAAAGCCAGACTACGTACGAAGTTCGTCACCGCACCTAGATAAGTGCGGTGTGAATACGATGTTTTCAGCGTTTTGAAAATGCATAAACTACCAAAACGCAGCTTACCCAAACAGGTCAGTTGCATTTTCAAAACGCCATTGCACCAAATAAGCTGCCCCAAACAGAGCCTAAAATAGACCTTAAACCCTACCTCACTAGAGCCATATGCCATAGATATTATCAATTGAATAGCAAGAGTGCTTTCTTCAACTCATCATTCTTGCATACATTTGTATTCTTTTATATAAATATGTAATTAAAAACTTTTATATTATTTATATAAATCACTTTTTATATTTTATAATAAACACTGCCGTCCATGACCTTTAGAAATGTCTAATTAGCTTGTAGCAGCTTTTGTCTTCGTAGTATGGACAAAGTATTGCGTAAGTATGTTACATTGGCATCAATTAATTAATTAATTAATCAATGTGGGACTAAAAAGCAAACTGCTGATTTCTAGTATGCTCGACAGCCAAACAAATTGTAATGTTTGACTACATTCAATTTTTAGCTCGCAAGTTATGTTTATATGTTCTGTTTATTTACAATAAATTTAATTGCACATATAGAAAAGATTTGTTAGAAGAGAGAAAGAATGTGTTATAAGGAACTCTGTCAATTGGTTTATTTGTACGATTCGAATCCGCGATCTTAAGATGAAAAACTAAATTCTCAACCACTGTGTCGCAAGTACGAAAAAATGTATTTTTTATCATACATGTTCATGATCTTATGTAATAATTTACCTGATTTTACATTATTTTATATAATCGTGCTGCTTCTTGGACATTTTATTTTCATTCATATACTTGTAAATGTCTAGCACTTGAGTTGTACTATTTAATAGTTTAGTTAGATTTTATTCTTTTGTAGCTTTTATGGAATTTCTTCACGAGAATTTATGTTACCTTTTTTACGTAAAGAAAATTTTTCTGAAGAATTCTTCTCATAATGTTGAATTCAAAATTGTTTGGGAGTCACAGCCAAGAAATAGAGCATAAGACAAGAGATAATAAGATAGAGTTTAGTGCACAGTAACGAATGGTAAAATCGATTTTTTGTTAGCCTTTTCTAGAAAAAATAATCCCCTTAATAATAAAAGAGGATGGCAAAATGTGTGTAACTACATGTATTGACATCACTTTTTGATGTCATGAGTGTAGGGTGTCCACCTGCACGACTCGAGATAATCTATGGATCGTTCGTAGTATCCCACAGCTTATGACACCTTTCCAGGACTCTCTAGCACTTATTCAGGGCATGAAGTCAGGTTTCGCGGTGATTTAGCCTTACCCAGGAGAACCCACCATCAAAGGGGCTCATTCAAGACACGAGACATAAATGGTGCCCATTCTGGTGTGTAGAAGTCACCACAAGTCCGTTTGGAGCCTCCCGTGGCTAAGAGAAATCATGAAGTCCTCCTACGGGCGTTGCGGGAAAGTTAGGGTTTGAGACGCCTTACGCCCGCCATAGCTTACGACGATCGTGGGTGGTGAGGAATCGCCGGTCAAACTATATTTCACTCATATTGAGTCTCCCATAGCTTATAAACCAAGAAATTCCCAGTTGGGCGTTCTCGATGTAAATGAGGGTTTCGGTGCTAGAGTAACGCCTAGGTTCCAGCCTCGGGCACCTAGGCGCCCAAAATGCCTTTCTTGACTTTTATAACCAAGCCTTGGAAATCTAACGCCAATTTCTGGCGCCTAGGCACCAAACCCCAATGCCTAGGTGCCCAAGACAGCTAAAAAATCAAACTATTTCCTAAAAGGCAGAAAAGTAGGAGTCAGGCTCAACTTGTCGCGCGATTTCAACATGTAGGTCCCCGGAAACTCGTTGAAACGCTGGAAGAATCATCGGTTAAGTGGCAAAACCACTGAATAACCACAAGGCTGCTAGTTCCCCGAATGATTGGGCGGGGTTCTAATGAAATGGTAGATTCCGCTCTTTGGATTCGCAAGGGGATTGCAAAGCACCTAACCTATGAGTTTTCCTCTATGCACAAAACAAAACCCTATCCTAAATCCTCTAACAACAAGATCTATGGAGCTTTAGGAAAGGAAATTACGATGTTCAAGAAATTCACCTACGTGATAGTTGCTCGAAGCGTTCTCTTTGACTATCCACGCTCTGACATTGCTCCAGCGAGTTAGGAAAAAGCTCTACTTCCTCTAGGAGGGACAAGACATTCCTTCCTCCGAGTAGGATGGAGTTCTCCTACTCTGCAGCATAATTCCTCCAAGGAAAATCCCTCACACACTCAAGGAGAGTGGTGGAGGAAAATCAAGAAGAAGGGGTTGTATGGAGCAAATCCTTACCTTTCTCTCAAGCTCCCGACCTCCAAGCCTCCAAAAAAATCACAAGATTTAAGGAAGAAGATGAAGAACTAGGAAGCCCTCTCTCACAGAAAACTTAAGGAACTCCAAAAACCAGAATGGGGAAGAAGAAACCCTTTCTTAGTGGGTCCTCCTCTTTTCCTAAGTGTGTGTGTCTTTCCTTCTCCAAGAAGCCCTGTTTAGAAACTGGACATATGGCTCCTCCAATCTCCCTTATGCAAATTATACCTTGATTATTCCCTTAAACAAGCTTTTTCAGCTGCTTAAAAGGGTTTTGTGATGATTTGACGGAGATGCTGAAGAAAAAACAGGTTAAAAAAGCGGACTGACACCTAAGTGGGCACTAGGTCTGCCTCCCAGACTCGCGCTTAGGCATTTGGGTTGGGTACCTAGTGCTTAGAAGCTGGGATCTGGCGCTTAGACGCCCAGGACAAGCGCCTACTTTCTGTTCTCTCGGTTTTGAGCCCTATAGGGGTTGTTCTGGGAGCCAAGGTGGCTCGTCTAGCCCAAAAACCCTGGTTTTTTTTTTTTAAGTGTCCGGCAAAGGGTTTCTTCGATCCGAAGGGACTAAAATTTGGTCCCATAACTTCAAAAATGACACTTTTTATGGACCTCACATTAGGGATCTTGATGTCAATGGGCGCCCCGAATCACTGCGCTGTTAGGGGTTCTAAACCCCAATCTTCCCATAAACTCTTACGGGAAGCTTTGATGGGCTACTTTGATCAAGACAAATCCCATATGAATATTTCATAGTCTCGAAACACCATAATGGACCTCAAATATGTCTCATGTCGTGAATGATGCCACTCAATGGTGGACTCTCCCGGGCAAGGTTAAATCATCACAAACCCTTGTATTGTATCCCAAACGCGCACCAAAATGTCTAGATGGACGTCTTGAGTTACAAGACGATATTAATGAATATTAAATGGTCCTGAGTCATTCAAGTGGACATTCTACATATATATGATATCAAAAATTGATGCCAATAAGGTTTACATAATCTTTTATGAACTTCCAATGATTTAGCTATATTCTTCAATGAGTCTATTGTATTTTTTAAAATTAATATAATTTGAGATTTACAATCATAGAACATTTAATAGGAAGTAATAGAAAGTAACGGTTCACAAAATCTGTCCAAATAATAAGAATTATAAAAATGCGATTAAATAATAATATTCCTTTACAGGAGGAATAATTGAGAAGCCTGAAATGTTCAAAGAAGAACACTGCTAATCAAAGCATATTTATTTATGACAATTGATGTCATATTAGAAATTTGAGTTTTATTTACGTAAACATGAAAGTTTTAAGTATAAAATATGTAAATACATAAGATTTGTGTGCTATTTATGTAAATTTTTTTATTAATTAATATGAAATTTTAATGTATTTCCGAAACGTCGAAATAAAAACAAGTACTATATACAGTCAGCTTCAATTTATTTAATTTCAAATACGTAATAATGTGCTTGCTTCTAAAAGACTTCGTACAAAGCTCATAATATTCTTTTATGCGGTCATTCATTTTTTTCTTGGGAACTTCTCTTTAGAACAATAGAGATATTAGCCCATTAAATTTTTATATAGAAATGCTCTTAAGCAATAAGTTTTACATAAGGCAGCTCTAAAACATTTCGGCATGCTTTGTTTGTTACCTTGCAAAGGGAGAAATTATTGCATCACAACTCCAGTCAGGGTCGCCATGTGTACAGACAAACCCCGAGTTTAATACCTGGGTGGGTCTATCTGTACACATGACAGACAATAATTGGAGTCCCGATGTAACACTGTATCAAAACTCTTACTGCAATAAGACGTAGATTTGGTTTACTTTTATTGTTTTATGGTATAAATTTCTACCTCTTTTCCATCGAAATAATCGAAAGGATAAATTTGTCTCCTTTTGGTTATGTTGACGTAGTTTATTGAAGAAAAAGAAGAGGTAGTAAGTTTGGTTGATTTGTTTGCTAACATAAATGAGCACAAATATATCAATCAAAAGATGAATTATTGTTGTTTTCTTAACTACAAATAAAATGAGAAAGATTCAAATACAAAACCTCATGATGAAAGGGCAATACTTGATAGCATATTCAACAACACTATTACCACTATATATAAAATGTTTAATAATACTTGAACTTACTAAGCTTTTAACTATGGGATCAGAAGCTAATGAAGTTTTGTTACAGTCAGGTCGAAAAGGGTTTGTTTGCGACAAATTTTATTTTATGTCTTTTATTTTTACACAGAAATCTTCTCCCCAGTGGTAAAAGACGACGAATCTCGAAGCTGTATTGAGTCTGATAGCTACAAAAGATCTAAAATAGTTTGAAGACAAGATCAATTTATAACCCACTAACCTTTGACACCTACCATAAAAAATCAATATTGAATATCAACCTTAGGAAATTTACATACGTACCACACAATTCTTATCTATTTACATATCTAACGCCTAAAGTTTGATATTCACATTTATAATCCTTCAACTTATATTAACATTTACAATTCTTATGTATGCTAAATATTTAAGTTCAGGTGTTCTGCAACATAAATGTCTTTGCTGAAGAGTCTGGAGCATAAGCATGCTAAAAATTTGAAGTATAGGTATTAGAAATGTAAATACATAGTAATTGAGTGTTATGTAAGCATTTATCTAACGTGATAGCCAGTACTTTCTCTTAAATTTTAATTTTCTAGTGCAAACGCTTTTCTGTCTTCTCTTTTATAAATTCTGCAATTTTTCAATAAGAAAATTTTTACAAGTCATGGGATGCCCACCTCTCTTAAGAGCTCTTTTGGAAGCGTGATAAGGACAAGTGGTATCAGAGCAGGGTACTGCTTGCCGGGTGAGGAACTTTCCACGTTGTAAGTCCCTCGGTGGAGCCGATCCGTGACGAGGGCGTCATGTGATTGGGTGGAGGAGAATGTCAAGGACATTTAGTCCCATATCGGCTAAGTGTAGGGCCAAAAACAGCATATAAGTCCTGGGCTGCCCACATCTCTCAAGAGCTCTTTTGAGAGCGTGACACTCGCCTCTAATTTGACTATTGAGGCAAACATGTAAATAGCTTTTAAATCATTCGGGTCAAAAATGGATCTTTTTTAGGAAAACCTTCCATGTAGCTTTTTCTATTGCTTATATCTGAAATTCTCATTTCCTGTGTTATTATTGCTTATCCCAATGGTATGTATGCAACTATGAATCCTCAGATTTCAGACATGTAAATAAGTGAGAATTGTTTGATTTGTAAAAACTTTGATTTATGTTTTCCTTGCTCATTGTATGTGTTTTTTATGGTGACACAGGGAAACCAGAACAGCTAAAGCAGTAAGCTGCAAAATATAGGTTGTTGTGCAATGCAAGGTTGTCAGTGTTTTCAACTTCCTTGGTTGATGCTAAAAGTGTTGTTATTGAGAGAAATGTAAATTTGTTTGAGAAGCGGGAAGGAAAAACCCTTGAGACTATTGCAGCACTAACTAGAAGAGATCCATGCCAATTGTTGTCCAGTGCATAGGCAAAAGTGAACCAATCTGATTGCTGTAGATTGTCATGTTCACATGACATGTATATCCATCTTTTAAAGAAGTTTGTACTGTTAATGAATTGGCAGTAATGAATTATAGTTACCAACTGAACATTAGAAAAATGACTAATTCCATTCAATGTAACGAGTGCCGCAAGATTTCATTTATCTTTAGATAATAGCTGGTTCCAATCTAATATCTCATTTAACTAAATCATTCAAAACTTCAACATGACTAAGCCAATCCAACTTCAAATAATTTCTTATGATCATTAATTACATAAGAAATGTTGATTCAAACCAAAAATAATCAATATCAATTTATGGTAAGTGTCAAAGGTACATTAGCGATTACAAATACATGAGAAATAATCTTCATACAATCATTAAATGCATAACAAGCTTTATAAGAAAAGACATCATGCCAATGGAAATCACGAGCATACAACAATAACAACAAAGCCTTTATCCCACTAAGTGGGGTCGGCTACATGAATCCTTTTTCTCCATTGCGTCCGATTTAGTGTCATATTTTCATTTAATTCTAATATATTAAGATCATTTTTTATACAATAAGTCCAAGTCTTCCTAAGCCTACCTCTGCCTTTCCTAACATAACTCGAATCTACAACATCTATACTCCTAATCGACAACTACTCTCCTAATCGGGTCATCAGATGGTCGACGTTTAATGTGACCAACCCATCTAAGGCGACTCTCTCATTTTGTCCGTCACTGGAGCTACACCAACCTTATCACGGATATATTCATTTCGCATTTTGTCTAAGTGTAAAGCCACTCATCTACCTAGTCATTCTCATCTCAGCAACACATAACTTAGTGCTTCTCTTTTAAAGGCCAACATTCAGCGAATGGAAATCACGAACATAGCCAACTTTATTTTGTTTTGCATTGAGATAGTCTCGAGCTTCTTGATAGTATGTTACGTGATATCTCGTGACTAGTTACAAACACATATGAGACTGTCTGCTTCATCTAACCGAAAGAAATAATCAGTCTTCTTTGGTTATGTTGTGAGAACACCTTAAGAACCTGATGCACTGGCTGCCGCTTTATTTTCCAAATCTAAGCAAGGATTGGGGAGTCTTTGGCTCCATAATATCATCTCCAAAATCTTAGGAGTAACAGTTAAGTATCTTCACATTAGAACAGTCAATGGCTCTTACCAAATAGAATTGAGCATATTTAAATGTTAAGCAGCAAACCTCACAATCAAAAGGATAATATGACCATCATGCTCCTTGCCATCTTTCTTAAAAAAGAATCATGCCAAACTTTGGAGGATAAAAACAGGAAGTGGCAATCAAGATAGACTCAGCAAACGAATTATGAACTCATTAACCTTTCACTGCTGTGCTTCTTCTGGTTCTAGCAACCATACCTTCAAACAACTTCAAATCAAACTCGTGGAGTTCCATCCCCTGATAAACATGAAACATGATCCTTAAAACTCTTCTCTAGAAGAAGCAAAAGTGACAGCCTTAGGACTAGAAATATGTGAATAAGTTGATATCCAGCCTCGGAACAAAAAATGGAAGTTTCGGTGTTCCTTTGCACCCCGCAATTTCGACGTTGCCTTCCCAGAGAAGCGGAGCGGGGTGGGGAATGATGGAACCTTTGATTGGTGTGAAAGAAATTGCCAATGTGGGCTTCGGTGGGTTTCCTCGGTTGCAAACCGAAATACGAGTGGGGCTTCTCCCATCTGAATCAAGGATGAAGTGGACAGCCTTTGCAGAGAAAAGCGTAGAAGGCGGGATTCGGTTATTCGTAAAGACTTCAAATGAGGAACGGAGAGGATGTTGAAGAGAGGGGCAGAGAAGGAGAGAGATCTAGTAGTTCTGCCAATTGGAGAGTTTGAGTTTCTTAAAAAAAGAAAAATGGGGGGCTTCAGTTGGGCGTGGAAAGAGGATCTCGAGGGGGAAGATGAATTCTGTGTGAGGCGACTAATGGGAGTTTCAGAGATCTTTGCCTTCCCAGCTAGCTCTAATGGATGAAATTTTCCTATCCGGACCACCCTCACCCCAAAAGTGCATGGGGTGGGACCCACTTTCTTCCTTTTTTTTTTCAAAAAAAAATTTCTGATTAGACGACGTATGCAGCTCTGCCGCTCTAATGGCGACTTTATCGCCGGGATTCGTTCTGAAGGCGATGGTTTTAGACTTTTAGGCGAGGGTTTCAGACAGGAGAGGGGAAGTGCGAGACTGCGTTTATAACGGAAAAAATTTAAAGCTTATGCAGAGCTCGGTAAGTCCAATTATTCGGAGGTCATTAAACAAAAGGTATTTATGTGTTTTATCTACTGTACTTGTAACTTCTCTGTAACCTTCTTATTTTAATAGGTTACAGTTATGTTACATTGAAGTTATACGTACGTGGTATCCTCTTATTAGATGACGAACGCTGCGTTGCGTACACTTTACGTACGCAAATTTTTTCCGTTTGTAACATCCTCCATCATACATAAATTAAAAATGTATTAGGCTTTCCAAGCGGAATATTTCGGGCAGTGTGACAGGGTTGCACATCTCCGCCATTTAGGGCTAGTTTCAATCACGGTGACCTCGTCGTTTAGCAAATACAGGCCACGGGGATGAATTTTCTACACTTGCCGCTCATTCTAGAAAAAAAATTGCGTACGTAAAATGTACACATCGATGCGTACGTCTGAAGGTTACATGAAAGTTATTCAGAGGGTATTGGCAGGTTTTTCCGTGTTCTACCCCTGTAACCTCCATGTAACGTACATGTAACCTCCCTGTAACCTCCTTGTATTTCTAGGTTACAGGTAGGTTACAGCAAGGTTATAGATGCGTGGCCGCCTCTTATTGAATGACGTACACAGCGCTGCGTACATCCTAGATACGCAAATATTTCCCCTCATTCTGACCCGAATGACCCGGCCTTTCCTTTCCCAAGGAGCTATTGCTTCTTCTATCCTAACCTGTCGTTCTGGACACCTTTCTTTTCCGATATCCCCTCTCCATATATTTTTTGAGACAATTTCGTATCTCACATATTTGCACCGTATGGATTTGAGTGTGTTTTTTGGGTTTGGTGCTTCTATCTGATGATGATGCTCTAATTTGATGTCGCGGATAATGAAAAAATATTGTGAGAAAGCATAAATGCATAGGTACTAATACCTATTGGGGCATATAATGAGAAAATATTATGATAAATGACAATTGATCATCTTTGTCATCATTTTTATGCTCACTACTAAGAAACAACTGTAAAATTTCATGCTTTGTTGCTAAAATTCAGTATTAATACTATTTGGGCCATTCTTATGACAAGAAAATCATATTTTTTAATTACACACACTCTGAAGTGAGACAGTGAAATAAATAGCTTCATAAATTATTGTGAAAGCATATTATGCATACCTACTAATACCCCTTGAGACATACAATAATAAAATATTAAGAGAAATGTTAACATATCATCTTTGTCATCTTTTTTATGCTCACTGCTATGAAACATATGAAGTTATGGTCTGTTTGAGCATGCTCATCCAAAACTATTTTTTAAAACTTATGCTTAGAAAAACGTACTTTTCAACCACACACACACAGTATATGAAGTGTGGCAATGAAATAAATAGCCTCGAAAAATTACTGTGAAATCATATCCTGCATAGCTATTGATATCCCTTAGAGCATATAATTCAAAATATTTTAAGAAAAGGCAACAGATTATCTTTGTCATCATTTTTATGCTCACTGATATGAAACATATGTTGCACGGGACATACATCGCCTGCATTATAAGAACAATATAATCATTATATTAATTGTCATTTTAATATGTTTTGATTTTTTTGGCACTCTTTGTACTCGCTATTAAATGAAGTATGTATCTAAATTTTTGTAATGTTCTGAAATGAATTTTTGCTTCTGACTTATCAACTATATGACTATGATAGTTTTGTTATAAACAATATTACTAAATAAGGAAAAAATTGTCATTTGTCTAGAAACAGCTGACACAAAACTATATTCAAACAGCTGAAACAAACACAACTTCCCAGCAACAGCTTCCTGAGGGAGCTATGTTTCAGCTGCCCCAAACAGACCCTTAGAGTCGCGATATGTAAATTTTTTTCATTTAAAGTTCTTTCTATATAAAAACCTCCAAATTTTAATTGTTACCTAATCATTTTAGACATATATTGACACAAAAATAATAATGTTAAATGATTAAAAAATATTTATTGAATATTATTTCAAAATTGAACACCATTGACTTAACTTGAACTTACCTCGAGTTGCAGTTAAAATCTTTATATTCAAATTTAGATTGGTTTGCTTAAACTTATCGACAGATTGATTAGAATTTCTAAAGAATATTAATTTAAATTGGCATGATTTGCAATGGTGCTAAGAAATGCTCCAATCAAATTGATGTAGTTTTGGAATAAGTTTTAAGAGATGTTTAGGTCAACAAAGTAAGGTGCATTTTTCCTCGACTGAGAGCAACATAGTATTTAAGGTTGCACTAAGGTCTACAGAAGAAGAGGTTAGGGTTTGTTAAAAAAATTATAAGGGGTTTAGGAATGCTTATAAATATGTGACCTAACTCGCAATTACGCAATTATTTAAGTTCTCAAAAGATGACCAAAAACTTGACCCAATTTATATTTAACGGCTAGTGTAAACAAATGAAATATTTTATAATATAGATTAAAAGTTTTCACACTAGGGGTACTACGCAAGTATACATATCGTTTCACTTAATATAAAACTTTCTTTAAAAACCCCAATATCAATCCCACATAGGAGCTGTAACTTCTTAAAATGACTTAGTAAAACTTCTATCTAAACTGCAAATTCAATTATAGGATAATAGTGTCGAAATATTTGTAAAAGATTAAAACTAAATAATTGCTAAATCTAATTCTAAGCAGAAAATAAGTGCAAATTTTCTAAACTAATAATGTTTAAAATGTTCAAATGTTATAAAAAGATATTCCCCTTGCAGAGAGAATCAGTGTATGAAGAACAGACAAATAGGAGCATACATATTCTTTATCTTATTCCAAGTGCATAAAGAAAATTGTATAAAATTAATTTTTTCCCTGATTATATGGTAGTGTTGAGTAAATTATAGCATCCCACTTCTATATTTACTCACTGTGCCCTCTCTATAGGACCAACCAGAGCCTCGAGTTCTAAACTCAAGACCGAATTGAATAGGAATCTAGCCTGTCACCCTATAAACTTCAATTCTACGCCCATCAAAACCTATCTCTCTATATATTTGTACCAACCAAAGGGCTGAGTCTACCTCTCACCCTAAGGTTAACGTAGTATTCACTAGTTGAGTGCAATTATAGCCCTCCCATGTCATTATATTTCACAACGGATTTTAACCTCACAAGTGGCCAATTTGTGAAAGTAAACGGAGAATCGATAAAAAAAACCATCACAAATTTGGAATAAAAAAAATATTCAAATCAATCTCATCTTACACATGATTAATTCTAATCACAAGGAGAAAGAAAGAAAATTACTTAGAATTCATGGAAATAATATAAAAACACATAGATTTATATACATGATCAACTCTAAACAAGAGAGTAGAACTTAAACAAAAATACAAAATACTTATCTTAGGCTTCTCCCCAAGCAAATTATGAAGTTTCTTTGAAGCAATCTCCAAACTCTTCTTAAAAGACTCAAAAAGGAAAACAACACTAAAGACTTCTACTCTACTCTCTATTATAGTGGACTCTCCAAAATATCTAATTTTTTTCCTTTCGTGAAAGTCCCCGTTTGTCTCATTTCTTACTATAATATATAAGACTCGAAATCCATAAGAGTCACCTCAAGTACTCTTTCAAAATTCATTTAAATTCAATGCATCTAAAAAAGAAACTGTCACTGACACCTAGGCGCCGGATTTGCGCCTAGGCGTTGATCTCGTCTGGACTCTAGTGCTTAGACTCCAGAAATGGCACTTAGGCGCCACTGCTCCATGACTTCATTTTGCCTCCATTTTTGCTCCTTTTCCTTTAAACTCCCTTTCCTATACATGAACTAAAAACATACAAAATACCTTTCAGTAAAGTGCAATATCATAAAAAAAGAGCATAAAATGTTCATATAAAATAGGTAATTTTAAGGCGTATCAATATGGTATAGAGTTTATAAGAATTTTAATATCATTTTAAATGGAGACATGCAAGTAATACCAATATTAGGTTTTGCATTAGTTTTGACCAATTTCATTTGGAACGACATTTTGCTATTTTTTTTTTTCAATGGAAACTAAATTAGTTTAGCCATGGAATAGTAGAAGAGATGTCAAAGAGAATTAAAAGTGATTTTATTGAAATTTACATAAGAAAAAACCCCTCACCAAATAGAATTCTAGTTCAGTTAAGTAAAATTGGGAGGCGTTTCACCAAAGACTTTCTAAATTTGATCTTCAATCAAATAATACTTCATTAAAATAATTCTGACATATTTATACATATTATTATAGGATTTTCGTTTGTAATTTAAAAGTATAAGTGATTAGAGTAGAGGTACCTTGAAATAAGGATGCGTTTGGCTAATGTGACATAATATAGCCACTTTATTATTTTATTGAGAGTGGAGTAATTTGGTTCCTTGATGGTTTAGGATGTGGATTCTTCCTTTTAAGTCCCAAGTGCTAGAATTTTATAAAACTAGCTTCAAATTCCCACCTAGTTTTGAGTTAAAATATAAATTCTTATTTGATCGCTCACCATCTTGGCCTTGCACGTATTCCTCTCTTTGCGTGATTTGATAGTTGACATTATTTTTTAATCGGGGTTAGTAAAATTATTATCCTTTTCTTTCATCATTAGAAAATCATTCCTTACAATAAGGACTCGTGTACCTTATACAAAACTATTTGGTCGCTAATTATGACTACACGAGAAATTATGTGTTTATTTTATTCCAAAAACTTGAAATAACTAAAATGTAAAACTTTAATTTAGTCAATCATAATATTATGTTATGTGGAATATTTAAAAGTGGTAATCAACTATGGATTCCTCTAACCCTATGATCTATTTTAACTTTAAAAAAAAATGTAAGAGAACAATTATGTATCTATCTAAGATCATCTTGGGCAACTTTGGGACTTTTCGAGCAAGTTAAGTAGGTTTAGAGTCAGCCCATTGATTAATCAAAAGATTAAGCTTTTAACCTCTTGCCTATTCTCAAACCAAATCAAATCAAATAATTCCTAATAAAACCAAAACACTCGAATTAATGCCAAGAAACTAACATTAACTCTTAGAGTGGAGGTTTGGCCAAACCTATTTGATCAACTGATCCATTAATTAGTAACTCATGAAGGGTCACTCAAACCAAATTATCTTTAGCAATTTGGTTTCTTTTTAAATAACTCACTATGAATGTTGGTCATTTAAGTTCATACTTAATTTAACTTATAAATCTTTTCAAATATTAGTTAATCTAAATCATCCAGATGACATTTTTAACCCATTAAGGGCTCACATTAAATCAAATCAATCCAAATAAATATAATAATGGCTCAAAAATTTTATAATGTACATAAGATTATTAAAGAATTTGATGGAGAGTCTACTTTGGGCATTGGTAAAACTTAGTTTGACCCAAAGGACCCATTAAGAGTTATCTAATCAATTTTCTTTTTCCTTTTAAAACTTGGTTTTTGAGAAATCCAACACACTTTTTTAAGGCATTAAGAGCTATGCATGAAAATTTGGAACCTTAAATAAGCCAAATCAAGTCAAATAAACTAATGATGCATTAATAATTTATCAAGGTTATCTATAGGATTAAAGCATTCAATGCTCCATAATTTGTCACACTTATCCTAATGTCATAAGCTAGCCACCCAAACAACTTTGGCTTATTTGGGCTAGTCCTATGTTGAATCAGACCAAATTAAGTATTCCAAACTCTTAAAACAAGAGATTATCCGTATGCACTGTTGCTCGTGAAAAATTTTCCTTAAATTTCCTGAGGTGATTCACACCATAGAATGCCATAAGGTGGTTAATTACCAGTGATCTAATTAGATTATCTATGCATTGCCAAGGTGATACTTCGATTTGGCTTCAATTAGAAATGCATTAAAGATTTTTTACATTGAATGACATAAAATACTTATATAACCTCTATTGGATTGTCTCCAATGCACTCAAATGTCATAGTGGTCACAACTAAGCTAATCAACTTTGACTTGGGATCAGGAAATATATATCTCTCTCTTTAATAAGCCATTTGCACTAAAACCCTCATAGAATCTCTAAAATCATCACCAATCAATCCACATCCCAATTACCCACTGTAAACATAAAAAACACCAAATTTTAGCATTCTCGTTCGTGATACATTCAATCCCAAGTGTCCAAGCTAAAATAGTTATGTTTAAATCCACAAGAAGAATTTGTAATTGTTAGACAAAGTTAATAATACAAGGGAATCAAACTTGGATCCACTAAACAAAGGTATATACTTAATTTCCTTAAAATGCTTATAATTTGGCCAGTTTTAAATTGAATGAGAGAATTGCCAAAGTCGGATTGTAAGACAAGTTCATATTGATTCTTTGATCCATTCGAATGAAGGAAACTGAAATTTTGCGTAGGATTATCATGAATTGAAACAATTTTATGGACAATTTTTGTTGAAGGTGAGAGATAAGAGATGACATGGTTGTCTTCCATTTTATTAAATTAAAATTGATAAGTCCATATTGCACCTTGTGGTTTTAGGATTTACCAGAAGGATTAATCCAAATCATTTGATGTGGATTGTATGTTCTTAAAATTAAAGGCAAAAAGCTACAAAACACAAATCTAACCTTCCAAAAACATAAAATCATGAAGTAAAAAAGAAAGAATCTGCATAAATTAAAGCATAAAAGTATGAAAATTTGACACATATCACTCAGCTTGAGTGTGCCACATCAAGTAGTCGTAGCGCAGGTGTAGAATGGCATGCACGGGTGCACCAACCTTAGCCACAATAACCTTTGGTTTCTCTCTCTTATAACTCACATGCACTCTGACCAAACTCGCGTAAAACATTTAAGCAAGAACTCACTCAAAAAACTTATATCAAAGGAAAACTAAAGGCAATAAAAAATATATAAAAAACACACACACACAACATACTTCAAATTTAACATAAACTAAAAAACATATCATTCAAATTGTTGTATTAAATTCTTTATAGTAATTGTACATATTCTTTCTTTATAGTTGGATGCTTAGATTTGAAATATGTATTATTACAAATTATTATGTATGATTAGGACACCAAAATTATATTGTACGAACTATTTTTTATTGGAATGAAATCAAATGATTAAGGCAAGCAGTCTATTTGTTCAAAATATTAACATGGGATCAGAGCCACTTCCAATCATTCCGGTCTGAATATTTCATCGTCTTCTCTCTCCTTTGTGAATCATTCGCCTTCTTCTTCGACTTGCGGTTATTCCATTTCGCTAGCTGCTTCCTACGTCTTTGATTGCTCCTTCCGCTTCAGCTTCGTTCACTTTGACTTCGACTTCTTCGTCACACTCAATGATCTAAGGCTTCAACACTCCTTCCAAGATCGAGGGCTTCGGCTTCGGCAAACCATATAACTTCGGCTTCGACACTCTCGGCATAGACACTCACGGCTTCGACACTCTTGGCATCGACACTCACGATTTCGGCACTGTCGACTTCGGCTCTCACGGCTTCGACACTCTCGGCTTCGGCACTCATGACTTCGACACTCTCGGTTTCGACAGTCAAGGCTCAAGGATTTTTTTGCCTCAACTTCGGCTTCCTCTCCTTAATCCCGTCTCCAGGCAGCAAGTCTCCCTGTTTCAGCTAGTTCCCGAGTCTTCGACTGCTCGTCTAGTTCACTCGATCGGGTTGTTCACTCTTCTGAACTGCTTTATCTGTTCATCTATGCATCTATTCGATGGCTTAGACTCAAACACACGATCCTTCTCTGTTCACACCAAAACCTGCACAATCCTATTTAAAATGTCTTATGATCTTCAAACTACTGATATATTTACTAAGACATTTATCGGCAGCATCAGCAGTTTCTTGTTGACAAATTTATGCTTCTTGATCAGCGAACACCAATTTGAGGGATGATATCAATCAATATTAACTGAAATCAGATAGAATTAAGAGTTTCTTTATTTAAATTGTTGTATTAAATTCAGTATATTGATTGTATATATTCTTTCCTTATAGCTGGATGATTAGATTTGGAATATCTATTATTAGGATGCCTAATTTAGATTGTATGAACTATTATTTATTGGAATGAAATCAAAGGAATAAGACAAGCAGACTATTTGTTCAAAATATTAACAAAAAAAAAAACAAAAATAAAAAAAAAACAAAAATAAAATCAACAACAACATCATAATCAAATCACAAGATAGCACATGGGTTGCCTCCCAAGTAGAACTTGATTTAATGTCCTCAACTAAATAATGTCATATTTAGTGATTATGATGACTCCAATGTCAAGACTTTCTAAGGACATATCCTATGACCTTCTAAATACATCTTCAATTTTTAATCACTCACCTTAAATGTTTTGACAATTTTCTTATCATAAATGCCTACAACTCTAAAAGGATAAATTTTTATTATAATGAATAGCCCTGATTGCTTAGACTTATTTTTTAGAAAATAACCTAAATCAGAAATTTTTTACTATAATGAATAGTCACTCCCACTATTGTACAATGAATATTATTCATTGTAGCTTAAAATTTGCTAAAAGATATTTAGTTAATTATTTTTTAATTACATCATAAGGAAATTCTATTGATGTTATAGGTACAAGTGAATCGCATTCAACATCTCCAAAGTACCTATAATTAAATAGAAAATGCAGGTGATATCGACGCGGCAACGGCGCCCCGTCTGTTGTGACTTTGGCCCAGCCCGTGTGCGCCATCGAGACTAACCAATTCTTCCTGGTTTGAGCTTCAATTTCGCAGAACACAGATACGGCGAAGCCTAACCGCCACATTGGCCGCCGGCGCCGACTCCCCTTCCCTCCGCTTCGCTGAAAATTCGCTCATTTCTAATCAACGAGGCGACTCGTGTCCTCCCATCTCGCGTGCCCTAGGTTGGGCAAATCCCATTGCTTTACGGCGAGATATGGAGGCGGACAAGGACGCCGCGGGAAGGTTATCTAGGGTTTCGCCACCTGTGTCATTGGTTAATCCTCCCATCACCTCTCTACCTCAGGCTCAGCCAACTCCAGTGCCGGACACGAAGCAGCGACCGATGTTCACTGTCGAGTTGAAGCCAGGAGAGACTACTGTTGTTTCCTGGAAGAAGCTGATTAAGGAGTCTGGTTCTGGATTTGGGGAATCCCTTGCCCCGATGGAAAATAAGACGGCGGTTGAGGCCGGACCCGTGGCTGGAGTAAGCTTGCCGTATCGAATTTTATCGTTTTTTTGAGTTTAGTTTTGTTGTAATGGTGCTTAGCCCTGCATTATTTTTTCCTTTTTTCTCTTATGGTGTTTACAATTGGTTTGTGTCTTCTGGAAGGCAAAGATGGCGGTCACCCTGCTTTATTGTTGTGTTTCAGAAACGGTCGTGTTCTATTAAGAATAGGGTTCATTTGGTTGCTTGTAATGATAGAACTTGCTTTGGAAGATGACGATTTCATTTTTCCTTCATTTTTTTGTGAAATTGAAATCATTACTCTTGTGGAGGAAATCCTTTCATTTGAAGAGAGTTCAATATGTTTGCAGTATTCAAAATCAATTTTGATTTCTAACTGCATCCAAGCCAAATGATGGAATCTAAAAAATTGCCTATTTTTTCAGAGCATGATTATAGACTCAAGCAACCAAATGGACCTTTATGCTGCTTCATATTTTGGGGAAGTTCTACTAGGCACCTGTCTGAAAATTTTTAAGAAGAATGAATTAAGAAATCAAAGAAATATTATGAGAGACATTTATGAAATAAATTAAAAACCATGGAGCTAATTTTTTGTTGGAGGAGCCTTATAAGATCATCCTTGATTTTAGATTGATGTAACATAGATTATAGATGCTTAAGATTATATTTTTAGCATATCAAGGGATCTGCTTTGCGGAAGAAAAACTACAACAAGATTCTTGAGAGTTTACTTATCACATTGGTTCATTATGCCTCTCTTGTTTTTTGGAGTTCCACAGTCTGTCATTTCTTCGAATATCTATCTATATATATATATATATATATATATATATATATATATATATATATATATATATATATATATATGTATGTATGTATGTATGTATGTATGTATGTATGTATGTATATATAAAAAAAAATTATTTATATTATAAATGTGTATATGTATTTTTGTATTTATTTATATTTGTTATATCACGAATGCTAACAGAATAAGCCATAAGATGTTCTATATTTGTGACTGACCGTGTTTCTTTAAAAAATTGGGTTGTGCCCAAGTCCTTTATTTTTGTTACATACTAAAGAATTTGCTGTTGTGTCTTGTTATATATATATATTTAAATCAAGGCTTGGTGGCATGTACTTGCAGAAGCAGGTTTAGATTTTTAGAAGGGATTGTATCTTGAATGTGAAACTTTTATTCGAGCATTGACAATGTTCACCGCGCTTGTTATATAAGTTGAAGTGAAGCTGTCTATCAAATTAATTTTCAGCTTACTGCCAATTAATTGATAATTTATTTGAGATGACTGGTGCTTGCATTATGTTAACTGTATAGATTAGTAATTGTGGCTAAGTTTCAGTCATAGGTTTCTGGAATAGATGTTTTAATCTGATAATAATCACAATCGATCATGTTCAGCCTAATATTATTTATTGTCAGCCCACTGGTAGACTTTGTTTGATGAACCTTATGACTTCTTTTTAAGTCATCATCCCATTGCCACCAAGTTTTTTGGTAAAAAATAATCATCTATCTAGATTTTGACTTGGTACATTTTATGAAATTTTAGATTTTGACTTCTAATGTTTTCATTTGTTTGACGAGGTGGTACTCATATGTTTCATTGATTATTCACATTATTATGCCTTTTTTTTTACTCATTGTCTTTATGTTTTAAGTTCATCTCTTTGTTTTAAATTCTGTCTTAGATTTATTACTCTTAGTTTTCTTCTTTAAGGTTAAGTCAGATGGGGATGATCTGAAACATACATTACAGGCTCCAAATTGTTTTAGCGCTGTAATTGAAAAGATTGAAAGATTGTACATGGTATGATTTCATTTTCCCTTGAAAAATATGCTTATCTATAAAGTTTATTATTTATGCAAAGAATTTTATTGTATTATTTTTACTATTTTCATGTTATGTGCTTGATTTCTGTTTTATGTTCTATTCAACAGTTTGCTATAGTAACAGTTCCATATTTATTGAGTCCAGGGCAATGAAAGCAGTGACGAGGAAGAACTTGTTGCTCCAGATGATGAGCAATATGATACCGAGGATTCATTCATTGACGATACAGAATTGGTTGGTGATTTTTTTTTTTTTCTGTTTTGTCAGCATGCAATTGGTTGTAATTACCTGCCATTATTGAACTAATATGAGAACCTTGAAGCCTGTAAGGTGCATTGTTGTCACTGTCATTGGAAGGATGTTTATATTATGATCCTTTGTCCCTTTATCATCCCATTTGACTTCTAGGATAAACTTTTTTCCTTGATAATTTTATCATCACTATTGAACATTACTTCCTTCTATTACTATCATGTCGGTTTTGAATCATTCATTAGTGTTTTTTTCTCGTTTTACTCTTACTTCTGCAATTTACTTGGAGCGTGTCATCAAAAACTTGCTTGATTTATCTGGAAACTATTGTCTGCATCCACGGTCAAGTCTGCATGCATAGTCTTCTTTGTCAAACTGTATATTTTTCCACTAAATTTATACTTTGTTATTACTTTATTAGGTGATGCCTTCTGAATCTTATATTTGATGATTTGAAACTGGCATCATTATTACTCTTTTATCGGAAGCCATATGGATTGCAGCAATACACCTCACTTTCCATCTTCTGTGAATGAACTGAACCATCATGATTAACCCTTGAGTGATTTGTCTATCACAGAGTTGCTCATAATGATTTGGATTCTATCCAACTGCTGTGATAATTTCATAGTGCAATTACCCTCATCCATACCATGCAATCTGCTTTGGGCAATTACGATTAATTCTGCTATAATTTTCTTAAAACCTCTCCAGTATTTGCAGAATCAATCCCATCCATCCACCCGATGTAGATTGCACATCTTGGATGGGGTAATGACTCCATCCAATTTCCATCGTAATTTGAGAGGTTCCAATTCTTATTCATTAAGTTGCTGCTATCTGAATCTATAGCTAATGTTTTAACGTTAAGTTACAAATCCACAATAAGAGGCTAGAATGGATTCAGAAGAATAGGATTCCAGAAAATATTTTGGATGTTCCTATTGACTTATTAAGCGATTAATGGTATTTTTTAGTACTGTTTCAGCATATACAAGTTCTTTCTTTGATTTTTTTACTTTTTGTCCATCACTCACAGCAAACTCATCCTCTAGCACCCCCTAGAAAGCTGTACACATGGCAGTAGATGACAGTCTCCCATTTTAGAGTGCTGTTGGGCAGCATTGAACTTTTCTGTTTTTTACCTACATTGTAACCGGCTGCCGTGGTGGATCCTGTTTCCTATGTTGAAAGTCAGCGACTCTAAGGAATGAAGCAACAGAAATCAAGGCAACAATCAGAAGCAAGTAGCAGCAGATTATCAGCAAGCTGAAAGCGATAACATCAGCGGCAACAATTGAACTCAGCAGCCAAAGCAGCAACAACGGTTACAGTTTCTGAAGATGATTCTGTGATTGTGTGCTAGCTAGTTGGGGCTGTCGATAGGGAGGATGTGGAAAAAGATTTGCTTTTGGTAGAATTTCAATTGAATTTTATCGCAGGATATATAGCCTATTTGTCAGCAATTAATGCAGGGATAAGCCCTAATGCAATTCTTTACAAACTCTACAAGAGATAGGGAACCCTAAATATAATAATAAACTAAATAACTTCAAGTTACTAGATAATTGTTGTAGAATTTACCCTAATCTGGATTTAAATTCAAATATAAATTTAGCCGAAACAAGTTTAAAAATTCAAAACTCGGCCTTGTTTTTGGGATTAGTTTGGAGTAATTGTCAAGGGCTTGTTCTTCCTCATTTGCTACTCAATTCATAATCGAATTGTATCTATAAACTACTGTTTATGTCCTCTTCAATCTCAACGGTTTGATATGGGAATCATTGCCATCAACAGATAACAAGCAATTTAACATCAACTGATTTTATCTCTCAGTTGCTTCAAGATTTGATGTTTGAATTGTGTAATAGTTCTTGTTAATTTTTTTTAATAGGATGTTTAGATTGATTAACCCATCCATGCTTTAATCTTTAGATCACGAGTTTCCCCTTTTAGGAGGTTTTCATTTTTGTGAAATCATAACTCAGACGAGTAAAGAGTGATTTTACAATCTTGTATCTATGTCACTTTTCTATGATTGTTAATTGATATTTTAGAAAGTTTCTTGGAGATTTTAACACTTCTTGAGCATTTAGGCTCATGGAGCTTAGCTAACATTTTAGGAACCACTTACAAATGTCTGAAATTATGCTTTAGATTTTCTGCTTGTTTTTACTTTAATTTGTAGTAATATATATTTTTAGCTTGCTAAAACTTAAGAGACATTGATTTCTTAACTTATTTGTTACTTAAATTAGCAAGAGAGTGGTCTTTTAATCTCCTTCAATGATGAAGGCTTTTTCACTTTTGCGATGTCTCTATTTTGCTGAGGGTACATTGTTATTCTCTTACTTTTAGTCATGAGTATTCTTTGATTTCCTTCACTTTGGTGGAATCTATCTTTTGATTGAATTTCGATACATTAGTATATTTGATAGAGGTGTATTGGAGATGGGTTTATGCCTTGCACCTCAGTCATCTTTTGCATTTGAATCTACCCTTTTACAGTAAACAAATCACTACTTATTTTAGGTCATGAGCGCCCTTCTAATTCCTCTTACCAAATTCCTCCAAGAAGCCTTGTAGTCATATCATCTCCTTTGCAGCCTCTGACACTACTATATACTCAGCTTTTGTAATAGATAAAGAAACTGTTTTCTGTAGATTTGAGCCTCACGACACTGCAATATCACCAAGAGTATAAACATAACATGTAGTACTCTTTCTACTGTCAATTTCTCCGACTAAATCATCATCAACATAGCCTTGTACCTCCAAACTCTTTCCCGAGAAACACAAACAGGTGTCTGAAGAGCCTTTTAAATACATTAGAATCCACTTCACTACTTCCTAATGTTTTTTTCTTGGGTTACTCATGTATCTGCTAACAACTTCACTGCATGAACAATATTCGGTCTTGTGCAAACCATAACATACATAAGTGAACCAATAGTTAAAGCGTAAAGAACCTTACTTATATAGTCTTGTTCCTCATCTAACTTGGGTGACTAATTCTTGCTGAGTCTGAAGTGACTTCCCAAAGGTGTGCCAACTGGTTTGACTTTATCCATATTGAATCTCCTAAGCACATTTTTCACATATTAAGCCTGTGAAAGCCTCAACGTGCCTCTAACTCTGTCTCTGACAATTCTCATGTCAAAAATTTGCTTTGTCGCTCTCAAATCCTTCATTGCAAAATGCTCTGACATTTGCTTATTCAAATTATTGATGTCGTCAATTCTGACCACTGCAATAAGCATGTCATCGACATACATTAGTATGATAATGTAAGAATTATCAAAATGCCTAATATAACGACAATGATTTACCTGACATCTGGTGTACCCTGCATTTTGCATGAAATTATCAAATTTCTTGTACCACTGACTAGAAGCTTGTTTCAAGCCATACAAGCTCTTCTTGAGTCAGCAAAATGAATCTTCTTTTCTCTGTACCATAAATCCCTCAGGTTGGTGCATGTAGATGTCTTCTTCAGGATCTCCATGAAGAAAGACTATCTTCACATCTAACTGCTCAAGGAATAGATCTTCGGTAGCCACCATGGACAGTATCATTCTGATGGTTGTGAGCTTCACCACAGGAGAAAAGACAGCACAATCAATACCCTGCTTCTGCTGAAAGCCTATTACAACAAGTCTAGCTTTGTACCTCTTGTTGTCATCATGGTCATTTTCACCCAGTACACCTATTTGTTGTGTAATGCCTTCTTCCCTGGTGGAAGTTCTGTCAGCTCCTATGTCTGATTGTCTAGCAGAGAATTCATCTCTTCTTTCATCACCAGCTCCCACTTGCTCGAATTTTCATCTTGCAATGTTTATTCATCTCTGTGGTTATCCATCATCTGTCAGCAAATTGTAATTCAAGGTTGGTAACGCTGTGGAGAATGTCTATTCTTGACTGACCTGCGAAATATAGCTTTAGAGTTGGGCAGCTCTGAAATTGACTTTAGAACAATTGAATGGGTGTCCTGGACCCTCTCTCCTCATCACTTCCATCACTACTCTGCACTGTGACATCTGGTAGATCATCAAACCGTACCAACTCCAATTCTTGAGATATCGCTTCAGAATTTGTACTGCTTCTCGTTAAAAATCACATTTCTGCTTCTTATGATCTTCCGATTTTGATCATCCCAGAAACGATAGGCAAATGCCTCCTATCCATAGCCGGTGAAATAATATTTCTTTGACTTTGCCTCGAGCTTGCTACGAGTATCAGAATTAATAAGGACACAAGAAAGACAACCAAAAGTCTTAAGATCAGAAAGACCTATTTCCCGTTCCAGTCGTCCTCAGGCAATTCAGTCTAATGGAACATATGACCCTCTGTTGATCAAGTAAACTGCAGTGCTGACCGCTTCTGACCAGAAAGTTGGTGGTAGTCCTGCGTGCAATCTCATGCTTCTAGCACGCTCATTTATGGTCCTATTCATACATTCTGCAACACCATTTTACTGTGGTGTCCCCGGAATGGTCTTCTCCATTCTGATACCTTGAGCTGCACCGTACTCTTTGAACCCACCATCAATGTACTCATCACCATTGTCAGATATCAAACATTTCAATTTCAAGTCTGTCTCTGTCTCAACCATGCATTTCCAAGTTTTGAACACACTAAATACATCAGAGTTATGTTTAAGAAATAAACTCATACATTTATGTTGTGTTCATCATTGAACGTGACATAGTAACGAGAGCCTTCAAGAGATGCCACTGGAGAAGGTCCCCACACACTTGTGTATACAAGTTTTAGTTTGCCTACCTTTTGTGTTCTGTCACATTTCAAGAAGATGACATTCTTCTGTTGTCATATAATGCAACTCTCACACATGCTGAGATCAACTGACTTTAGTTCTGATAGCTTGTCTTTGGACTGAAGTACTTTCATACCCTTTTGACACGTGGCTAAGTCTGTAATGCCACAAATCTGTCGTGCTCTCTGCAACGTTAGTATCAACACTATTAATTAAGCTGTTGGTCATATATAGTGTGTCAAATTTCTGGCCCCGAGCCAGTACCAATGCCCTTTTTGTAACCTTCTAGGAGCTATCTGAGAACACTACTGAATGACCACCCTCATCGAGCTGCCCAACAGAAATGAGATTTTTCTTCAACTCAGGAATGTGTCTGACCTTTTGTAGAGTCAATTTGCTCTTGTTGGGGAGTGTAATGTCAATGTCTCACATCCCCACCATGTTCAAAGGTTCTCCATCGGCCATATACACTTTCACAAAGTAATATGCAAGATAATTCCCCATTAACTCCCGGTGGGAAAATATATGGAAGGAAGTTCTCAAATCCAAAGATCTATCATCATCGTAATCAGCTGAATCGCGAGCAGATAGTGCGATTCTCGCACTTCTTCAGTTACAACATTAGAACTGACGTTTTCTGTCTTTTTAGGATTTTTGCAGTTCTTTTTAATTGGTCCAGATTTGCCATAATTCCAGCAGGTAGCTTGCTAACCAGGCTTTGATTTGTTTTTGCCTCTGCGCTTTGATTTTGACTTTCCTCTGTTTGAGTTCCTGTCCTGTGATCTCCATATGGAATCAACATTCAATGCTAAACTTGAACTCGACGTCTCGACAGAATCTTTCCTGCGCACATCCTCAACCAAAATCAAATCACTTAGCCCCCTATTCCTAATTATGGTGATTTATATTCTCATTCACTCCATTGTCGTGGCCATATGCTTTGTCAGTTTTGCCACATGGTCGACCATATTTGATATAAAATTCTTGCTAGCCATTGAATGGATTTCGTTATCTTTATTTTTATATATATATATATATATATATATATATATATGTAAACCGGAGAATAGGAGAATAATTCTTTATTTCGTTCTTGAATCGATAATACGAGTTGTTATATAGTAAGATATTATGCTAAGAAGACAAATGAAACTATCTAACTAATTCCTTTGATTTAAGGGATTACAAATTAATACAAATTGATTCTTAAATTTATTCTCCCAATCTATTTACAGGTTAAATCTGGAAACTTCAACACTCCCCCTCAAGTTGAGGAATAAATGTCTTCCATTCCTAGTTTGGATAAACTCGAACTGTTCAGCCACTTTGTTAGAACATCGGCTAGTTGTTTCTCTGATGGAACATAAGACATACATACTAACCATTCCTCTAGTTTTTCTTTGATGAAATGTCTATCAATTTTGATATGTTTTGTCCTATCGTGTTGTATAGAAGCTATGAAGTTATATTAATAATCGACTTGTTGTCACGATAGAGAATCATAGACCCATCCGTTGACTCTTAAATCATCCAAAATGATTCTTAGCCACAATAATTCACATAATCCTCGAGTAATAGCTACCGATCTCGATTCCGAAGATGACCTTGCACTACATTTCGTCTTGCTCCTCCATGTCACTGTGTTCCTCCAAGAAAAAGACTAATATCCCGTAGTTGATCTTCCGTCCACTAGAAAGCCAAGATAGTCAGCGTCAGTGCAAACTTTTAGAGTAAGAACGTTATTCCTTTGAACAAGATTCCTTTCCCGGATTGTCTTTCAAGTAATGTAAGTACTGCTAGTATAGCCAAGATGAGGTTCTCTTGGATCATGACGTGAATGGATCGATCAAACTTACAGAATATGCTATGTCTGGTCGAGCGTGAGCAAGGTATATAAGTCAGCCAACCAGCCTCTGGTACATTCTTTTGTCCACATTTGGTTCTTCTTTAACTTCTCCCAACTTATAGTTTGGTTCTATTGGAGTAGAGATTGGCTTATACCCAATCTTCTCGTTCTCGCCAATAAATCAACTTCAAGATTTTTGCCGAGATATGAAGATCCCTCGTGTGGAATATGCCACCTAAATACCGATGAAGATCTTAATTTCTCAGCTCCTTTGTTTCAAATTCTTATTACGCTCTTAGCCTTAATTCATGCTTCTCTTTTTCATCATTTCCAGTCACTATGATGTCGTCCACATAGACTAAAAGGGCAGTCACTCTCCCTGCAGCTGAATGTTTAATGAAAAAGTGTGGTCACATTGACTTTGTTTATACCCAAATTCCTTCATGACTTTTGAAAATCTGTCAAACCATGCTCTAGGAGATTGTTTTAATTCATAAAGTGCCTTTTTCAGCTTGCACACCTTGTTACCCGAGTCCCCTTCAAATCCCGGTGGGATGTTCATGTAGATTTCCTCATTTAGGTCACCATGGAGGAATGCATTCTTAATATCATATCATGTAGATAGCTGCTAATCAGGTGAGCGACTAATGATAACAGTGATTCTCACAGTGTTCATTTTTGCTATTGGAGCGAAGGTTTCCTGATAGTCCGCCCGTAAGTCTGAGTGTACCCTTTTGCTACTAACCTTGCTTTATATCTTTCAAGAGATCCATCAGCTTTGTACTTCAATGTAAAAATCTATTTGCAATCAACAATGTTATTTCCTTCGGTTTATCAAGGATCTCCCATGTTTTATTCTTTTCTAATGCACCAATTTCCTCTCTCATAGCGTCCCTCCATTCCCTTTTTGACAGTGCTTCAGATACATTTTTACAACGAATCTTTTTTGAGCTGGTGATAGGCGCTTAAGAGAGACATAGTGAGATAGTGGATAAAGTGGTTCTGATCTTGCCGTGACTTCATTTCCAGAATTTGGATTGGGTTCTTGGACTTGTGTCAGTTTAGGAACGGTCTTTCTCCTTGAATACACCTGAGAAAATCTTGGGAAATTGTGAGTGACAGGATCGGGTGACTTAGATGTGATTTGTTTAGAAGACTCGGGTTCAGTTGGAACATGAGGAGAGTTTGGCTCTGGGGATTCAGGTTCAACAACATGGGCTGGCACATGTGGAAGGTCAAAGGTTTTAAGTGGTTCAAAGGACTCACAAGTATTATCTTCCATTATCGATATTTCCCCTTGAAGAGAGGACTTGAGAAAAAAAGGTTTATTTTCTGTGAAAGTGATATCTGCAGAGATGTAAAATTTTCTCAGTAGAGGTCAGTAACACTCGTATCCCTTTGAAGTACATGAGTAATCGAAGAAAACACATTTGATGGCTCTAGTGGTCTAGCTTTCCTCATGTTGTTTGTGGACATGAACAAAGCGAGACACCCAAATACCCTAAGTGTGAGGCCATTTGAGGTTCCGGTGAGGGTAGAAGCATTGCAAGGACTTCTATGGGCTTTGCTTTCTAACACACCTGGATGTAAGCTCATTTATCATATATGTGCAGAGAAGAACGCGCTTCTCCCAATAGGATTTAGAAACATTCCTCGAAATAGTAAGCGCTCGGGTAGTGTTGAGTAAATGCCCATTCTTTCTTTCATCTACCCCATTTGTTGCGGTGTCTCCACACATGATGACTCATGCGATAATCCCTCGTGATTGAAAGTAAGGTGATAGAACTCGATTGAAGTAGTCTCTAAGCATTGTCCGTCCTAAAACTTTTATTTTGACCCCAAATTGATTTTGAACTATTGAATGGAAATTAGGTGTAACAGTGTTAACATCAGATTTTTGTTTAAGAAGAAAGAGCCATGTAACCCGGGTGCAATCATCAATTAAGGATACAAACCAACAAGTCCCATAAATGTTAGGTATAGTGGAAGGTCCTCATATGTCACTATGAATCAAATGAGAAGGATGAGAACTTCTTTTATTGTTAATAAGAAAAGATACACGGCTATGTTTTGCCAATTCACATATGTCACAATGAAATTCAGAAATATCCAATCCTTGGAATAAGTGAGGGAACATTATATTTAAAACCTTAAAAGAAGGATGACCAAGGCATCGATGATATAGCTAATGACATCTTTGTTTGAGGAACTTAGGAAAGATGAAGATAATTTTCTCCTAATTTTTTATGATGGTTCAAGGTGGTACAGACCGCGCCTTTCCTTAGCAAGTCCAATCCTCCTCCCCGAATCCTGGTCCTGAAAAACATAATAAGAAGAGTAAAAAACATAACATTTGAGATCATGAGTCAACTTTTGAATCGGATATGAGCGCTGTTGACAGCTTAGAGTACATGAGAACGTTTTGAGGATAATATTGAGTGTGATATGTATATCTCCAATCCTCGCAACAAGTAGTCTACAGTAACCATCGTCACGACAATTTTCCAGATTACTTGGACTACGGGGTATAGTGAATGAAAGAATTGAGATGTGGTGGTCATATGATCTGTAGCACCGGAGTCTAGGATCCAAGAGTTGGTATAGAATTTGTCTAAGACATTCATGCAAACAGATTTACCTTAAAGAACCATCGAACATTTTCTAGAAGTTTTCTCAAGAGATCCCAACAAACTTCTTAGTTTCTCAATTTCTTCACTGCTGAATCCCCCTTTTCCTGAATTTTTCACAATATTGGGCTGCTTTGCCACATGCGCTTGAGGCCTTTGTTGACCCCATTCTCGGCTTGGAGGTTTACCATTCAGCCTTCCAACACTTCTCCCTTGTATGCCTTGATTTCTTGCAGTAGGTACACCAAAGATTGTCTTTGTTCTCCTTCACTTGGTTTTCTCTACTCGAGTGTTTAGGCAGATCATTCTTCGACTTCTCTTGATTTGTTTTTGCTACTATGGTTGACCCATCCATAGTATGACACTCCTCCGACTTTCTTCTGCTCGGATTAGTGAGATTGTCTCTTCTAGATACGGTGTATCCTCCTTGCCAAGGATTTAGATCCTCACCTGATCGAATTGAGAATTCAATCCTGACAAAAAATCATATATCCGATCATTCTCAATGAACTTCTTCAAGGTGGCCGCATCATCAGGGCATTTCATTTCAATTACCCTATAGCGATCCAATTCTTGCCAAAGATTTTGCAACAGAGTTGCGTACTCTGTGACAAATTTGTCTCCTTGCTCGGTGGCTCTGGTTTTTGTCTTGATTTTGTACACAAGGGCAGCATCACGGGTCTTCGAGTTTGTGCGGTTGATATAGTCGCAAATTTCCTTTGCGGTATTCAAGAACATGCACATGTCACTGATCGTTGGGTCCATGGAATCCCATAGCCAGGACATAATTATGGAATCTTCCTCGCCCCATGCTGCAAAGGTTGGATACCTTTTTTCTGGTCTGGTTCCAAGGTGGTGACTAAGCCTCCCTTTGCTCTTTAGGTATGTGCGGACGATTTGGGACCATTTGAGATAGTTCTTCCCGTTGAATCTGCTGGATGCCCGAATATTCTGCAACTCTCCAATTTTATGAACAACATTGGATTCTTCGGACGGGTTGGAATTGCTGGAGACAGTTTCTGACATTGACATGGTGTTGAAGAAGAGAAGTTCATAGCAATAAAGGCTGCGGGAAAAAACTCCTGCGGGAAAGAGACCGCAGAGACGCTCCTGACTCAGCGGTCGCGGATGCGGACGAAGCGGACGAAACAGACGACGCGGACGAAGCCGGACGATGCGGACGATGCAGACAATGTGTTCGGCGAGAAGCGGACGAAGCCAACAACGACTTTGAAACCCTAGAAAATTTTTAGGGCTTTGATACCATGCGGAAACCAGAGAATAGGAGAATAATTCTTTATTTCTTGTTCTTGAATTGATAATACAAGTTGTTATATAGAGGAGATTACAAGAAGAAAAATGAAACTATCTAACTAATTCCCTTGATTTAAGGGATTACAAATTAATACAAATTGATTCTTAAATTTATTCTCCCAATCTATTTACAGGTTAAATCTGGAAACTTCAACAATATATATATATATATATATATATATATATATATATATATATGTTTCTCTCTCTTTCATTTTTACTTTCATTCCATCTCTAACGTAGAAGTGGCTTTCTTTCTCTTTGCAACCCTTCTCCATTTGTACCATGCACTATGGAATGATGCTCTAATACCAACTTGATCGACCATCAACCTTTTAACATTATTCTGAAGTCTACAATAGGATGCTATCTTATGATTTTTATATAAGATGCTACCTGAAGATTTGGAACGGCTTTAGGAATTTCGTGGAGGTTCCTTATTGATTAATCAATCAATTAAAGGGATCTTTAATGCTAGTTCATGTTATAAAAGCATTCATTCCTCCATTTTCACTTCTATCCGCTGTTCATAGCAAACTCTTCCTCTTATGTTTGAATCTTGGGTTTTCTTTTGCTGCAAATCACCGCAAAACTCTGGACAACAGTAGACGACAGTCTTCTACTTTGTAATATTGTGTATAGTACTCAAATTCTCTGCTTGTTTTCTACACAACAGCCAGCTGCTGTAGAGGATATTGTTTCCTGTGTAGCATTAAGGTAGCGGCTCTAAAGTAGCACCGGAGAGCTTGACTGCAATCAACAACAGATAGCAGCAGATTAGCAGCCTGCTGAGAGCATGATGTCAAGAACAACGTGGCAGCTAGGATTCGGCAGGAAAGAGTGGCAAATGCCATAGTTCCTGGAGATGAGTGCTTGTGGTATTTTGCGAATCTGTGCTAGAGGGACAAGGCTTGGGGCAGCGGGAAAGAATAACTTATTTCGGTAGAATTTCTATTTTGGTTTTTATTAAATGATATAAGACTTATTTGGAGTTGGAGACGATTACAGCATAGATAAGTCTACTTCCATTCCTAAACAAATTTTACAAAATATGGAACCCTATCTACATTAATAATCTAGTTAACTTTAAATTACAAAATAATTGCCAATGATGTAATTCTATGATTTTCTCATTGTAATATTTCAGTTTTATTAAAAAAAACTTTAAAATACTCAATAATTCTACCTTGAATTCATCCTAATTTGATCTTGTAGTAAAAATAAACTTATTCAAAGAAAGATTAAAAATTTAAAATCTTATCATGAAGTCGAATGGATTATGATCCAACGATCTTGCTTCCATGTTTTAATCTCTTTTGTATGATGTTAGATTCAAGATTCAATCACGCCAATAGACTTCTGTTGATGCCCTCTTCTATCTCAATTGTGTGACCTAAAAATCACTTTCATTGATAGCAGCATATTCAATTTTCTGAACCCTTCACTATTTGACGCCCAAATTATGAGACGTGCTTTAGCAATCATCTTTGTAGTGGGTAGTTCGATTGGTTATCTCTTTTATAATTTGATCCTCAAATCACTATCATTACTAGGATCTACATATGCCTAGTGATATTTCTCTCTTGCTAGTCACCAATTATTTTTGTAACTTCGTATTTGGTTATATTATTGATACTCAAGTAGCAAAAACTGATATAAACAAAAAAACTAACTTGGGGGGATTTATACGACACAGAATATGCTCGTAGGCTTGTTTATAATAAAGTTTTATATTATTTTTAAAATTCATACTTGTTGGCATTCCACTTTGTTCAGGGGAGCAACTGCTGTGTCATCTTTAGCACTGAGCAATCATATGGCCGTAGGCCATATAGATGCTTTTGAAAACACTTTTAGATCCACTTTATTCGCTTTTTTATTTTCTTGACATAATTATTGCATAATGTTAAAAGCGTGCAATAACATACACTCTTTGCTATTTGCACAAATGGCGTGGAGTATCAAAATAGTGCATGTTATTTGCACTATGTATGGGCAGCGCCGCCGATGCATTGCTTTTAGAAGGCATGCCATTTTGATTTGTCTAAATTATTAATTTATTTATATTCTATTTATTACAAAGCAATTGGAGTGTTTTAAACTTTTCATGACTGAGCAGTTGAGCACAATCATTAATTTTTAACATTATTAGATTCATTTTTTAAATAAATTTAGTTATTTTCATCACCAAGATAATTTATTTTTTTTATATGGCTGTCTTTCATAAATTTCATATATCTTTAGTGGCATCTCATCTTTTTTCTTTTTTAAATAACTTGTGCTATGTTAAAATAGTATGCCCTATGCAATGAGCTATGTGATATGGCTTTCTAGAACCTTTGTACTATGGCTTGCTATTTGCCATCGACAAATATGGCCTGCTCATTCTCAAGTATTGACTAAGGGTACAAGCTTTGAATATACGGTGTCGATAATCGTCTATTTATTTTATCTTGAGATTTTAGAGTTTTATTTCCATTTATTTTAATCTAGTTTAGTCAATACATTAGTTATTTGGCCATAAAAAAATTAAAAGGATATAATGGAGGAGAGTTTATTAAGCTAACAATTGATAAGGATGAACTTTTGTATCTTGTCTTGTAATTTAAAGTGGAAATGTTTAAAAAACGACAAATTTTTTTTTTGTTGCCCAAAGAATTATTATCCGGGTTGAAATCCCCGCTCAAAGTAGATGTATGCTTTTGTAAAAGATATTTTTGTTAATACTTAACATCATCACTGAAGACGGATTCGGATAGATGTCTTAGAATGTTGTGTTTATGCTTCACGATGCTACTTAATAAAAGATTTCTTGACAACATGTTTAGTTCAATGCACCAACCATTTCTCATACTTATTAGTATTTTTATAATATTAATTTATAAACAATATTTTCCTGCTGCCTTTGGAAATTCTCCAAATCTCAAATATCTTATTTGAATCTAAGGCTTAACCATATGTATTATCTTCTTTTATATTACACTTCAATTTTTGTTCATTTAGCTCTTATAAAAATATTCCTTTGTATGCATTTATTTTCCAATTTCTCAAAATAGTAAAAATATCATCTTTCGGTGTTGTCTTTTATTTATTTAATTAATTATATCTCATTATCTTCAACCTAATTCTTTTAGCTTGATAAAAATGTCTACATTTCTTTTATCTTCCCTTCGTGATATTAGATATATATAGCTCTTTTCTGCTTCTTTCGCATCTAGTCTATCATGCTAATTAAATTTTTGCATGACTTTTCTATATTTCATCTATCTATATTTATATCTTATACTTAATGTATGCCTTGATGGTATTTATCTTTTGAAATCATTTAAATGAACATTTTTATCTTTAATAACCTTTTGTGTTTCCTTCCTTCACTAAATCTTCTTTTGTCAAAATCTTTTTTCTACTTAATCATCAAAATTATTGCTTTAGCAGTCTTTTTCTATATTAACCCGCATCAAGTTTAATTTCTCCTAGCAGCTTATTTTAGAAGATTGAAAAATTCTCATTTTTAACATTTTTTTTATTCTTGGCTAGTAATTTCATTAGATTATTCTCCTATGATAGTTGAAAAAATATTTTTTTCCTGGTGAAAATTATTCTATCTGTGATCTTGTTGCTTTGTCGTTGAATGTAACTAAGCACTCTTTTTATTTTCTTAATATTTGTATTTACAGTTACAAAATCAAATATGTTTTACAATTACTTATTAGGCCATCGTGAATATTATTGTTTACAACAATTTAAATCAACATTAATAGTATCCTTTTTTCTCAAATTTACATTTTATTTAGTTTTACTCATTATTTTCCTTCTAATCCAATGCAAGGAACATGAGCATTAATTACATTCAAAACACCTACTGTTCTTCTAAAAAGCTTGTCTAGTATGACCTCTACATGATTTATGAACATCACCCCTCAAAGTTATTTGCGTGTCAATGATTCTATGATTTGATAATGATGGCAGTGTTGCTTGAATAACTATTACTTATGCCTTATATTTTCTTTCACAGGATGAATACTTTCAAGTTGACAAATTGTCCACCAAGCATAATGGATATTTTGTCAATAGGGGAAAGCTGGAATGGAAGTAAGTTTTTTTTTTTTTAAGTTTTTTTTACTACATACATACATACATTCATCAAGGTATGCATACATTAGTGTCTATATATATATATATATATAGTAGTGCTGCCTACTGTGACTCTTTGGTTGGCAGCTTGTAAGACTCGTGGGATTACAAGTTCGATCCCGCCTATGTGCGGAATGGAATTCTTAGGCACATGAGGTTAGTCGGGAGGCTCGTCTAATAGCCTTTGACCATTCTTTCTATATATATATATATATATATATATATATATATATATATATATATATATGGCTCCTTTGACCAGTGCGAGAGCACAGCCTTGGAGATTTCGTTCTTAGCCACTGTTATTTGTAATTTCCTTTTCTGTCCTTTGTATCCTTATGTTTGATTTGTATCGTAGGGGTAGGGCTTCATCTATTGGGCCCTATCCTCAAATCCTCTGTAACCATTTTCTGTTAATAAAATAGGCCCTAGGGCTTTAAATATATATATATATATATATATATATATATATATATATATATATATATATATATATATATATATATATATATATATATATATGGCTGCTTTGATCCTTTTGCCACCCGCATTAAACATAATAGCTGATGAAATACAGTTTTATTGCATTAATATGAGGCATAATCATTTCTGCAATAAATTTTTTTGAATATTTTCATTTAGAAACATGTCATTTTATGTTTTGCAACTCACCATAGTAGTTCAATTTTTCTTAGCTTGACAGGCTATTGCCCTTTCTGTCTGTGAAAATTTGTCGTGTCTTTAATCAATATCTTTAATCAATATAGTGATTATAGTAGTTCATGTTTTGAAGTGAACCTTATAGGTATAAAATATGAAATCGGCTAAATAGAATATGGGCATTTTAAATGAAACAAAATGCAGCACATGCACCTATCAGTATTATCTTCTGTCCTTAGTGCCCTAACATACTGTTTCAAACCCCTGCACCGAATGTGTTCAGCTGTTTCTTGTATATAATGACAATAAAAGTGTTTTTACTTTCCCCTTCTACACATAAAATAGTGAGGGTGCAAAATTGTCGCTTTGCCAGCATGCAGGTCAGTAGCCTTGTCCTTTTTTTTTCCTGGTCATAATTAGTTCTATTTGCAATTGATTAGGTAAACACTTTATTATAGCCTAATGCTTGATTCAAATGGTGAAATGTGGAATTAATTCCTCGTAGTTTCGATCTTAACAGCTTTATAAAGTGGCTTTGAAAAAATCTGTTTATAGATTTCTAATCCAATGCTGTTAGTGAAACAAGAAAGGTGATTTTTTTTAACCAGCAATGTTTTTCATTATATTCTGTTTGATGCTAAAGCCACGTTTCTTAGTTTGGAAAAAAAGGAATTTGTTTCGGAGCATTTTTGTGTTAATTTTATTACAGAAGGGTTGGTTATTTGTGGAATTTGATAGTCTTTATTACTTCTGAGAGTTGAGAACAATAGTATTTATTACTTCTGAGAGTTGAGAACAATAGTCTTTATTATGCTGGAAAAAAAATCCTAATTATAATTAACAGGCCTGTGATTGCTTTATTAGGACCACCTCATGGTCCATGGTACGTTTGCTTTGCATGTAGTGTGAAATATTATTGAATTTTTACAAATTGCTCACTATATTCCTCTGAAAATTCTTTACATCTTCCTTTTTGGGGCTCCTTTTTGACAGCGAGTTTTTCTTCTATCATGTTTCCTCAGGCAGAACTTCATATGTATGCATGTATTTTCTATTGTTAGGTATTTTGGGGGCTGGGGTGTGCAATGACTTTATTAAACTGTGAGTTGGAATAGTTAGAGTTCACAGTTATACATCTGTGATTATTCACTTTTGGAAATCTTCCTTTTCAGTCTAGGACCAAAAGTATTTCTAATGCAAGTGCTATGAATCCTTTATCCAAAAAATTATGGTGTATGAAGTTTGCCTTAAAGTTACTTTTTGGAGGGGTCTTGGTTATTTTGTGTGTGTGTGTGTAAATGCATGCCACCTTATTCTGGAGGTTAAGAATTTTGTTTTTCAACCAAGAGGTCACGGGTTCAAGGCCTTCCATATGTGGGGTGCGCGCATTTGCGTGTTTGACATGAGAGCTACCTAGGAGCCCTGTTTCCACGTCCCTGCTATAGTATCGCAATTGCAATCCGCTACAGTCCCTTAATCATGCGGGCACCTGTTTTTCAGCTCTCCTGGGCCACTCCTCGCCATCCTCTTATTATATATTTGTTTGATGTTCTAGGTTTAGTTTTTTGTGTGTTTTTTTTAGGACATCCACCGAGTTTTTCTCCCTTCGAGGGCTGTTTTTAAGGGATTGGTGCTCCAGCCGTATCTCTTGCTCAAGGTAGTGATTATCTTCCCTTTTCCCATCCTTATCTTCCCCACAACGCTCTCTGCCATCCTCCATTGCTGCAGCCACTCCAAAAAACACTCGTTTGCTGTTTTTAACTGCAGTCTTCCCATTCCAGTCTTTCTTGCTCGCTGCCAAGACCTCAGCAGCTGCCGCTTTGTGTCATGCAGACCCTCGCTTCTCCCTTACACTGTCGTCATCCGGAAAACAGTAAACTTGATGTTTTTCTGCTATCCCTGGCTTTTCCAGCTTTGCCATTGCGCCTCTCCGCTTCACTTACCACCTCGCTTGTAGCATTCGGCTTCGCCGACAACGTGATTCTGGCCCCTCATTTTGCTGTCCTAACAACCCCCAACACATTCAGCCACCTACCTTGTTTCCTTTGCTCCCTGACCTCCTAGCCATTCTTCACCACCTATAATCGAGCCCTAGTGTGAGTTTGTGTTGTGTTTGTTATAATTTCCCTTTCAAGTGTGTTTGATTATGACTAACTATTTGCTTTTAAGTATATTTGTTTTTCCTATTTTAGTTTGGGTTAACTCTGGTATCAATGTGTTCGTGGGGTAAAAAAGCACAAACACACACACACGCAAACACAGACACAGACACATACACATACATGTGTATAGCAATGACGGGAAAGTTGCTCTGATTTTTATTTCTATTGTTTGTATGCTTGATGTTCTCTAGAAAATTATTGATCCCACCTATGCTTGCTGCTTCAAATATTTGTTTTAGAAACAAAAAATAAAAATATGTAAAAATATACCAAACGAAAATGTTTTTAAAAATAAAATTAAAAAAAAAAAACTAAAAACAAAATTGATCCCTAACATGCCCTTAAATTGAAAAAATTTTCTTAAATCATTGCTAATTAAGAGATTATTCTTCATTGGAATTGCATTTGAGATTTACTACCCGATTTAACTTCAGACACTTATACTCCACTACGTGCATACTGAACCAGTGAATCAAGTTCATCTCCCAATTTGGAAACAAAGAAAAGGAGGAGAAAAGATCCAGAAGGTCAGATTGAAATGAATTTTGAGCATGTTCCAAAGGAACATGCAAATAGAGGTAATATGAAGATTAAAGCTGCTGCAAGGAGTGCTCCGTTGGTGGCAAAGAACTTAAATCCAGGAAAAGCTGTTAATTCATTTGTTGAACATTATCAAGAAGGAAAGGTTCTGAAAATTAAACCAAATGCTTCCCCATTCATATATAAGAAACAGTCTGCTCAGTCTGGCATCAATTTAGACGTTCCCTCATCTACCGGAATGCTAAACAAGGATGCCTCATCAGCCAAGCTTGAACCGAAGGATGTTGGCAAGCTCAAATCTCTCTCTTCTAAAGCCCTTTATAAATCAAGCTGCATAAATGAATCATTAGATACTATATATCAGACATCTCAGGAGAAAGCTGTTGCTTCTCAAGTTGAACCTCAACCAAAGAAGTTCAACTGTGAAAATGAAATGGATCAGTTACCAAAAATACGGCACAAGGACAGATGCAAAACTTCTGAATATCTGCAAATGACTTCCTATCCTACACAGACAGATGTGAGTAATCTTGGCAAGCTTAAGATTAAGTAGTATGTACTCTTGTGTTTTTTATTTTCTCCTTTAATTTTACGACTTTAACCCCAAGAAGATATTTTAGTCTTATTTTATCCCCATTGTATGTTGTCTATTTTATACTTGTTTATTGATTATTGATTTTTTCATCCTGTTACACTAAACCTCTATGGAATAGAGAGTTTTATTTTGATATAAATTCTTTCTTTTCTCTCAATCGCATTATTCATTTTTTTAAATTGCTTTGAATACAATTAAAATATATTAGAGTTAATCTGCGATTCTCTTTTTAATTCTATCATTCTTCTTGTTAACAATAAGCCGATACTGTTATTGAGAACTATATGGCTATTATTGAGGTGGATTCGTTTGCTTTGTTATAGCTGATAGCAACAATTGTTTATTGCCTTATTTACCGTTGGGTTTTTTCATTTTCTTCAGATGAAATAAATCTATGGGCTCTAGTATTATCCAAAACTAGACTGAAAGAATAGAGGAAGAAACAACATGAAAATTCATGCATCCTTGTGACAATATTTTTGTAGATAAAATCACCTTAGTGAATATTACATCTTAAGAAATTTTCTGGTACTTGGTACCTTAGGATCTCAACAACAAATTGGCTGGAAAATACATATAATGTGTACGCTCTACGGATTGGTCCATGGAGCTCTTGGGCCGGAAGCTTCTCAAGCTCAAGCATTTACTTTTTTAGTGAGAGACCAGTATCTCAGCCTAACGTGGGATTAACCCAATGACCCACTAGTTTAGGTAAATATCTGACATGTCTTTAATTAGAGATTATTTTTAGGGGAGAACGTATGCATGAGTGGGATCTCCATACCCCTGGTTAGAACCTTTGAGGGGTCTTTGGCCTTGAGTAGGCTGAAAAAGTACAACCCTGGAAAGAATGCAGTCTACACATTATGCAACTCTTGTTATTATAAGTTCTTTGATATATGTGAGTGGCATGACATATCTACCAAGATCAATGCAGTACAATTATGATTCTCCTAGAAGTTGGTTAGCTACCTCTCATTTTATTTTATAGTTATTCTGGTTCGTGGGGCATTTTGGCATGTGGGAAGGGCATGTGAAGCTGTCGATTGTGATTTGGAACCAATTCTTTCCAACCTTCTTGCTTTTGTATATTATATGGTTTCTTGTTTTATGGCAATGGAATCTCCATTAACGCTAGATTATTGTCTACTCAAACCTAAAAGACTGAATATCAATATTTTGCATAATTGCTAGCACAATATTGGAAAAATATATGCGCTCTTTTTTTTTCATTTGCATGACATGTTGAATGTTCCAATATTTCATTAATAAGACAACTTAAATGGGTCAGATCAAAGCCTTACTTTATGCAACTCCAATGTTCAATATGTTCTTAAAATGTCCTGCAGATAAATGTTGCGTTGGACTAAAAATTAGTAGTGATTTAATTTTTATAGCATGATTATAACAGTTATTTGGGCCAAGATGATTTTTCTCCTAATTACTGCATTCTAAAAGGCATTCTTTGAAGAAAATGTGCTCCGATTAGGGGCATGACAGCAATGCTTTCAACTGATGTTCTTAACTGTTGTCCTGAGGATTAAGAAGCTATTGTTGGAGGGATGCTAGTAAAAATTGAGCATTTATGGTTGTTTGAAAGATCTGAAGATAAAAGGTTTTCAAGAATTTTCTCAACTATTTCCACTTCATGGCACATGGTTAGAAAAGAATGTTATAGGAATGCTTTTTATATAACGTTAAATTTAGTGAACTATAATGGAGCGTGCTTAAAATTTTTAGTGGATAAGTGGCTGCTATTTATATTTTTTATAGTTAAAAAAATAGTATAACCTTAACCTAGCAGTTTCAGTCTCTTATCAAATACCAATGCATGCTATCTTTTATGGTTTTGGTAGGTGCCAGAAACATTTTTATTTATCCAGGAATATGAAATTTCATATTTTCCTCTTGTAATTGTGCCAAATTTCAGGCATGATTTTTCTAGAGTACAAGGATTGACACATTTTTCTTGTAGTTTTATATCTTAATAAATTCATTAATCGATATTTTATTTTGTTGAGCAGTCCTTGTCTCACCGAGTCGACAATGTCACAATAAGACCTAAGGGCACCACACTTGAACGGGCCATTCAAGAGCTTGAAAAGATAGTTGCACTATGTAAGTTCTCCATCAACAACACATTTTAGTGCTTCATTTTGATGGACGTATTAATGTTTTTCAAAAATGAAATAACTTAGAATTAACAAGGAATTCATTCCACAGCTAGACCGCCAAATCCTGCAGTTCAAGAGGTTGATTCTCTACTCCAAGGTGTTAAAAGAAGACTACCTCAAGAAGTTAAGCAGAGGCTTGCCAAAGTTGCTAGATTATCGGTATCATGTCTACAAAACTCTCTTGATACCATTAAAAATAAAATAAAATTCCTTTTGTTTGGTTTTTTTGTTCTGATGCTATTAACCACTTTTTTGTAAAATTTATTGGTTCTTCTTTCTCGATAGCGGCAACAAGAAATATACTTCATTAATTGATTTTTATTTATCAAAGAGTTTTTTTGAATACTATTTGTTGTAAATCTTGTTAGGCAAGCCAGGGAAAAATCTCAAAAGAGGAGCTAATTGATCGCCTAATGGGTTTTCTTGGTCACTTGGTACAGCGCAGGACCTTGAAGGTAGTAATCAAGAAAGTTTACCAAATGATGGCTGCTCCATTAATTAGAATTCTTCTAATTTAGTTTTTTATTTTTATTTTTATTTTTATTTTTTTTTAGCTTTCCTGAGCTTTCACATTAGCATTAATGCATTTGAGAAATGGACACCATTTCAATAGAATTTTGACAATTTGCTTTTAATTATGATTTTCATGATTTTTTTTTCTTTTTGCTGGACTTATTAGGTATGCCACACACACACACACATACACACACTTGAATAGTTATTGCTGCATCGCACCCCTAAAGTAGAAACCTGTACTTCAGTTGCTACCATTTTGTTTATCTTGTTGATGCATATTACCTCTAATCTTAATTTTTTAGGTACAAAATGGCTCCATAATTGTCATAATTATTTTTTCATCTCGATTGTGTGACGTATTGATAGTTTTTCATCAACTGTCCTTCTTCATGATTTTTAGAAGTAGGAATAGTGTGCTTCATGAATTCCTCTCCTTTTGTTTAAAGAAGAGTCATACTATACTATCTTGTCAATAATCTTAAAAAAAAACCTTTGTGTTGCTATGGTGAGTAGGTTTGAAGAGAATGGTTACTTTATATAGTTGTATGTGATTTTCAAGCTTTCTTTTTTCTCTCTTAGTGCCAAAACATCAAGATTTTTTGGGGGTTATGAGTTTGGGTAATATAGCATTTCTTAAGAAAAAAAAAACTTAACTATAAATTAAAAAAAATCAATTTATTTTTTCCAAAATTTTATCAAGCGATCCAGTTAATCTTTTCTTTTTATGGTAGATTTAATATGTATTCCTCGTGAAGAATACCGCACATTTTTAAAATTATATGTAGAAAAAGTAGATGATAATTCATCCTTTTGAAGTGTCACTTATTTTATCTCCACAAGTGATATGCGTCATTTTTTTAGGGACTTAAAACTTAGTCCTAGTATTGACAAAATTAATGCAGGGTTATAGTTTTGGAAGAGTTGGTCATGCTTCTAATTGTAATAAAGGGATAAAGTGCCTTAAGGTCGACAAGTGCTTAAAATTTGTAATATCTTTTTCTTACATTTACATTTTTTTATCAATATGGAAGATTTGTACTTTACCGGTTAAATAATTATAAAGTTTTATAAGAAAAAATGCTTGGAGTAGAAGACACCAAAATACATTTTTATCAATATGGGCTTGATGATTGATCGATTGTGCCCTTGTAGATTTTGCATTTATGATGAAATGTTTTCTACTCATAACCGATCAGGAGAAAAAAATTACCACCCGAAGGATCGACGAAGGAATGAACCCTGGGATATCACCATGAATGATGGAAAGGTACGATTCCCACCATGTAATGCCTTGGCCGGAGACTCGTCCCCATCGAGGACCAATGAGGTAGCCAAATCTCTCAACAAACTCAAATGAGCCCCAAAAATCTCCTAATACAACACAAGACTACTTATTTATAAATACTAAACCCCCTTATTATAGTTGTGCCATCCAGATAGAAAACACATAAATAGAGAAAAACTGAACTCAAACATAATATGGAAAGCACTATTTACTTGATCACATAACTCGGATCACGACTAGACACTTCATGCCAATGCCTCTAGAAAGTAAAAGTGTCCTGTTATCTTTATCTCTCTAATTGTGTCTTTTAGGATCTGTGCTTAAGGAAGACAATTAATGGATGTGTTGAAGCTAGCAGAATCTACAACTTGACAACTATTGTATTGTTTTCTTTCCCTCCTGCTATTGCTCTATTTTAATGGTATTGTCATTTGAATCATCGTTCTCCCACAAGACTTCAAGATTCATTTATATTATCTTATTTCTCTTAAGCTTGATTTTCATGCTTGAGCATTGATAAAAACCATCATGTTTGTTTTCCTTTCGAGTTTAGGCTACTCAGAGATTTAGGTTTCTAGTTATGCTCTTATATAGGATTTTAGTATTTTGTAACATTTATTGATTATTATTATAGAGCCATTTGGCTTTATTAAATTAAATATTAATTAGTGGTTTTTTAAATTTTTTAGGATTTTATAAAGAAATAGAAGTATGCTTTTTAAGTATTATCACCCTTTTTTTTTTTTTTTTAATTTGAGCATTCTAGACTTTGCACTTTTTGTTCTGACAAGTATAATTGTTTCAACCTTCTCTTCTTATATAGCTCAATAGAATGATGTTGCTTAACCCAAAAATTTTCATTTGCTTTATGGTTACAGAACATTAATGTTTTATATGCCCCTTTTAGGGTGTGAAGGGTAGAGGGGATGGGTAGGGACATAGTTTTAATTGCCTTCTATCTTATCAATTGTATCTCCTCTCATCTCATTCATAATTTTTTTCAAATCACCGTAATTTTGTTCAATCAAATTATTTCCTCTTACACCTATTATATTTGGGTGTCTTCTTTTTTCATGCTTTTAAATTTTTTTACTAGCTCTCCACTCATCTTATTCAATTTATTTTTATTGAATTTTCTCATGCTTAAAAGGGATATAGATGTTCTGATCTTTTTATCTGACGCTTATGTATTTAAGCTAATAACACTTTTCATTGGATAAGTCCTTTTTTTTTACCTATATTCAAGATAGCTTTACTACCTCTTCTTTTTTACTCCAACATCGCGCATACCTTACTCCTTTCCACTGCTAGTTTACTATCAATGGCCTCGTCCACCTCTTGCATCAACATCTCTGTCAACATTTTTAGACTTGATTGAGCATCTTTCTACTAATGAGCTATATTATTCACATTTATCAATTGACCTCCAAAAGGGTAAATATTATTTGATTCACATTTATCAATTGATCTCCAAAAAGGTAAACAAAAACATATTACTCATCATATTCACTTTTATTGTTTATTTAGACAGTTATCATCCTTTTGTCCATTTACTTCATCTCTATCATTTGTTTATTTTTTGAGGAATTACCAAAAAGTGCTATAAAATCTTTTTGGAAAAAGGTTATGGAGATTGAGATGAGAGTTTTATGCTCTCTTTATACATGCGATTTGGTTATCTTGATTGTTTGGTCAAACTAATTGCTTGTCTTTGGGTGTTCACTATAAAATTTCATTTTGATGTGACAATATAATGGTATAAATTATGCTTTCCAAAGGTTGTCAAAATATTATAGGATGGACTACTTTGATACCTTTCTCTTCGGTTGCCTGGCTTAGCTTCTTCTAAATATTCATTTTTGTGGCTACCTATCAAGGATAGCTTTGCAGAAAAAGAAAACAAGCAATTCCTTTATTGCAACCTGAATAAGATATTTATATGGAGTTATCATTTGATTATGTTTCGTAAAGGGAGAACTGCACATGTTTACTTGTGGTCATTGGGTTAAGGGTTTAGTCCATATGCTTGTTTTGAAAAATTTCTTGCTGAGGTTGACTTTTGCAGTAGCATTATAGTTCATTGTATTTTTGTCGATCACGCACCTTCAATCTCTGACATATTTATATTGATGACATCTTTCTCATTTGTTGTGATCAAGAAGACATTTTGTATCACTAGCAAAGATTTAGCATGGCTTTAATAGTTCGTTGGGTTAAATTTACCTTATAAAAGAAAAGTGCTTCGAACATGCTGATGTCTTTTGTGTTTCCACTTAGCAAAATTAGTGATAGATTGTATCCTAAAAATTTTAAGAAATTTTTAGATAATTATTTTTGGGAAGATATACATACATACCGCTCAATTCTTATGTATTTACATATCTAACTCCTAAACTTCAACTTTTACATATAATAATGGTGTATTTCACTTTTTTGATGTGATATAATAATTTGGGTGGTATAAATGTAAAACAAAGTTTAGGAGTTAAATATGTAAATAGATAAGAATTGGTTGGTATGTACTAAAATGCCCCTTATTATTATTATTTTTTTTCCGGTTTAAATTAACTTGTAACTAATGTAACAACTGATTATGCGCTGCAGAGAAACATGAGGGAGATGGTCGAATTAGGTCTTTCTGCAAAACAGCAGAAGGCTGACAAATTACAGCAAATTAAAAAGGAGGTCCATGAAATGATAAAATCACGTGTATCAATTTTGAATTCCAAGGTTGGCACGTTTTTGCTGTTATGAAATTTCTTTTGAAGCTGTGTAATGGTGCTGTTCTTTCTTCAATTGAAATTATATCATCATTGACACTCAGGAAAACTATGTGGAAGTTATTGAAGGATTCTGTATGTTTTTATTACACGTGAAGCTTTATTGCATTCTTTTTTATCTGCCAAATTTCTTCTTCCATTTAATAGGGGCCTGATCAACTAGAAGGTTCAGCGGATGATTTTCAGAATGCTATTAGCACTGATGAGAGGAATGCCTTAACTGGAAGATACAGCATTGATGTTGCATTGGAAGAAAAGCTTTGTGACCTCTATGATTTATATGTTGAGGTACTGTAAAATCTGTAAAATGTATTTCTAGTTTTGAGTATATTAATCTTGAAGAATTTCTATTTAGCTCAATATTGTTTTATTTTCATATATATTGAAAAACGAACTGATAAGAGAGGATAACCCCACATTCTATGTAAAAAAAATAAAATGAGAAGATTTGTTTAAATAGGTCAAGAAATAATTATTAAAAAAATAAATATGAGATCCAGTCATTAATTCTACAATGTAAAATTGTGTACACAATAGAAATAGAATCTGACTCTCCATAAATTATTGGCTTCTTGTAGATGGAAAGTGGTCTATAGATTGCTAGATTGTTGTAGATGAAAAGCTACCATCTATGGATTGTGGAATTGCTGCAGATGAAAAATAGGTTGACTACAGTTTTAGGGTTATTTCAACATCAATCAAGTTGCGTCATATATATTAGTGATATCCAGTTTGTTGAGTAGTATATCATAACACGTACTTCATGAAGCCTTAGTGAAGTAATTCATAATTTGAGAGTTTTTTTGAACATAAGTGATTGAGTTAGTCTATTTTTTAGTATTTTTTGAGATGAAATGTTAGTATTTCTCAATTCTTGCTATGGTGGATAAAATATTTTACAATGCTTATAATAGATTGTTTACTACTTTCACTTTTAAAGATATTTCTACTTGATAGTTTAGTTCTTCTAGTATTTCTTTTAGCTATATTCATTCACAATGACCAGGTGCCACTACCATTTACTTGCTTCTACTCCGCTTCTTGAGATCCACAAATCATTTTACTTTTCCATGTAACGCCGACTTTTCCCATTTATAAGTACAATAAGCAGAGGTCAATCTTCAGTCTGATGCCTCTCAATCTCTCTCAACATTTGTAAAAATTTTAATTTCGCACGCTTGATGGATTTTTTTGTCGCAAATATTTTTTTAGTGTCGTTAGAAAGTATCTTAGAATGTCATTGACAGTTTTGACATGGTCTTTAGTGGGGTTATTAATGCATTAGTTTATAAAGCTTACATGGAATCCAATATCAAGATGTGTGTGAGAGAGGCAAAGGAGTTTGCTCAGAAGGCGTTAGTACTTACCTGTATCAACGTGCATATTCTTAATTGTGATCTCAGTTCTTTTGTTTGTTGGGTTCATTAGAGTTTTTTTGGGGCTTACTTCTGAGCATTTATGTCAAGAAGTTATTTTCTCTAAGAAAACTCAATACATTATTTTTATCATGCCACTTTCATACCAAGGAAGTATTTTTTATTTTTGTAATTTTTTACCTCAATATCTCTTGCCATCAACCTTTTTAATCTAATTAGCTCTTCCTTATTGACACCTGTCTATATAATATCTTTTGCATGCATGATCGGATTAACCGTTTCTTTTTGAGGTTAGTGCTTAAAATGAGTGTTTGATTAGTTTGATATGAAATGTACTAAAACTTTTGAACATATTTGAAAAATTTGTTGAGCAAAGGATGCTTAGATTTTTAAAACCATATAAAGATTTTTCGAGTCTTCATTCCTTCCATTCCTATAATTTTCCAGTACGGATGGGGTCTTTTCAAGATCCTTGTTAAGAATAACATTCTTAATGTCAAGTTGATATGATCGCCTAGAGTGCAAGGCTTATTTTACGTTAAATTTGACACTTGGAGAGAATGTTTCTTGATATAATTGGGTGTACTCTTTTGCAACAAGTTTGGCATTAATTTTATCTAGGTTTTCATTATTTTTATATTTGCATCTAATTGGTTGTTTTCTTAGTGAAAGTTGAAAATCTTCTATTTACATTCTTTTCTAAAATTTATTTTTCTTTCTTCGGTATAATTTTCTTCCACCCATGTGTTTTAAAAGTTTCATAGACATTGTTTGAAACTTTGAATTTGTATTTTTTTCAAGAGAAGTATACAAAGCGTGAAATCTAATTGAAAGATTTTAATAAATCATTGATTAGGTATTTGGTGCTTGATCTCACCTCTTTCCTCAAATCAGTAGGATAGTGGAGATCTGTAACATCATCTATGGATTCTTTCTCATCAGCTTGTATTTCATTGGTCCTTGAAAAATGCTCAGGTTCTTTGTCATGCTGAGTATATGTTGATTGCTTCCCTTGTTTTATCTTTTTTCTTCTTGCAAGACAAGAAGCTCGTTCCTCAGTAATGGGGGAATTTATAATTTTGGTTATCTTGTAGTAGTTTGAATGATGGGCAATTAGAAGTGTTTATTATCTATAATATTGATGAGAGATGATGATGGATGGTCAAATAAGTTGCAGATTTGCAATTTTTTATTTTACATTTTCTTTCATTTGATTTCAGAATTGGAGTAACAAGGTTCGTGTTCAAGGAATATTATTTCCGTGGATTTGTGTACTTTTTAGTGATCTGGGAATAATATTTGTCTTTTCAATTTGGGAAGTATCCAAAAAACTTTTGCTCTTAATAGATTTATGGTTTTATTTATTCCAGTGCTGAGAATGAATGTTCTTGAAGACTGAACACTAGGAACTTTTGGAGGAAGAAAATAAATGGTTTTGATCTTGGGAAATGAATAGAGATGGATTTTAACAGGGTCTTAAAATTTTAAGTACACTTGAGAGCTTTCTATTAGTGAAATGTATGGCTATTATTATTATCTACTTCTAAAATAAACTTAAAAATTTTAGTGATTTAGTCATTTGTAGGGGTGTTTATTTCCATTCCAACATCCCCTTCAAGGTGTGTCTGACATATGCATTCTGGTGAATAATTCCTTTTTGTAAGAGATATTTTCCTGAGTCAAATTCAAAATATGTTTTGGTATTGAAAATTTTATTATTTGTATTTAGAAGTGAAATTGAGTGTGGATCATGATATTGAAATAATTAAAAAGCTGATCGACTTCAAAATTTTCTTTCTTTAAGATGACCCAGATGAAACAAGTATGATCATCTATAAAAGAAACAAATCATCTAACTTTAGATTTAATTTTTTACTTCAGAACGCATGGCGTTGTGCTTAAGCAAAAGGCTGGGAAGGATTTTAGTTTCGACTCGAATAGAAACCACGTGTATGTTTAGCTACTTGATAAATTTCACACGGAAAGTCCTTTGAATTTTCTGCAGGAAATAGGGAAGGAATTATTTTTGTATGATAAGTAAAGTTTGGATGTCCTAGTAAATAGTGCCAAAGTCAGACATTACTATCATTATTTGATGTGTGTTTGGAAATTGAAATTACTACTTAATATTTCAGTCCGTCTTATTTGATAAATCATTCTTTAAGAGGTGGAGTCCCGAATGCTTTGCTTAGCTGTCAATCATCTTCCCCTAATTCTTGTTGTGCAAAATGATAAAGATTTGATAGGAAATTAGTAACAAAATTTTTATATCGAGGTAATTTGTTGATTGAAGTGTGTTACAATCTCGATTAGCTATTAGAAGCATAGAGTCGAGCATTGGGTATTTTGAGAGAATGCTAGAATCCTGACTACTTTTGCAACCCACCAGCAATCCTGGAATCATAAATTTCATGGTATGAGATGTAATTGCGGAAGACTTTTTTTTTGCCTCCTATCATATGATCTAAAGCTCCCGAGGCTATTAATATCTAAGTGGTAAGTTTTTCCTGTTTGCAATGAAGGCAGCCAAGAATTTATTTTTTTGAGCAAACAAGATTTCTCTGAGAATATTTTAATATAAGCTTTAACTCCGAAAATAGTTTTCTTTGGTTTGATTTTCAGATTTTTAAAACAGGATGAAAATAATTATTGATATTTGTCTTTATTGTTAGTTTTCATTGAAAATTCTAATCTATTATTTCATTATAGATTTTATATGTTTTAGATCTGTCTTTTTCTTTTTCAAGTTGATTTCTTGCATTGTTATTGCTAGCTTCTTGACTAGTGGCTTCATTGTTGTAGTTGATACTATCTTCTTTCCAAGAGCATCATATACATATTTTTTTTCTCTGCTATTGTTGGAGTATGATTGACTTTCAATGTCGATGCCTATCACCATGGAGAGACTTCATATTGCAGGATCCTTTGGCCTCACAAGGAGTACAATTTTAATTGCTCTAATGTCATTTAAAAAATTAGAATAACATGAGAGTTGAAATTAGAAGATTGTATGATTGAATTTTATTCTCTAATTCTTTGTAAATAATAATAGGACAAGCTTTGCATAAATAGCTAGAGAGATAACTATCAAGGAAAAAAGATAAACATGAAAATCAATCATGAATTCAGGAATTCAAATTTAACTCCGAAGTATAAATAAAATATTGTTCTCCAGAAATTGCTAAATTGCTGTACATGAAAAATTAATGTCCTCGGATTTTTAGATTATTATAGATGAAAGTTTAATCTACAAATATATGTGTTATTGTAGATGGAAAAGTGTTGGACTTGGATTTAGAATAGAGAGAAAGATAGAGAGAGAGAGAGAGAGAGATGCTTGACTGAAACAGCCCTTTTTTACTATCAATTTTTTATTTCAACATTTTTTCATCTTCAAGCTTTTAAATTAAAATCTAGACCGTTGATCTTCATTTCTATTCAATAAAATTAGGCAGATATAATTTTTTTTGGATTCCATCATTGTTTCATCGTCGGTGAAACATTTTAAGTAATCTACATTATTGGACGAGTAATGCTTTATAATGTTTCATATTTTATAGGAAAAATGTTCATAGAATTATACTTTACGTGTGCTTTATGTTTTATTTGAAAAGCATCCAAGGAAATTGTTTTTCGGCAAGCACTAACTATGCTAATATTTTGAGTAGCCTCGTGCATGTTTCATTCGTTATTTTCTTATGCTTGATCAAGTAATCATAAAATTTAAAAAAATATATATTTATACCAATCATAGTTAAGCGTATTGATTTTCATTTTAGAAACTCTATTCTGAAACAACTAATTGGCAGGTAAAATGGCATTATGTGTGTGTACTTTTGGCTTCAATCTTACTCCACTTGTTATCATCTTACTCTCTATTTATCTCACCTATTTCTTCCAGGGAATGGATGAAGACAAGGGCCCACAGAGCAGAAAACTTTATGTTGAGGTATTTCATATCATCTAAACATTTGCATCTAATTTCAGAGCTGAATTCTGAAGCTCGCATTGGTGAATGGCTGATCTTTTATGCATGATCTTTCATTGCTTCTTTATTCCCCCTTTTTCCTGTGATTGATGTCATTGGGATGGCAATTTGTTTCCAGTTCACTTTTGGTTTCCATATTACTTTATATTTGTTCTTTCCTCTTGAATGCATGAATAAACACTTTTTTAGTTGGATGCGCCTGTTCTATATATATATATATATATATACTCTGCAACATAGTTTTAGTTATACTTGCTTATTTTCATACTTCAGTTTGCAGAGCTATGGCCTACTGGCTACATGGATAATCTAGGAATCAGGGATGCAATATACAGGGCAAAGAAGCGCAGACAGCATAAGGTCTCACCACTGCCTAATTCGATCATATTTTTATTTTAACCAAATATAATCACACGTCCTAATGCTTTTAATTTCTAAATGTTGGTGTTCATTAAATCTAGCATAATTTTATACATCTATTCATGTTAATCATATCATTTCCCGTTTCCTACTTGGGCCAATAATAAATTTCTATTCTCTCGCATAAGTTTTTTGCTTTGATTTATTTCCTCATTGACTACCAAGATTAATTCTCAAGTATTCATGCATACATCCATTTATATGTGATCCCTTTACTTATAAATTAGCTTCAGGTTCGTAATAAAGAGAGGATTGAAAGGAAGAAGTTAACAGCAACGGCGAAGTTGGAGAAGCCAAGCCTGAGCACTCAACTACAAGCTGATCAAGAAAGACATTTGGTTCCTCGTCCTCTCCAGGATAAGCCGATTCCAAATCTAAGCACCGCTTCTCAAAACAAACTGAACGAATCATCTCCATATCGGAGTGATGGATCTGGATCCAAACACCATGAAAGAGCTCGAGGAAACAGCTTAGACATTATTTCAGATGGTGGAAGCAAAATGGTTTCTGCAGATATGAAAAAGAATCTGAAGAGGAAGTCTGAAATTGAGGGAGATTGCCATGCTCATCCACAGAAGATGCAGGCACGGCCTGGAAAGATAAAGCAGAATTTGCATGGGGCTAACAATGATTCAAATCTTGGTCTCCAGCCCAAACCAGTTGTTCAAATGCCTGCTTCTGTAACCTCAGTCTAGCCTAGCTGATAATAGATGATGTATAGAATTTTTTTAAAAAATCTCCTTCACTTAATGCTTCAGATGGCCTTTTTTTCAATATTATATTTACTTTTACTTTATGATGATATTTTTAAATGCAGAAATTTGAGTGAAACAAAATGAAACAAAAAAAAAAAGGGTTTTAGAAGCTTATATCAATTGATAAATCCAGAAAAGTTTTGAGTTATTTTCAGTGACCCCACTTTTCTAATCAATATGTATTGTCATCAGCTTGCTTGTAAGTATATTTGATTCATCAGCTATAGGTCTCCTCTTTTGCCTAATCCAAAACTATAATTTGTAGTCTCCTGAGCTGTTCAAAGGTCAGTGTTCTGGAGCTCTAAGGAAGGGTAAGAAACACTGAATACTGAGAGACTTGATTGTATAATCAACTATCTTGTGATTGGACTTCAAATTTTAGAAATTGAGATTCATTGTGTTTAAATATTTATTTTATTAGAATGTGATGACTTATATTCTAATAAACCAAACTGTAAAATTTGCCTAGAAGGTGAGGATATAGCCTGTAGCAAAGAGAAATATGTTGCCTCAGAATCTAAACTGAAGTGAGTACCATCATGGGTAGTAAACTTGAACCTAATCTAAAAAGGATAAATTGAGAACATACTTCACTGCTACTAAACTCTTTTGGACTTATGGCTATAATTGAAAAGAGTAGCCAACTAACTTGCCTAAACTTCAAAATGAAATTCGATCACATAAATGAATAAATAAGGTTGTTGAAAATATTCACTTTTATTTTAAGAGAGGATTGATGAGCGCCACATAATTCAACATGTATATGGATCACAACCATTTGAGTTTCATGCTTCTTTATGCAATACACCCATATATTATCAAATGATGAAAGATACAAAGTGTCATTATCAAGGTGTAGAATAATACTCTCTTTCTAATTTGATGGACAATAGAATTTTCTCGAGGAAGTTTGTCATCTTAAAGGTAGTCATCGAATGTCTGTCTCTACTCAATTGCCTCTACTCAATTGCCTCGTTAACTCCAGGATGAAAAATCTTATCTTCATCAACTTATATGATTTTGCACTGTTAAGAAAATGGAATAGTTCTCATTGAATGCTAGTTAATTCTTTGCAAACTTGGCCAAAACATTCGCCAAGGTGTTCTTGTCATGAAGAATTTGTTATGATGTCATGATAAAAATTTTCTTGAAAAATTGCATCATATAAATGTAATAAAAATGATGTTTGGTTTTGAGGATCTTATAGATATTGACTACTTGATTAACAACGCGTTGAGAGTTACCAAGGATCTTGATCTCTTTAATATTCATTGGAATTGCTTAGTCTAACCTAGTGATTATAGTTTCATACTTAGTTTTGTTATTTGTACACGCCTCCAAGAGGTGATAAGAGTACCACAACATTCCTTTATCGAGAGCTATGAATATTAACTCAATTTCAGCCTTACTATGGACTAAAGATGAGGGTTTTTTTAACTCTCTTTAAGGTCTCCACACTATCAAAATACAACTCCCAATAAATATTAACTTGTATTTATAAACTAATGACTTAATTATCAGAGTTGTTATGATTTAGAGATAAGTATAAGGGAAAAGCATATATTGTTAAGAAGTCAACCAAAGATTAAACTTTCATATTATGTAGAATATATGTGACATTATATTGAAGCAATGTCATTATTCATCAAGCTAGATAATGTTGGTCAAGTCATTAGATATGACAAGTGATTGAATCTTGAAATTAAATATATCTTATAAGAAAGCAGATAGATAAATGCTAAACAATATGTCTCAATCGCTAGATATTTATTTCAGCAGGGATCGGATGATAAATCAGATACTAAAGAGTATTTGCTTGCCTTCATCATTGCTTTAAGCTAAGAAGATACTAAATGATTCATCTAATGTAGTAGTGTATAAAATTTGTGACTTGCAACAATAAGTATTGATTGATGATGTTGAATGCATATTAACAATTTTCATTTTAGTAAAATTTGAATTTATTTTTTATCAACAATGAAAATGGTTGAAATTTACCAAATATATTCATAATATTAACACTATAGAAGGAAGATCATATGCTAACCTACCTTAGAAGTTTTTAAATTTTGTTAGATTTGTAAGAAGTTATATTTCTAATAACATTTCTATTATATATAGTTTAATTTTCTATTTTATGGAGTCTCACTATAAATCCTTAAATCTTCATTGAAGTTACACGAAAGACAAAATTTAGAGGGTTTTTCTACATATCTTAATGCTGTAACTACTCAAAAATAATTCTTAGATCACCTAAATGATCTTCCTTCTCCTTGCTTTTGACCACTAGACCATTATGATGTAGTTTTCCACCTGATTATGTATGAGATCAAAGAAAATTATGACCATGGCCAATTGAAATATTGCAGTAAGATTCTTAAGGATAAAATGAATGACCTTATAAAAATATATTCCAACTAGGCTTCAGAATGTAATGAACTTATCATCTTCATGAGCCATATTTATTTCATCATATCAAGATGAATCATCCATGATGGAGTGTGCCGGAGGTACCAACAGCTCCGAAATAAATAACCGGTACTCATCTTTATGCCACGACTTATTAAGAGCCCTAAAATCAATGCAATGGAATTTTTTTGTTCTGACTAAAATGTTTTTAGCTAACGAAGCTATATATTTCTCCTCCAAATAAAACTAGATTCAATCAATTGCTTGACCAAAACTATGACTTTTTGTTCGTCCTCCAATCACGTGTTAAAGAACTTACTTCATATGAATGAAACTAGGTTTTTCATATGAATGTAATTAGGTTAAATTTCAAGTTTATGGACTATTATTATTAGGAGATATACATAGTATTTCATCATAGGTTCATGTAAAGCAATCATTAAACTTTGAAAGTAACCCAATTAAATTATTAATATTATCTTCATTTAATAGAGAACTTACAAAATGAAATGGGAATTTTTATCGACGCTATGGTTAGTTTCTCTTAACTCATCCATTATTAATTTGATCTCTTCTTCTAATTTAAGTGATGCATCCATAACTTAGTGATCATCAAAAGTTTTGAAATTTATTTATTAAATATATGGGTATTTTTGGTAAAAAACATGTGAAACTCTATAATTATAACAGGTTAATATTCTTTGTTATTCGTTAGTCCAATAATACCAAAGCCAATACTTAGTTTTGTTTTTTATATTTCAATTTTATCTTCCCATAATTCTTCTAGGTGTTTTGTTTCGTCTTTGAACCAGGTGGATGGTACCTAAATAAGTAAAATTAAATTAGAGATATAATTCAAAAATAAATTTAATGATTTCAATTTAAAAAGTATCTACAATTTTTACGTCAACAATTAAACTTGAAGACAAGAAACCTAAAAAAATCTTTCATTTTACATTCATCACTGAAATGTGGAAACATCTTAAATACTAAACCTTCGATAGTGTTGGTAAACAATGAGATTGGAGTTAAAGTCTCCACACAGTGGTTTAATTTTCATATATAGATAACATAGACACAAACTTCTTTTCTTCTAGGATCCTATTTTTATTTATATTCTCTTACAAAAATATAATAAACTTTAGCTTTGATGATATTAACTCGATAGAGCTAGATGCTACTTATGGCTCATCCTTTGAACTAGATTCCAAATCTATATGTGTAATAGATATTTCTTAAAAATGAATTACTTGAAATAAATTTTTGAAATAATCCACATGCCAAAGTAAAAATTATTGATATGATTCAGTTTAAATGATTGAGATTGAGAATGGCTAGCTTAATCTCAAGTTGATAAGCAACTTGAACTAATTAATTCCAGCATCAAGGCTTATTTAATGTTAGTGTGATTTGCTAAAATATTTCTTATTCTTATATTCTTATACTAATTATTTTAAAAAATAATGCAAGAAATCTTAAAAAGCATTTTTAATGTATTATTGATAAATTGCATGTTTTGCTAAATTGCATTTTCATTAAGGTTAGCTCCCAACTACTTTTTTTCCTCTTTAACATTACTCGGTTGCATACGACTTCATAATCCAAGTGAACTATGAGGTCCAAGAAAGTGAAATCAAGACATAAAAATCCATAAAATAACAAAATCATCAAATGCTGACTATGATTAATAAAATGCATTAAATGATGGTCTGAATGTAGTAAATGGGATATAGGATTTCAAATTATCTCTTGAGCATCGATTAGACCCTTACTTTATAAATGAACATATCTTTCCCCTTAAATATGATTTTGATAGGAGGGTCTGTGTTTTTGAGAAGGAAAATAGAAACAAATATAAAAGAAACCTTACTGACTTTGCTAATCCTTCTAGGATATTAAACTTGAGACATCTACTCATGATGATGTCATTCATGCTGATAATTCTTAGGTTAATTTGCTCAAATGGAATAACTTATGATATGGGTAATTACCTAAGGGTGACATTTGTTAAGATGAAATAATAAGTTTTGTAAATTTTTATTATAATAACTTAACAACTATGAAAGGGAGAATGGATAGGGTGAATCATAGTTGGGTATAGATAAGAGAAATATTTAGGGAAATATTTTTCCCTTACCATCATGATAAAAAGCTACATAAAAATTTGATAACCATAAGGCACAATAAGTGATTGAGAATAGCAAGGATTAACTATTGTGATATTGATTAGTTGTCTGATAACCTAGAGTTATACTATTAAACCTAAATCTTTCACTAATAATGGATTTCTATAACGAAATTTTATTTAATGAGAGTCTTACAAGCATTAAAAAATCAATAAGTTCTACAATAAATGTTTAATATGGAACCAAATTTAAGCCCAAACTTTTTTTTAGATAAAACTGGCTATTTTAATGAGTTTTGTAAAGGAACATCAAGATGGCAGTCTCTTATTGGAGGATTAGATTGAAACATTAGAGGAGAATTAATTAATTATGAGTAATAAGGTGCTTAAGTATTATTAAGAAACCACTAAAGATTGTAGAGGGAATAATATATTTAGTATGTATGTTGTGTGTAATGAGAGGAAAGTTGCAAGCTAGTTACTAAAAAAGATAGTAAGGTGAATGCCATATCCACTTATGCATGTTAAACTTATTTTAATACAAGGTTTATAGGGTTTAAGCTTGCATAAGCTTATCCTAACATCATCTCCACCGCCATCAAAGTTCATAATAACTTACAGTAGAAGAAATTGATTAACCAAGCTCAAATACAAGTCTTCACTTCTTTGTTCTAGCAGCCTCCTATATTGACTACCAATATTATTTTTTAATATTTTCTTATGATACACATAAACCATAATTAAGAGATTGATTAGCTAATAAAATATCAAATATCCTATTTAAAGTTCATTAAACCCATCTAATGGATTTAATAACTTCAATTCTATGCATTGATGGAACCAAATCCATACATATTTTTTTTAATCTCATTATCACATATTTTAAAGTTTTAAGCTATTAACTTTTCGTGCTTGGTTTCATTGACCAATTAGATTTTTCAGATTATCAATTAGCTCACCTAAAGCCAAGTTGATTTACATTAACCATCCCTAAACTTATTGAGCCTATGCAATTTGAATATAAACAGTTTCAAACAGGATATATTTCACCCTACTTAATTAGGATTAATCAAAGTTAAAGCTTGTTAAATCTTCAATTAACACTCCATGGGTTGATTGGTCAAAGTATTAAGCCTAATAGTCTTATCTAACATTCAAATACATTTACTTAGATTAAAACAAATGTTTGATTCACTTGAATTCAAGTTCAAATAAATTAAACTCAAATTAAGCATATAATAGTCAACTTTGGCTAGATAAATTAATGTGGACTTATTAGTCTAGAAAATTGGCTAATTGATTAATGCATTTAGCTTCCAACATTGTTCCAAATTTTAGGGGTTATTGACTTAGCCTATTTTACTTATTTTTTCACATTAACTTGATTTCAAGTAGGATTCAAATCGTGGGTTAAATCCTAAAAACATAATATCTAATCTGTGGATTTAAACCTTATGCAAAATTTATATAGGAATCACATAAAGTAATTATTTTTGTTGACTCGCATAATAATTAGTTCTCAAATAAAAGGTTAGATAAGGTTAGCACAATTCATTTAAATATGGTCAAAAATAGTTGACCATAAGTTTAAATGAATCGCCCTAAGTTGATCTATACACCAAGTATTTCTCTGTTGCCCACCAAACCTCATGCCTTAGCAAATTTCACCAAGAAACTCTTGGGAGAGGTCCATGATTGGGTCAACCCCAGTCAACCTAAATAGTCAAACTAAGCTAACATAAACCTCATTAAGGTCAATCAGGCAACTTACCCAAGACATTCCCTAATAATAAAACATCACACTTTCCTTTTCCACGTCATTAATAATTAGGTGATTTTTAATGAATGACCATTATTTTATTCCACGAGTAGAAGACAACATGATCACCATCTCTTCTCATAAAATAAGATAGATGGTGTTGGTTGGTGGTATCATTTCACTTTCAAACCCTTAGGTTGAATTCATGAACAATTTGATCCATATGATCTAAGATTTACTAATTTTTATTCATCTTTCATAGTCAAACCATGATCACTTGATCTTATTTAATTGATTGTCTTCATCAAGCAATCTTCATTCAACTACCATCACCCGTTCACTATCGTTTGACTATCATCATCTACCTATCATTATATATTTGCCATCAACCAATCATCCTTATCATCTTTTGATAATCCTAAAATATTACCATCTACAATCACAAGTGTCATCTTTTTAAATTGAGTGGAAGAGTAAACCTTTGTAACCATTACCAACATAATGAATCATTTTATTTCAATATGGCCCTTTTTTATTTTTAAAATTTTAATGTAAAATTTTTAGCGTCTTTTGTGCTTTGTTCATTTATGTGTATGTGTGTAGATTCCTCACAACAAGCAAGAATGTAAAACAATTTTATTTCCATCATAAAATTTTTAATATAACAAGCATAGTCTTATACTAAATGAGAAATATCATAAAATTGAGTATCCATAATTAAGATAGAGTTATGTTCTTCTATGCAAGAATAAAACTAGGAAAAATAATGTAGTTTATATTTACAAAAATATGTTTAAGCAATTCTTTTTTTTTCAATAAGTAAATCGATATTTGGTGGCAGAGGCCCAAATATCGATTTCTCATGCACTCAGGGCCTATGATGAGAACTCCGCGTCATGTGCTTGTAATTCAACCCCTCAAACACCACGGTGGGATCAAACCCTCGCCAGACGGGACATACAGTGACACCGCCAACAACTGGATAATGAATAAGCAATTCCTTCATTTAGCATAATAGACTGAAAATAAATTTTGATGGATAGAGTTGTTACCCTTCCCTTAAATTGAAATAGATTTCATAAGAAAAAAAGATGCCCTCATGCATATTTTCTCATAGATACATCAAAATAAATATCCCTTCTTCTAAGATGCAAAGTAAGTACCCTATGACTACTTTAATTGTGTGATTCATTCAATTTATGATCAAACTATAAATTATATATATATATATATTAAGTTTAAAGAAATCTTTTGATTAATTATTAGATTGGTTATTATCTTATAATTTATCATCAAAACTATTAAACATTTGGCTCTTTTAATCATAATAGTAATAATGTTATCTAATTAATATTTAAATAGCCTAATTGATTTGATTAAATAAAATAACACGTTTTAAGAACATGTGAAGTTACTTATATGTATTTATCAGCTAAAAATATTCTTTAATATTTAATAAATAGAAAAACATGATCATCATAGATTACAACTGCAGTCGAAAATCCGAAAAATAAAACCAGTAAAAATTTGAATAAAATTGAACTCTGAAAAAATCGATATTTAATTCAGTTCAAACACTTTAATTATTAATAAATATCAATAAATACTCATCTTTCATGCATAATATCAATTTAATATCAATAATCATCCATCTAATTTTATTTTTTCAGTTTTTCAGCTTGTTTGTTTAAATTAAAATCAAAATCAAAATAATAACTAAAAATCAAATTTTAGGATTTCAAAAATACCTTTTTGAAATGAATTTATTCAATTTTATTTTTCTCCAAAATATGGAAAATTATTTCATACGGACAAAGCACGCAGCGGTGCGTACGGACAGCGCAAATAACCACCCAATAACCAGTTAATAAACTCCAAGATGGTATATTTCATGATTATCAGGAGATTATTATGAGGTTATTGCGATATTATTCCGAATAACCAGCAAATAATCTCCTAATAACATCTCAATAATCTCCGCAGTTTCATTTTTATATTATTTATCTGTCATTCGGTATATTATGAAATTATTGAGAAGTTATTGTTCAAATAACACTGCAATAAATAACACTGCAATAATGTGTGTATTTCATTACTTTCGGCCGCCTGATTTTCTCCACCTACTTAGCTACCATCATGTAAAGCTATAGTCGTAAATCCCCGTACTTTGCTTTCCGCATTTTTTCCTGAGTTGTCCGGCAGAGACCGCAGCCGATGGCTCCCCTCCGGCAACTTGGGAGATCGATCGGAATCCTTTCTAGCAGGGCTATCGCTAACCCCCTTCGATCTGTTTCTTTCTCCACCACTGCTGAATCTGCTTCCCAAACAAATCCGATTCGCGCCACCCTGTTTCCTGGCGATGGCATAGGTCCTGAGATCGCTGAATCGGTCAAGCAGGTGATTTTCATTCATTTCTTACTTCTATTCCTTTTAAGTTACCAATTGGAATTGAGGACGGGAGATTCTAGGGTTTTGTTTGCACAAGAACATGCCCAGGATTTTCTTTTCATGTGTTTGACTTGGGAAGTAAAGGAAATAGGGTTTTCTCAGCTGTGCCCGTGAATGCTACGTCTCCTTGTAATTAAGTGAGTGTTGATGCGGAGAGTACAGGTCCAGCAGATATCTGAAGCCTTAATAAGTCTGTGTTTTTGTGTTGAGGAATTAGGTGGATAGCATATGGTATTGGAAGATTTACGTTAAAGCTTCAATAACGTTTTATGCATTCGTTTGTTTCAATTTATTGGCTCTTCAATCGGATAAAACAAGAAAGGAAAGGGACATTTACATACAATTCTTATCTAACACCCATACTTTGATTTTAGCATTTATAAAACTCAAATATTTCATAGGGCATCAAAAATTCCCCTATTACTAACTTTTAAAAGTGGAACATACCTTTTTAAATATAAGTAAAGTGATATAAATGTAAAAAAATAAACTTTAAGTATTAGATATGTAAATACATAGGAATTTTGTAATATGTATGTGCACCTTGCCAAAGAAGAACTCATCTTTCCAGTTGATTTTTCTTCAACCAAACAAGTCACTCAAAAATAATTTCAATTTATTTCCTTTACTATTTCCATTTTTTTCATTTTTTAAAACATGCCTTCATTAAGCACAAACATTCAACACAACTTTTAGTGGTCACTTAGTCTCTCTATTATCAAGAGAATGCCAAGTCAACCACCTATCATAACCACTGACAATACAAACACATCAAGTATTTACTTACTGCCACAATAGGAGATATATTTCATGGGTAATACTAATAAATTGTTTTAACACCTCTAATTATGCAATAAATTCCCTTTGCAACCCGTAATATACTTTCATTGAAATATCTCGATTGTGCTAGGCCATATGGTTTTAATTTTTCCAAAATTTTTATGTAGAAAATCCCATATTTTTTGTGTTTCTGTCAATTCTTTCATGTGCACGTAAAATTTTCCTATAACACTATATAATAAAACTTTCTCTCCACTTATATGATAGTTGTGTTTGTTTGGCAAGATATCTTTTGAAGTATGTTTGGAGTTGAAATGATGGAGGAAAGTTTCAGAAGACTAAGCACATAATATTCAATTTTAGTAGACATGAAATTATTTTTATAAATCGAATTGACATGAAAATATTGAAGGAATTTAAAGGAAGTTTTTTTTAACATTGTAATCATATTGACGATGCTAGTCTATTCAAAGAGCTATGAGCTCTCAATGTGATGTTTGTTCCATGCCTAACACTCTAGGTGCCATCCTAGGCACTGGCTTGAGTAACGTAAGGCGCTAAAGAATTTATTTCACTTAAAAAAATCTATTTATATATGAGTAAGCATTTTGAGAAATATAAAATGATAACCATGATATTAAATTGTATAGAGTAGTTAACACTTCTTCATTTTATTTTATTTTATTTTATTATTTATTTTTTGCTTTACATGATTCAAGATCATGCTAATCCCTAAACAATCTATCCAAAAAACAAGTTAAACAAACTAAACAATTGAAATGCTTAAATTTATAACATTTCAACATTAAGTGATGTAGCATTATTAGGGCTATAGTTTTTTAATGCTGATTTACAATGAGATGATCAATATCATGTAAATACACATTACTGTGTTTGTCACAAACTTTTAATTTGGATAATTATTCCTTACTTGATATGAAGTTGAAAAAGCATGGAGAATCATTGTGCTATTGATAATCTAATAGCTTTATGTAGAAACAGTGCTTAAAACTATGGAATCAAAAAATTTATATAACTAATTGAAAACCATTCGTGTATAGAGAACCATATTAAATCCAACTTGATTAAATTTAATTATTCTTGTAAATGAATAATAATATTTAAAAGGGAATTCAAGTAAGAGAAAGTAAGCTACCCAGCTAATCCTTTTGCCCATATAAAGAGATAAGTTCTCCCAATGGTCTTTACTCTTCTACAAGATTAAAGAATAGACCTAAAGGAATGGTACATCTACAACAATTTATTTAAAAAATAAGTGAACTATTCTTAAATAATTTGTACCCCTCTTTGCAATACCAATGTGCTTTTAAATTTTCCAATAATATAGAAAATTTAAAAATAGATGTTTGCTAGCAGAAATCATGTGAATCGAAAGAACCACAATTCATCTCTTTGAAATACAACACTAGAAATATGCCATCCTAGACTAGAACATGGAAACCCATTTTTAGTTGACTTTAATTGCACATAGGTGCAAAATACGTTAAATTAATAACGCAAGGGGCTGTTGTATTTTAAATTTCTTGGAATACCATACCAGCAACAGACCTACTTGGAAGCCTTTAAAAAAAAACTAATAATAGAAATAGAGTTTTCAAAGAAAAAAATGCAAAAACTAGAACTTAAGCTGGAAAAAAATTGTTGAAGACAAAAGCCATCTTTTAGTTTGGTCTTAACATGCATACCTTGTGCTAATGGTAATTCGAAACTCTGAGATTTGCATGATATGACTGATTTAATCTTCATTGTTATCTATTCCAATTTAATCATCATCTACTCTGTTCTCCATCACTAGACATAACCCATTGTTTTTTTTTCCTTTTCTCCTATGATTCATCCTCCTTTTTCTTGAGATTATTACTCTAGATCTTGAAGTGTTTGCAAATGCATTTGATCAAACTTGTTTTCTTATCATCCTTTCGCACTTCCCCTATCTCTTAATTCTCTATTCATATCACCCCGCGTCAATCTCATTTTTCATATATTTTTTTGAAATATTAATCTCATTTCTCTAATCAAGGTAGGCTCTCAACCTTGCCTAATGTTTTATGGGAGGGCACTCGCCCAGATAATGCCTTACTTTTGGTGCCCATTTGACAGATATGAGGTGCTATTGTCTTCCCTCCCCAAAGCTTCGAAGAGCGCACTTGGCTCACCTTTATCCACTTTAAACTATAATATATGCATTTCAGTTTCGAGCATTGAAAATTCAATAATAGGTAGCTCGAGTGTGGTTGTTATGAGAATGTAAAGATGGATGTTCATAAAATTTGGAAGGATAGAGAGTTTAATATGATTAATGTGACATGATGAAAAGATTATTATTCGGTTTGGTGTCCGTGTAGTGTTCTATATTTGAAATGTAGGGTTTTAAAATTTTTATTATTTGGCTTGGAATAAAGTAAATTCGATGTATTTTTTGAGAAGTTTAAAACTCACCTATTAAACCATTATGATTTATTCGAAATTCAGAATACACTTGCAACATACACACAATCTCGCAATCGTTGGTGACCAAACGGCCTCCATCTGTTACAAGCTATACCTCCAATTATGATGCTTGTGACCTTTGTTGCGTGACCTCGCATCCTGCCTTGCTTGTAACATCTTTGCCGTGGCACTGCCTCCACCTAGTTTGCCCAACTTCATTGCATGAAAAAAAAATTTAGAAACATAAAAAATTTTAAATTTAAACACCAACGAGTGATATTCTTAGATTATTTTATAGCAACCAAATGCCTGAAGATATTTTAAATGGATTAAATTAATTTTGAATTAATTTAGAATTCACATGAATTCTAAATACTTGCAACTAAACTACTAAAAAGTTATATCAAAGAAAACAAATTGAGATTTTGTGCGAGTAGACTTGCACAAATTTGGTTTAATGTTTCATGAAGCACTCAACTAGAATGAGAAGAGGATTCATAGATTGTTGGGAAAATATGATGAGCTATTCTTGTTATGTTACTAGACTTCAATTCTGTTACTTATATTATGGCCTTATTACTCCATTTGTGTTGGATGATGCTTGTCAGTCATTGCTTCAGTGAACATGTTTGATTTTTTTTTTTAGTATGTTGTGATGAGATTATTGACTGATTATAGTATGCCTTTTGAGTATATTAGATGTGATGATTAGTTGTAAATATTCATAGAAAGGTAGGATATTTACTACAAATAACATTATATTTACTTGTGTTGACCTCATTTTTATGAGGTCTTAGGCTTTTCTCTTTAGACACTGTGATCTGAGCTTTTAGGAGTCTTTACTCGACTATCCTAACGGACTAGTCACGAACCCACCTTACATGTAGCTCGAACCACTTCAGACTCATTTTGTAAGACACTGCATGAAGTAGTCCAAGCACTCGATTCTTTGTTGCGAAAGCTAGGACTAACATGTAGAAGACTCGAAAATGAGTTCCCATAAGCGAACGGCGCCAGTGAACCCTTAATGACGTTAGAATTCACGCGCACCAATTTGACACTTTTTTGGCCTGACCGTCGGCGAACTTGTCCGGACGACGTTGAATGATGAAACGGATCACACGGATGCGTCCGGGACGTCGACTTTAGCTAGGAAGCGTACCCATATTGCTGTGGTTCCGAGCGCGCGCGAATGACACGAAAATCGATGCATTTTTCTTAAATTTTGGCGGGACGTGAATCCGGGCTCGACTTGGGTTTAATTCGAAGTCCAAATTGAGCTATTCACCCCAGTCCATTTGTTTCTTTTAAACTCATTTTTTTAAATTAATTTAATGTTAATTAATTAGGGGAGGAATTAATTTTGGTGCCCAAATGCGTTAATAAATACAGGAGCTCTCCTCCCATTCGCAGATTAGTTCTCCTCCCCTGTTCGAGCACCAAGATCAAGATCGGCTTTCCTCCCCATTTCGATCAAGATCCCCATTCGATCAAGATTGGTTTTCCTCCCTGCGCAGAAACTCTCGCGAGCTCGACACCCTCGCCTCCCTCTGCAAACCGAGCCTTCGGCTTCTCTCGCACGACCGCTCGACCGCACCCAAGAACCGCCCGACTCCTCTCGATCCCGCACCCGTCCGCCCCCCTACGCTCGACGCACAGCTCGCCGCTCGCTTCAACTCCGTCACGACCGAGATCTGCTTCGCCTCTGCCGCTCGATTCCTCCTCCTCTCTCCTTACTCGACCGGACAGACGTTCGGCTAGCCTCGCCGAAAACCTACGCCTGTTCGATCGCGCTTCCTGCGCCATAAGCCCCGCTCAGCTCCTTCCTCTCGATCAAAGCCCCTTTCCCGCTCGGTTCGCTCGAACCCGCCTCAGCATCGAAACCTGCTCCCATTCGACGCTCCCGCTCAACCCAGCAGAGCCGTTCGCCCCCCTGCTCGCCTTCTCCCGCGCGACAAAGCCCCATCCGCCAGAAGTCAAGATCCCGACTCCTCCCGCTTCTTGATCGACTCCAGGTAGACTCTAACCCTTGATCTAAGGTTAGTTTTGGCATTGACTCCATAACTACTGTCATTCCTATACTGTTTTAGATTTCTGATTATTTTAGGGTTCTTGTTCGATGATGCCTAAATTTGATTTTTGCTTGTGATGTATGCGAACCCATGATCCTAGATGAAACAATGACGTTGGGATTTGCCTCACCTGTTGGATTTACTTATTCATAATTTTCAGCTCTTTATATCTGCAAATATGATATGTGTTCTGATTCAATTTTACCTTTTCTTTTATTTTGGCTCTAATTTGACTTCAAATAAATTTGTAGTCGCTTCAACTGCAAGCGTCATAGAGCTTATTTTGGATATTTTGATTTGTTTATGGGTTCGAGCATATGATTGTTGTTTTTTTACCTGGGAAGATTTACATAGCTACCACTTAATTCTTCTATATTTACATATTTAACACTTATATTTCAATTTTTACATATGTACAACCTTGCCTATGCATGAAATGTTATATTTCATTTTTTTTTTTTTAAGTTAAAATGGTGGTAACTTCGATTCTATATGAAGTTTTTGATTGATATAAATGAAAGAAAATCAAAATTTAAGTGTCGAAATGTAAATGCATAGAAGTTGTGGTACAAATGTGAATATTCCTTCAATTAAAACATTGTCAATACCCTTCTTTTCCTTTGTGTTAAATAATGCTTGAGGGAGGTTTCCATAAAAAAAAATGTTTGGGTCAAATTGCTTATGGCTTCGAAGTCTTTGTACATTGTTTTGGGCTTATTCAAATATATAGTTTAAGACCGTTCGAGGGCTTATTTTGCTACGATCTCTAAGTGTTCTCGTGCTGATTTAAATGCATTTGATAGGAGCCTTTAAATGCTGATCTTTTGTGCTAATTAAATGTTGATTGCTGCTGTATAAAGCTGCTGTAGGAGGTTTAGAAAGCTGTGAGAAGCTGGAATTTGCTGTAGGCTGCTGTAGGAAGCTGTAGAATAGCTGTTTGTTGTTTGAAAGTGCTTGTGAGGGCTGTTGTTTGCTGCGGAAAGCCATGGGAAAGCAGCTTGCTTGCTGTGAGAAGCTGGAATTTGTTGTAGAAAGTGCTTGTTAGGCACTGGAATTGGCTTTAGAAAGTTCTGTTGGCCCTTGGAGTGCTTGTTCTTGTTTGGGAATGTTGTCTACCCGTTCTAAGTTGATGTTTGGAAGTTTTAGTAGTTCTATACAATCGTCGTTAAAGGCTTTGATTTGTTGAATAGCGTGCTTTGGAAGCTCGTAGGAGAGCTAGGAATGATGTAATTGCTATTTGAATCGTTCGGTGGATGTCCGGAATTATGTAAATTGTTGTTTGGAAGAGTATAGGTCTTGTTTGGTGTAATTAAGTCTTGTCTGGAGTGATTTAATTCGTTGTTGGAGATTTAGTAATTACTCGTTTGGTCTTGCGAGAGTTGTAGGAAGCCATACGATGTCATTAAATGCCACGGGAGTGATGTTCGGAGTGCTTGGAAGTTTTAGTGATTGTTGTCCCGTGCTTTATGATTCGTCGTTTGAAGTATTTAAAGGTCATAGGAGTATTGTGGGATGCTTATTATTGCTCGCTCGGAGTCGTAGGAGCTTGTAGGGTCATTGTGTAGGCCTGCTAATTCGTCGCCCGCAATACTTCAACGCACCATTCGAACATTTATTTTTTCGACTCGACTCACTCGCTTTTTCTTCCCTTTTTGGCTTTACTAGTTTTTTTTGGATGTGAGTCGGCCTCTTTTCTTCTCTTGACTTATTTTTGTTCTTTTAAAACGGTTAAGTCACAAAAAGGGGAATTTCTGATTTAACTTGAGGAAGGATAAGTCACTCTTAGTCACTTCAAGACAGAGTTAGAGCGGTATGCTTCCTAGCACTCAGGAGCACACCTGCAGGTGAGTCACCCACCTAACCTTAACTGCAAACTTCCTAAACCTTAGGTGCACGCCCTGGTGAAACCTCATTTACCTATTTCACAAGCATATGCTTCCTGGACCTAGGAGCACACCCCTGCGTCGAGTCACCCACTCGACCTTAATCGGCAGACTTCCTAAACCTTAGGTGTAGAGCTTAGTTGAAACCTCCTTTACCTAATTCACGGCGATATGCTTCCTAAACCCAGGAGCGCACCATTAGAGTGAGTCACCCACCTAACGCTTAACCGCGATTTCCTAAACCTAGGAGCACACCCTAGGTGAGTCACCCACCTAACCTTAACTGCAGATTTCCTAAACCCAGGAGCACACCTGCAGTGAGAGCCCATCCACCGACATTCGAATGCACAAGAAAACCAGAGCACTCGACCCTAATTCACAGGCCGATCAAGACACTGCAATAGCAGAATGCACTGAGCGCTGGTTCACCCTTCTTTAATTAAATCAACTCGAATTCCCTAAATGACTTAACCAATATTGAAACCCAATCGCTCCGGATTGAAGTCGAGCATTACACCTCGCATCCTCACTGCAGATTGGGACATTTGTTTGTCACATATGGATCATCGGACCAGGTGTAAGTCGAGGTCTCAGGTGGCGAGGCGATGATAATAATGCTTTATGTGTGCTTATACGAGGGATACGAGGGATAATTGGAATAGTATCTCCTACCTCGATGACTCTCCATAAGGGAGAGGAAAGGACCGATGGTACTTATTCGCCGACTTCTCAGTTAGAGTGTTTCCTGGCGATCTTAGGTCGTCAGGTAGTCTTAACGACGATTGTAAGAACTAGCTCATGTGACTATACTTATTTTACAAAATATTTACAAAAACAAAAATAAAAATCTCTTGTCATAAGTTAAAAGCTCGCATAAAATCTTAAACGACTTTTGCATGAAAATAAAAGAATTTTTCCTTATAAAATATATAAAGGTCCATTGCTAGTCACTTGGATCGGGTTAAGATTACCCTCCTTAGATCGTCGGGTTGGCATCTCTTATCCAAGGTCGGAAGCATACAGTCCATACTCGAGCCCCCACCTCTACCGATGTCTCATACCCGCTTCCGATCTTTCATATGCGATTACGAGCTTTTACTGCGATTTCTACGACTTGTTTTCTTTATTTTCTGACTTTCGTGTCCGGTTTTCTCGCTTCCGTTTACTTTTCCGACAAGTTTATTTAAATCCATCATGTAAGTCATACTATACTTCGCAATACAAATTACATAACGATAACAGATGCCTGCAGTACGCGTTTATAGTTTATTTATCGCAATCTACTTTACTCGCACTTTACTTTCCAAAGACTTTTATTCGCTAACAATTTACTTTACTCGCATGCAAAACCGAAAACAACAACAAAACCCGAAACATTGAAACACATTTGCAGAAGCCGCTTCGAACCTTAGACAGTGGCCAATTACGCTCACAGAAAGCTTGGAGTCGACTTCGTGGGCAAATGACAATGAGAGCTTGGATCGAAGCAATGAAGATCTTCAAGAAACTCTTCCTAGTTTAAATAACAATATATATGACTTGGAGTAACTCGCCTGCCATGACGTAAACCCTCACTATTCTTTTTGAAGCTTCAGTGTAACCGTGTTACGTAATACGAAGTCTCTAACTCGACTTATAGTCTGAGGTATTGTCGTACTGTACGACGTAAACCCTCTTATCTTTATGCTATTTCGTATAGAATGCATTATGCAAATGTAAGTCCCAAATAATAAAATCTAGCGATGATTAAACAATTAAATAACATCCTCTCCAAAACGCAACGCACCGATAGGATAATTAGAAGCCACGGCTCGCCGCATCCGCGACATCCCCTACCTTTCTTTCCTTCGACTCCGAAAATAACTGCTCCCATTCGAGCCACTCCCACTCGTCTTCCACGTCCTACCGCGAAAACCTAAACCTCGATTTCGAAGACAAAACTACCGATCATTATCGAGAGTTTTCATGCTGACACTAGCTATTTCGGATGTAATTAACTATAGTAGACATTCATAAGGGAACTTGAACCTGCGTAAAATAAACCCTACCTAGCTTTACATTAAGTAGAGGACTCATCGATCGCTACATAAAGCGTTCGCAGATCAAACTGGATGTCACGAGTCCTTTAATTCGTATGATTGGTCTACTCGTCGCAAGATACATTACTCTTTCGAGAACGTGTATCATTTGCGACATCAGAGCGACGATTATGCAAATTACTGGACAAATGAGATCCATGAGGTCTCATTTTTCAAAATTAAAATAAACTATTTTCAAAACTATTTTCAAAATCGTATACATTTTTATATTAAACTAAATCACCAAAACTTATATTCTTTTAAAGCAAAAAAATGTTGGCCGACAACTTGTAAGAAGAGTAAATTTCAAAATGTTGAAAATCGAAGTAGACACCAAATCGGAAGAAAACATTCCAGGTTATAGTTGAGGTTGGACCGGATGATGTAAGAATTATTAATAATTTACATTATTTAAATGATGCAACAATGTAACAATAATTATTTTTTCATCAATTCACTGTATAACTCTTTAATTCATAAAATTTCACTCTTGAGTTTTTTTATGATGATTCTAAATTAAAATATTATGGCCTGATATTTTATTCTCTTTTTATTTATATTTTATTTAAATCCTTTATTTCTACTCATCCAATCAAAATCAAAAGTCCAAATTTTGATCAATATTAGAATCAGATTCATCAGTAATCAGACTGGCTCATTGTGTCAAACCACCGTTCTAGTCAATTCTAATGCAAAGGTGATTTCATGTTTGTATAGCATCAATTGAAGGATTGCTTCACATTTGAGCCGGTCAAATCGGCAAGTCCAATCTGATTTTTAAATTCATGGTAAATATGATTAATTTGAAAAGGTGAGGTAAGTAATGGACTATTTGGTTAGGTGTTTTGAGTTTGTTAGTGTTTGGTTGGGAGTAAAAGTAGATCTGACATGTTTTGAGAAGTTTGGAACTTCCTAGGGAGTCATTTTTGTTGTTATGAATTTGCTTAAATCGGGGAATCTGGAATAAAGCATGCATTACGAAGTTTGTTCTGCTCTTGATCCCCACCGCAGCTGTGATGGCCACCTCCTTTTTCCATGCACGAGTAACCGTGCTGCCGCCACTTACCTTGCTATCCCAACCTTTACTTTGGAAACCTGTGATCTTTATTGGGCGATCGTTCCATGTCCCCACCTCCACATCTAGTTGTGAGGACTTTGCCACAACCCTACCTTAACGTGTGACAGCTCAACTTGGGTAGTCCAACTCTTTTTTCTAACTGGAGATGCAATAATTTTAGAAATAAAAATGTTTGATTCACTTCCTTCCGAACATAAAATGTTATTTTCTTTAAATTAATTACAGCCAACCAAACAATCAAAATTATTTCAAATGGATTTAGTTTATTTTGCATTGTATTTAACTCGACATATGAATTCAAAATACTTGCAACCAAACCCCTATAATGGTTGATCAAAGATATCTTGTTCAAACTTTATGCAAATAGAGTTGCACAATTTTGATTTATTGTTTCTTGTAGCACTCAACTAGAATGAAAATAAAATTCATGTATTGTTGGGATATGTTGATGTTCAATTATTCTAATTATGTAACTAAACTTGATTGGTGCTACTTATATTATGGCACAACTACTTCAATTGCGCTGAATGATGCATCTTAGTCATTGCTTTCTATGAGTGCAAGTGAATTTTGTATGCTGCTACAATATATTAGCTAATTATGGGTTGCCTTCTTTGTCTTAGAAAATTTATGTTGTAATTCAGATTTATCTTACCTATGAAGCATGGACATAGTATGTAGGATATTGTAGGATAAGGAATTGTGGATAGAAATTTCTTGAGAAAGTGGAGCATTACAGCTGGATTCAGCTTCTCCTAGTTGTATTTGTTAACATGCATTTTATGTTGAAAAAAAATTTCTTTGTAGGTGTTCAATGCTGCAGAAGTACCCATCGAATGGGAAGAACATTATGTTGGGGATTCAGTTGATCCTAGAACCGAAAGCTTCTTAACCTGGGAGAGTCTGGAATCTGTTAGAAGAAATGGTGTGGGCCTGAAAGGACCCATGGCTACGCCTATTGGGAAGGGTCACAGATCCTTGAACCTTACATTGAGAAAAGAACTTGGCTTATATGCCAATGTAAGACCTTGTTTCAGCCTTCCTGGCTATAAAACTAGATATGATGATGTTGATCTCGTTACCATCCGTGAGAACACTGAAGGAGAATATAGTGGTCTTGAACATCAGGTATACTGATTTAAAGTTGTAGTCCATTAACCTTTGCAGAATATTATTATTTGATAATATAGTTATTTAAGAGTAATTTTACGTGAATGTTGTCTAGGTGGTGAGGGGAGTTGTGGAAAGTCTGAAGATCATCACCCGTCAAGCTAGTTTGAGGGTAGCAGAATATGCTTTTCATTATGCTCGAACAAATGGAAGAAAGAGAGTTTCTGCTATACATAAAGCCAATATCATGAGGAAAACAGATGGTCTTTTCCTCAAGGTACGTTGAAAAACACATGCATTTTTCTTTTGTGCTGCATTTCTTCTGAAATATCATATTTTTAAAACAATTTCCTTGGCAGTGTTGCCGTGAGGTTGCCGAGAACTACCCAGACATAACTTATGAGGAAGTCATTATTGATAATTGTTGCATGATGGTATGTATAATTTCCTCATTCAACATGCCACTGTAATTTCCATTCATTGTTTAGATCCATGGCATAAATTTTGCTTTTTCTATGGATCTAATGATACTTCTCTACAAACAGCTAGTGAAGAATCCTGCACTCTTTGATGTACTGGTGATGCCTAATCTCTACGGAGATATAATCAGCGACCTTTGTGCTGGTCTGATTGGGGGCCTTGGTTTAACTCCTAGGTAATGATAATTAACAACTTAACCTCTCCATATTCATTACTAGAGTCAGTTCATTCTTCATCTCAAAATCACATATTATACAGTTGCAACATTGGCGAAGGCGGCCTGGCTCTAGCCGAAGCAGTGCACGGTTCCGCCCCTGACATTGCTGGAAAGGTTTCATCAATTTTATTTCTTCGCTTGCTCATTATGTTTGATTTAATAGTTTTCTGTCTTCTTTGTTTAATAAGCTCAACGGTTTTTGAGTTGCAGAACCTTGCAAATCCTACAGCTTTACTGCTGAGCTCTGTTGCGATGTTGCGGCACCTGAAGCTCGATGAGAAGGCTGATCGAATCCATGAAGCCATCCTGAAAACAATTGCAGAGGGGAAATATCGAACTGTTGATCTTGGTGGCAAATCATCCACGACAGAATTCACAAATGCTGTTTGTGACCACATTTGATTATGTTTTCTTATTTATTCATCCAATGTTTTTATAGAGCTTTGATTTTGACTGAGGTGTGATTACTTTCCATTATTTATGAGCTCACAAATCCAATGTAGGAATAAAGCTCATGGGAGTATGGGAGATTATTATATTCTACTTTCTGATTCCAGGGCTATGCATATGTGACATTGATGTTGTTGTGTTAAAACTAATTATTCGTTTCTAGTGATAATATTTTGACCTGGAGAAACATAGGTCACAATATGGGCTTTCCATTTTTCAATCTCTCACTCAAATGTCAAAATTCATGTTAAAGCCTGAACTCGTATTTTTTGTTTTTATCAAATTTTCAATGATTTGATTGTGGCACGTGTAAATACATCGATTTCGTAGTTTAAAACACCTATCTGATTAATTTGAAAATATCAATGTTTCGGATGGCATGTATGTAATTGTTTATTTTTTGTTTTGAGTTTATTTACTGTTAATATCTGCCTTTTTATATATTTGATTTTTTTAATGAACTTTTAGAGATCTATATTTTATCAGCTCCAATTATTATAAAATGTCAACGATTGAAGACAAGGCAGCTTCAGTCAATTGCTTAGCATGGTGTCGATGAGCAAAGGCATAGCTTGCAATAGCTTTCTCATTGTTTGCTTTGAAAGTCATAAATTTCACACAGAAAGACTTGTGATGCTTCACTTGGTATTTCTCTGCAAGAACAAGGAGATCACAAGCCATCTGCTCATCAAGGAGTGTTTCTGCAGTGTACAAGTATTTGACAAAAGAACGAAGAGCTTCGTAGGAGACGTCATAGCTTTTAATCATGCCGCTCATGTTCTCTTCCATTTCGCTCTCCATCATTGCTTTGAAGACTCTTGTGGAAGTATGAATAAAGAGAACAAAATGAAACAAAGAACCCACCCCATAACACCAACAATATTAACAGAAAGGCTATCAGGTGATATCAACATAGAATTAATACTTATCTCATGTAATTCCTGAAAGCTCACTTGAAAGCTTTTATGCTAGTACAAAGGTTTTATTTGTTTTGGTACTGAGAAAATTAGATAATGCAAAATATTTCTACGGACTAGTTATTATACAAAAAAGGTTCATTTTTTATGAATTTAGAATTGGAACTCACCTAAGTTGAATGAATTCCAAATATAAGGACCCCATATGATCCTCTCTGACCTGCTTTCCATCTTGAAAAGTTGTATTTAGCATTTAAGTTTAGAACCAAATGAGCACAGGGTAAGGGAAATAAGAAAAGGAAAAAAAAAAGGTGGATAACCCTCGAGAACATGCACATAAAACAAAATTTTCGAATAAATGACTTGAACATAACACTAAAAATGAGACGAAATGGAAGCACTGCTCCCACATCAACGTGAGGTGCTCCATGAGATCCCCTGGTGCTGCTCTGCATAAAACAATGATCATCGTTCCTACTTCGATCGGAATCCTGCATCATCCCCAACTTTGATCCTGCTCTTGCCATCCTCACACGACCTCATAGACCCCAACATTGCCATCCCTGACCCCAATCCCAAACGATTGCATGGTGTCCATATGACCCCAACCTTGCCATCCCTGAAGCACTATAGACTGTGTCATCCATCCCTAAACATGACCTTGAAACTAAACCTTAACCTAAACCTTGTGCCATCAAGCCATCCCCAATGGAAGCACCACCATCAACATCATCACCAAGCTTCAATCCCTATTGTGCCATACTTAGAGTGATTTATTTCATTTTCAATTAATTGATTTTGTGGAATTATTTTACAGCTATCCAACAACTTTAATAAATTAAAACACAATGTATTTCATTAATATTGCATCTAAAATAAAAATGTCTTAAATAATTGAACAAAAAACAGAGAGATTTACATCCATAGCACACAATTTATATTTATTATATATAACACCTACAATTTGACATTTACATATACATAACAGTTAAGTGCCATAATCACACCAAAGCACATACATAAAAAAGTGCAGTTCACTTAAAAAAACTAATATTAGTGGTATTTTTGATGTGCTGTCAGACACTTAAAGGTTATATTAGTAAAATATTAAAGTTTAGGTGTTAGACATATAAATACATATGAATTGTGTGGAATGTATGCAAATCCCCTTTAAAAAAAGTAATATATTTTAATTTTTTGAAATTCTTCAATTGGAGGTAAAATAGATACAATGAAACTCAATTTTTAATTAAGATGTATTTTAAAAGTACAATAAAACCTCTCTCTCTCTCTCTCTCGCTCTCTTTGAAAAAAGTTGTCTTATGTGTTGTAGGTAGAATGGTGTTCATTTCGGCATTCAGGTAACCTTTGTGATCATTTTCATTATTTGCTTTAGTTATTGTATTTTTTATTTTGGTTATGGAGAGTAGTTCTTTATTGTCATTTCAATTTTGATTCAATCAGTTTTTTATTTTTCTTTCAGGTGTATCAATGGATTTTTTAGTTGTGGAATATAAATTATATTTTCATGTTATTTCTGTTATTATTTGCATACAATCTTCATTTTAAAAATACGAAACAAGTTCAATTCATTTTCCCATGTCATACGTTATCGGGGTGTACCGTATTTCGGACCCAAGATGTGACAAAAGATCAAGCTTCAACATTAGTGTTGACCTCATGAATTAGTTTTGGTATCAATGTGAGACAATAATTTTGTGACGGTCATCAATTAACCCAATCAAATGTTAACAATGGTGATTGTTGGTGTGATTTTTTGGACATATCTAGAAAATTCTAAATATTTAAAGAATAATATAATGTATTTACACCTTTTTTGTCTTGGTGCATCATAAAAAACTATCAAATTAAAAATTTTAAATTTTTAATATTCTATCATTATTCAATAATATATAACATAATAGTTAACAAGTTCAGAACACACCACAACAACTAACTAGTAACTTCTAATCTAATTGCCATTAAGACTCAGCTTCCAAAACAATAATCTCCCTCACTTTTCCATTATACTTTATCATGTATCTTATATTTTCATATGTAGGCGAAATAAATATAAAAAATTAGGACTCCCAAAACAGGACTATCTCAACACTTCCCATGTCCCCAGCAATGAGATTCTCCTTTCATTTTTAACAAAGCAATAAAAATGGCGGATTTTATCTTTTAAAATTTAACTGCACCGTTCAAAATTAAGCAGCAATTGAAGAACTTCCCATGTTCCCAAAACAGGACTATCACAACACTTCCCAAAACCCCTGCAGAAATTTTAGGAACAAGAACAACTCTTCTGAGACAGCAATTGAAGATAATAGGTCGTTAAAATTATATTAATTCATTCAGTCTGGAGATGTTCCAAAGAAGATATGCATATCATTCCGCATAAGCCCATCACCAATTTTATTCTAAGCCATACTATTGAAAGCACAGCTGCTAGACCTTGAACACCTAATCAAAATAAAATAAAATGCAACACTGCAAGAAGATAAAAAATTACATATAATACAGTTGGTCAAGTCTGAAGATAACAGAAGAAACCAGAAGATAGAACCATGCCTAATATGAATTACCGACTTGCAGAGTGCTCATGCATAAGCAGTGATGAAGAAGCCTTTCCTCGGTTTACCAGAGAAACTGATAAATTTGAAGTTTTTCCTTGAATGGAACTTGAAGAAGAATGATGTGTCCCAGAAACAATAGCAATGGAATGAGTGCTAGTGTTCATGCTGCCACTTTCAGTGGTAGAAGAGCTATCAGTTGCCTTTGGAGGTGGCGGCCTTCCAATCTCTATTATTCCCTCAAGCATTTGCACCACCGTCCCAATCGAAGGCCTCTGAGAAGGCTGCTCTTGGATACACCAGAATGATGTCTGAACTGCTCTTTCCAGTTGTTCCATTTCAAGCTCAGAGTCCAGCAATTTTTTATCAATGATACTTTTAATGCACCCTCTTTCAAACTCCTCATAAGCCCATGTAGAGAACTTCTTCCTCCCTGTCTCATCTGAAACATGAAAATTTCGCCGCCCGCTCACAATCTCAAGCAAAACCATCCCATAGCTATAGACATCAGATTTTGAAGTCACTGGCAAATTAGCAAGCCATTCAGGAGCTAAGTAGCCTCTCGTCCCCCGAAGACTGGACACGGTCCTTTGCCTGTGATCTTTTGGATTTAACAGCTTTGCAAGTCCAAAATCTGAAACTTTGGCACTGCAGTTTTCATCAAGTAGAATGTTCTCAGGCTTTATGTCGCAGTGAACAATGCAATCACGACACTCCTCATGCAAGTAAGTTATTCCCCTTGCAGTGCCAACTGCAATCTTGTACCGGGTTGCCCAATTCAACTTTCCAGAGTCTCCAGAGAATAATAAGTTATCCAGAGATCCATTTTTCATGAACTCATAGACCAGCAGCCTATGCCTCCCCTCAGAGCAAAAACCAATCAGCCTCACCAGATTCAGATGGTGAGTGCTGCTTATGGTAGCCACCTCCATTCTGAACTGCTTTTCCCCTTGCTCAATCCCCTCCAGCTGCTTCACCGCAACCACTGTCTTATTTGCAAGAGCTCCCTTATACACAGCACCAAAACCACCAGCACCAAGCTTCTCTTTGAAGCCCTTTGTTGTGCGCTGCAATTCCTTGTATGAGAATTGCACTGGAGCACCAGATGCATACTCCAAAAGAGCATACTGCACAGAAGATTGTCCAAACTTAGGACCATTGGGGCAAAAGAACCAACAAAACCCAACCTCCACCACCACCAGCCCAAGAATTGTGCCCAGAACCACCACCACCACCACCCACGTTTTCAACTTTGATGAACTGGTCTGAGATTGACTTGAACCAGATAACCGTGAGTATGGCTCAGCCGGAGCACAGACCTTAATAAAAGAAGTGCTGGGGAGGGAAGGGGACTGATAACCACTGACAAAATTTAAGAACTTGAGATAGCAAAGACCAGAACCATCAGCAAGCGAGGTTGAGGCAACGCAAGATCCACCAGTCAGGCAGAGCTGCCTGCAAGCTGTGATGGCGACATAGAACTGCTCCTTGGATACCTCAGGTGGGTAAGTCAAGAACTGGGTATTGTCCAGTTCAAGCATGGTAGAGTTGTCAGTGCAATCCTGGATCTCCGTCTTACGCTTGCAACCCCTTGTGCTGTCATTCGGATCCACAGGTACAAAGTTCTCCGATGGGCAACCGCATATTGGCGACGAATCATTATAGCTGCATATGCCAAAGTTGCCACACCACCCAAATACAGCACACTGGTCTTCCACAGCCGACCATCGGACAGTAGAAGTGCTGCTTCCCCGAGGAACACTATAAGACCTCAAATTCCCATCTCTATCCAATCTAACAAACCTAAGCATATCGCCACTCTCTCCAAAATTGCTACTGTAAGCGATATTAACAAAACTCGGAAGAGTATTATCGGAAAGTACAAGAATTCCGTCGGTCTGTAGCATAATCACCGGGGAATCAAGGGTTTTATTGGAATCAAAAGAAGAGTTCAGTCCCTTATTGAAATAGGAAATTGAGCTATTCCATGTAAGGGTTAGGTTTCCTGTTTGAAGGACGGTGAAGGAATAATCCCCAGATCGGAGAAATTTCTTATACGTAAAATTCTGGGTTTCCACGATTGTATCAGTAGGGTTTTCGAAGGTCTCCCACACAGTGAAACTGCTTCCGTTGGTGAGTTTCAGGTTACCTGTGTCATCGAGGGATGCGGCGGTGACGCCGCGGTTAGCAGTTCCTGATTCCCAAACGGATGCGCCGGAAGCATTAGAGAGGCGGAGGTTGCCGTCGGATTGTAGCTGGAGAGTGCCGCCGGAGTCCACCGATCCAGCGGACCAGACGGGAACGCCGCCGATGTAAGTGATTGCAGCGACAAAGAGGGAAGGGTTTTGTGAGTCGGAGATGAAATTTACTGAGAAGGTGTTGTTGGGGGAAGACCACGAGGACGAGGTGGTCGTCAGTGTCGAGCCGAGAGTGATGTCGGAAGCAATAGATTCGCCGGCGAAGAGGAGGACGACGATAAAAGGAAGAACCAGAGCAAAAAATTTCATTTTTTTCTCCTCTTTCTGGTTTCCCTACCTGTTTCTCTTCGGGCGTCGTGAGGGAAATTTGAGTGGAGTGAGGGAGACGAAGAGGTCAGAGGAAGAAGCTGTGAGTGGCGTGCGAAAAGGGGAGAAAGACTCCTGGGCTCGGTCTAGTCTCTGCGCGTCGCTGATTGTGGTCACAATTCATTACGTGAAATTGGAATCGTATGATCTACAATTCGTCTATCATTCGTTCAAATTTATTGAAGTCTCGTTTGATCAGATGTTAACATTGAGAAACTTCTGTTTGAAAGTTGAAAGTAGTAGTTGGAAAAACTGAATTTAAGTTGAATCCAACTCTAAATCCTATTAATTGTATGTCTTAAAGTTGGACGAGCTGTGGTTACTTGTTGTTTGGCTCAAGTCGTACAGGCCCGTATCTCTTCTGCTTGGTGGGTCTGCTGCCCCTGCTGAATCTCCCCTCTCGCAAGGACTTGAGCGGATCTTGTCACTATCTGTGCGGAGTTTCCGACGAGACTCGTTGTCGGAACGATTTGTCCCTTACCTTTGGTGGATCTTACAGAGTAGAAAACTATTTCTGGAGCTTTGATCTATGTTGGGTTTAGAGACGTAGATTCTCATGCTTGGCATTGAATCGTCATTAAATCGCCTACTATGGAGGGAAACTTCGTATTCTCTGTCGTTTGTTATCTTTGAAATTTGTGTTGGTAGTTATAGTGTATACATATTAGTTCCTCGAGTTTTTCTGCTCCTTGATGGCATTAGCTGCGACAAGAGCATGGAAATTATTAGTTAATCAAGTTACGACAACAAAAAAGAAAAATTGAATAATCTATTTTTTCTTTATTTTCATGCTCTGCGTGCCTTATAAATTAGGCAAGAATTGGGTTATTCATCTATCAACAATTTTTGTTGGACTACTGAGTAGGCATCATGTCAGGCGGTATGAGTAAAAAGACGGTTGACCCGAGCCTAATGGCCCTGGTGAGATATCCCCCCTGCTCCGGTATATGGTCTCAAAAGGAAGGTAGTTAGAACAGAGAAAAGAATAGACGATCGGCCCTGACCCAGCTGATTAGGATGCTTCTTCCGAGGGACCCAAAGAGTGGTCACCATAAAGGCTTCTCCAGACTCCCGCAGATTCTAACCTGAGTGAGGATGTGGTTGTGGTGGACCTGTCGACCCTGTCTAGGGAGGGGCCATCTAACAATCGTTGTAGCCCGAGAGCGAAGGCTAGTAGGCTACTACCCCTGGAGGAAAGAAGAGTAAGCACCCTAGAGGGAGAGGAAGGTCTTCACATGACTGATCGCAGCTAGAGAGGCTCATGAGTATGTAAGGAATTCCTTTGGACTTTGTCTAGCACAGTAACTTGACGTTCCTTTTAAATATAGATCTGTTGATTGGGATGAAGGAAGACTAATACGACGAGTCGTCGAGAGAAGTGGTCAACTGGCTCCATGGTGTTGTCGTTGGGCCCGTTGATGCAATCGCCCCTCCTTTTCCATCGATCTGCGAGGGTGGAAGCTCCCATCAGGAACAAATCGTGTGTCAGAGACTCCCCCTGGGTCGATGGCGCGCCTGGTTGCAGGAGATGGCTGAGGTTCTACACCATACAGTTGAAAACCTTGTCGGCTCATCCGCTCCACACTGCTGGCTTGTTATGAGTGTCTGAAGGCTGTCTTTCAACAATTGTATGTTGTTGTTGCCTGATTTGAGGAGGAAATCCCATGGTTCCTTGAACAACATCCGTGTGGAGATGAGAGCTATCTGTGATTTGGAAGTTTGAGTCGGTTTCATAACGAGGCCGGTCATATGGAGCAAATTAGGCTTGGTGGAGAGATGGTTCTCAGAGGTTGCTTGAGAATAGGTATGCCCCATCTGAAGCCACGAAGAACCTCTTTTTTATACACTTCTTCTAAATCCTATAATAATGTTATTTGTAAAAAATAATAATTTGGAGAATTTGAAATGAAAATTGGGGTGTTACTTATCTTTATGCACTCCTTCAATCTGCATACCCGCCCGATAAATAGGGTTAGGGGTCGTTCTTTTCAGTTTTTGTGTTCTATCGCTCAGTTTTCTGATCGCTTTGCCTTCTTTATCTTTTCTTCTTTCATTCGACCGAAATGGCTCCAAAGAATTATCCGGTTCTCTTCGGCATCGTGCAGATGGCTGATTCCTCATTTCTAACGCACCGAGAGATAGAGAGCTTTCACGACCGTCATGTATCAGGTACCAAGATTACCCTTCACAAGGTGTCGGCCGCTGAGCGCCTGATATATGGTGTTAGCCCTGATATGGAGCTCTATTAGGATAAGTTTATGTACGGCCTCTGATTGCCCCTATAGGCGAAGCTCAGGAGCGTGTTAACCAAGTACAGGGTCATTTCGGCCCAAATTCTTCCAAACTCCGTTGCAGCCATCATGACCTTATTAAGTTCTGTCGTTGTTTTAGTATTCCATGGTTGATCGACATTTTTAACCACTACTTCTCCTTCAAGGTTGAAAAAGAGGGGGTTTTCATGCTTTTTCCTGGGTGAAAACTTTGTTTGCTTGATGTCGAAAATAAGTTCAATGACTGGCGGAAAAACATTTTTAGTTGACTCTACATCTGACGACTGGAAGATCGTCACTTACCCAGTCAAAATACAGAACATCCAAGAGGTACTGGATGGGAGTCTAATGTCAGTCCCTCAGTATACTGTGGAAATGATAGAGGATGGAAGGGAAAATGCCTCTAGGTGACTAGAGGGTTTCAGACGCCAATGAGGCATCTAGAGCAAAGGTATTCAAGAAAAAGTAGTGGTGGAAGTCCAAGGTTGACAAATCCCATCAGAATTTCATGATAGGTATAACTCTTGATGTCATGCGCCCTAGTATCGGGCGATTTATAACTTTCGTTTCTGAGACAACGATCATCATTCAAGACACGGTGATAGGTGAGTTAACCATAATTGCACAATCTCATTCTATTATTGCAGGACAAGAAAAGAGAGTGAAAATGGGCTCTGAGGAATCTCAAAGGGAGGGGGGGTCACAGCTGAAGGCCTTCCATCGTCGTGCCATATGAGCCCATCGTCACTTCTGCGTTGAACACTCGGCATAACGCCGCTCACCTGGCTTTGGTTGAGAGGGCTAGGATAGCTGACCCTCCCGTCACTTTGACTGGTTTAACTTCGGAAGGTATGCTTCTTCTTCTAGTTCTGAATCTTTGACATCTTCAGAGGGGAAAACCATCCCTCAAGAAGAGAAAAATTTGTGGAGCGTGCTGACGTTTCGACTCTCCATTCGTTGAAGAAGAAGTGATGGGACCTTGGCTGGCATTCGCCAGATGGGGGTGAAGGATGACTATGGATGAGTACTGATGAACATTTCAATTTGTTGGATGTTTCGAAAGATGACATCCCTTATCGGCCTACACCTAGCATATGATGCCTCTTTTGGCATCAATGACTTGTTTCGACATTTAAGGCGGAGTTCAAGGGGCTCTTTTATGAGAAACTTCTCGACAGCACCGCCTAATCGTACCTGGAGGCGAGCTAAGCTTCTCACTTCTTGGGATTTGCTTTTCTGAAAAGGGTGAATTCCTTGAGGACAGCTAAGGAGAGCTTGTAAAAGTTCGAGGAAGAAGTTGCCTGCCTAGCCAGTAATCTCAAGTGGGCTTGCAATGAGCAAGACTTCGCCATGATGAAGTTGCAGCAATCCAAATAAAGGGAGGAGCAACTAAAGAAGAAGGTATTCGAACTTAAGGGGAGATTGGAATCGCTCATTTCCCAAGAAGTGTTGGTGGAACAACTTAAGCTAGGAATCGAGTATGCTACTCAGAAGTATGTTCACCACGATTTGGTCGACCTCAAGTTTTCTAATGTCTTGGAGGAGGGTGATGGCTCAGGCAATAGGAGTGAATCTCTTGGTGGCCATGGTGAGGACCGATATGTTACTCGATAGTAGTTTTTTTTTAATACTTGAAAGCTTGTTTACATTTTATAAGAAGAATTGTAATTCTTTCCTTATATTAATGAAAAGAAACTTTTTACCTTTCTTGAAAAGAAAACTTTTTCTTTTACTCGGGCCAGCCCCTGGATTATGAGAAATCGATTAATCTCAATGCCTTGGTTAGTTTGACTTTCATTGCTTCTTGTTGTTTGTGTCGTGTTGACTTTTTTAATGGGTTTTAGTCCTGATCAATCTTTTCTCCTGGCACAGATCTTGTCATTTACCTAAGAGAGTTATGACCAAGGTTTTCGGTTGTGACTATTGCTACCTTTTTATGTATTAAAGTTTCCCCTCGACAATCTACTATACAAACTCCATGTCGGCCTACGACCGGAAGATTTCGAGTTTGACCGACTATACAGCGCCCGATTGTCTCTAATCTAAGGTGATCGGTTAGGCCATCAATTTCTCCAGAATCACGGGGTCTCTTGACAATATCATGCAGTCACTTTTTTGGACCTCCCGGATACTTACCCTAATATTGCTCGCTCGTACGGGTCTTTCTCTTTGTTGTCCGCCAGGTTCGAATCTTGTCGTTGCTTGAGGGTGCGTCCACTTAGGATCTGTGGGGGTTATGTGTCTCTCTCCCGAATATTGTGACTAGTGAGCAGAAAAATAATGCCCCAAGTGTCCTAAACTGTGGTTATTTTTTGGAACGGTATGGTCCGAGGCATGGCTTGGCTTTTTGATCTTCTTACGATCTCCGACTGCTCGCATTTAGCGTTCGGCCACCATAAGTTCCCTGAGTTTATCGAGTATGATGTGAGACATACCTGGCCAGGCACAATTCCTTGAGTATCAAGAATGGGCCCATTGAATTAATGCCTTCTCCATGTCAGGGGTGCTTTAAAAGTCAGTTTGATTATTACAACTCTTTTCTTATTTTGGAACCAACTATTGAGACGTGTCTTCAATCTGCTGAGTTGTCATTATTAAGAGGGTATTTTGTATGCTTTTTTTGCGAATGAGCCCCACTTCAAGTTTTTGATCCTCCTCACTGTATGAAGGGGGAAGAAGTTTTTTATATTCACATTTTCACCATGTGCGTTATCTTTGCAAAAATTTGGCAAGGTTGGTCGATTCGTCGCTTTGCAGGAAGTGAGGGTGATCTTTAGTCGACGAGCGTCGAGGGACCGCTGAGGCTCACACCTCTTTAGTTTATTTTTCTTCGAGTTGTTTCTCAAGGGGAGGGATCTTCTTCGAGCCAAGATCGAATGTTGCCTGAGTTGAGTTAGACGCCCGGCTGGAAATCCTTCCCGCAAACGAACATGGTGGACTTCCGAGAATGGTAGAGGTGAATCCACTTTCCCGATAGTTCAATACAAGTTTTTTGACCCTTGGACCCAACAATCCAAGAGCAGGGCATGTCCCCTCTTGTGGCAATGATTCCCCCTCACTTTATCCAATTGCTCCTTATTGCGAAAGAGTTTCGGAAGAGAGAGACAGTCCGGATGAGGGACGTCGACCTCTGTTGTTCTGACTACATTATGCTTCTGATTCATACTTGAGAGGCAGTTGGATACAAAAGAGGGTTGAATGGGGTCAAGCAACTGGAACAGGGAACAAAACAGAAATTCTTGGGGGGAAGAAGCCAGTCAACTTCCGAGAAAGTTCCCGAACGTGAGGACCCTTCACAACGGATGTGATGATTCTTGAATGAAGCATATGTCCAACATATTCCTAATGAGGATCACGTTTATCCAACGGTGCATTTACTAGAGAGATGAACTTGTAGTATTCTTCTCTTGCTTTTCACAATGGTCGAACTTTCTTCTCATCTTCCCGATGGAGGTAGACAGGGTTATTGCTAGGATAATGATGTTTGAAAGAGTCGAGCTTCTGGAAACCTGCATAGGCCTTTGCCATCAAAAGTATTGTCTTACTCACAAGATATAAAATATGTATTCGTGATGTTTGTTGATCGAAAACGTCTTGTATCTTTCAAATTGAAGTGAATAAAATTACTTTTTTAATCTTGTCATGCTTTATTATCGTCATATTTTTTTTCTTTGTAGTTCTTTATTGTTGTTGTATCGTGTTCATCTTGTTATTGATTAGTCAACTGTGTTTCTCTTTGACTTCATTTGGCTCGACTAGAGTTTGATTGATGAGATCGACCATTTGTTAGAGTTCGGCTAATCTGAGTTCCTCGAGTATTTTAAGAGGTTGAGATATTGAAATAAGAATTAGTTTTTATTTTATTGCATTAATCAAAGTTATAATAAGTAACGTCACTTTCGTTTATGTATATAAGGAATACATTAAAAAACTAGAGTTTTTTAAGGAAATTTTTTTTAAGTCATCTCCACTTTACATCCACGAGATTTTCCTATCTGGTGTATGACTTTAGTTGAGAAGCCCTAGGAGAGACACATTAGTTAACTATGTAAGGCCTGCTCCAAGTTTAGTCTAACTTATTAAATGCCTACCTGCAGGCTACTGGGTCGACCTTTTTTAGGACAAGATCACCCCGGACAAAAGTCTTCTCCCGAACATGTTTGTTGAAATAACAGGCGATTCACCTCTTAATCTCCTCCTAACGGAGCGCTGAGAGGGTTCGAGTTTTTTTGAGATCCAGCATTGCCCCTTTAATGTTAGCATGTTGCTACTTGATGAGTTCATCCCCGGGGAACGAAGAAGTCGTAACTACCTTTTGGCTATGATAATCGAATTTGGCTCGTAGTACAATCTCCATTTCATGGGTTAACATGAATAGATTTTATCCAGTTGCCATAAAAAGTGTCGTTTGGATCTCTCAGAGCACTGATGGTAGTAAATCTGCCTAATTTCCCTTAGCGACTTCGAGCTTCTTCCTTAATAGATTTGTGATGAGTTTGTTAGCCGCTTTAGCTTGCCCATTCATCCTCGGATTATGGACTAAAGCGAACTTCAGATCCATCCCCTGTTTTACGCAGAAGTCTTTCACTCACTAGTCCGTAAATTAGCTCCAGTTATCGGTCATGATGACGAGCAGCAACCCATATATGCATATCAAGTCGGGCCATATGAAATTTTGGACCGCCTCTGCATTGATTCAAGAAAGCAGTTTCGCTTCAATTCATTTTCACGAATAACCGAATACCAGTAGAAGGAATTTATTTTGGCCTATTGACGGAGGAAAACGCTCGAGAATGTCTATCACCCATGTGAAGAAAGATAAAGGACTGAAGATCGGTTGTAGCTTCCGAGGTGGTTGTTGATGTAAAGGCATGTATTTTTGACACTATTCGCACCAATTTGAAAATTTTACCGCATTCTTCAGAAGTGTTTTCCAAAATTATACTTGTTGTTACAAACGGTAAGCTAAGGTATTTCTTTCAGAGTGGATCCCACATTCTCTAGAATGCACTTCCTGGAGCACAGCTTGAACTTCGTCCTCTCTTAAGCACCTCAGGTATACCAAAGTAACTCATCACCTTACAACTTTTCTTCGATTAACAGGTATTGGGCAGCTTCAATTTAAAGAGCCTTACATCTTTGATGATTCTTCTATCTTCCCAGTTTCTAGGTAATGGATATATGGATCCACCCAACTCTTGGTCCTATTGATAGTTACCTCCATGGCCTCTAGTTTGTCGATCGTCGGCTCGGTAAGTTTTATGAATACTCCTCTCAAACAAATGTATTTTGAAGGACATCAATGACTTGATTATCCTCTTGGCTAACGTGTTTGATGCGTAAGCTATTGAATTTCCAGATTTCCTTCATTGTCTTGGAGAGGTTTTTGGACATTAGCTCATCTATGGCTTCAAATTACGCGTTAAGATTTTTGATCAGCAATAAGTCTGACCTCACAGGAGGTCCCGGTCGTCTATCTCATAGGCTAAGCGGAGCAGACGATCAGCACTTCATACTCCGCCTGATTGTTTGTGTCCTCTAACTTTTTTGAGATCAATTTTTAGAGATGTTCTCTAGTTGGGTGATCACTGAAAATTTTATTAAGAAATTCATACCTATTTTTGATGAAATTGCACTTTAAAGAAAGGTATTTTCTTTATTTTGTTGCAGGAATGTAGAATTTAGGTGATAAAAGCAAAAATCATAAAAAGGAGCGGATTTGGAGCAAAAGGAAGAAAATAATGCAATTTGTGCTGAGTCGCCGACGGCGAGATCGAGCCCGCCGACGGAGAGGGTACGAGGAAGAAATTCTGAAGGATTTATAACTGTCTCCCTAACAGCGAGACCGAGCCCGCCGACAGCGAGATAGCGCGGTTCGAAGACCTTCTAGAAGCCTCGCCGACAACGAGGTAGTTCGTCGCCGACGGCGAGGTAGTTCAAATGGCGCAGATACATTGAACCTGGACACTTTTTGAAGGGATGCTTACACACCTCTTGGTCCTTTGCTCACCTCTATATATAGAGGCCAAAATTCAGCTTATAAGTGTGTGTTATAAGGGTGTGTTCTAAGTGTGTGTTATAAGGGTGTGTTCTAAGTGTGTGTTATAAGGGTGTGTTCTAAGTGTGTGTTATAAGTGTGTGTTATTTTGTGTTATGTGTGCAGTTTTGAGTCTTTAAGTGTCAATTTTAGTCTTTAGAGTCTTAATTAGTGAGTTAGTGAGTTTTTAGCGAGTCTTGGCATGATTTGGAAGGAAGAGTCAAAGAAGCTATGAGGAGTACGCTTAGGGATAAATCGAGATAAGTATTCATATTTATTGTTTTTAACTTTAAATGAAATTCATGCTTAGTTTAGTTCCCATGCATTTTGAGTAGTTAATTTAGTCTTTCTCCCTGTTTATGAAATTAAGTGACTAGATGAACTAAAATAGAAGTACTTTTAAATATTAATAAATTGTGATAATTTTTACTTAAAACTTAATTTACTTTCAAACTGGCCATTTGATTTGTTAAAATGTGTTGATTATCAACTATAGTAAAAATTACATCTGATATTCGGGGAATTCAAAAGCCTTGGAAGGAGGGTGCAAATAAATAGGAAATAATATCACTGGGCGTAGAATAGAGCATTTTAGTGTGACGGACTAAATTATTCAATTCGGTCTCATTGTTTGAGAGTCGAAGTGTAGATGTTAGCCCTCGTGCGAGGGGAACGTGGAAGCTCCGAGTGGCGATCGGTATCCTCCCGACTTGGCCGTGGATTCGAGTAATCAAACATAGGATTAGTCAATATTCTTTACACTTGACTAAAGGGTAAAGAATAGGAATGCTCCTATTTGTCACAATACCTTAAAATTATCTATTTAAATTCATCAATCACTTAAATTTCTAAACAAGGGGAAAGATACTTTTTCTGAATAGTTAAGACTTATTTAACAATTAGTTTAATTTCCTGCACTTTCAATACGTATTAATTTTCTACTTAGTTAAGTTACCTAATTAAAATACTTAGTTTACTTTATTGCGCTTAAATTTAGAATTCCAAATTTTCGTATACTATTTTAAAATTATTATTATTATTATTATTTTAAAATTAGTTGTTATTTAATTTTCTATTTCCTCGTGGGATCGATAACCGGGACTCCACTGTAGAGCCCCGTATTACTTCGATACGATACGTATACTTGCGTAGCATCCACAACATAAACAATTACAATTCTATACATATAATATAGCGGGGTCAAGTTTTTGGCGTCGTTGCAATTAAATTAAAAATATCATAATATAAAATTGTGGGTCAAGTTTTTGCGCACGTTATCGTGAAAGTAAGAAAAATTTACTAGAGTAACTGATCTATTTTAAAATAATCATAATAAATAAATTAATATCTATTCTAAAATTGTATGCGCAAATTTGGAAACGAAAATTTAATACCTTACGATTCCGAATTAGAGCGTACAATTAAAAGAATTAGAAAACAAAGAAACAAATTATAAATTTAACACAAATGGCGAATATTCCCGAAATTCAAAATATGAACCAACAAAGACCATTAAGAGATTATGCCAACCCTACATCAGATGAAATTTATTTAACTATTCAAAACCCCGATGTAGCTGCTTAATTCATTTAAACTTAAACCCGCAATTATCCAAATGGTACAAAACAATCAATTTAGTGGTTCACCTACTCGAAGATCCTAACTTACATCTTGCTAGTTTTCTAGAACTTTGTGCTACTTTTAAATATCAAGGAGTATCCGACGATGCTTATAAGACTTAGATTTTTCCTTTTTCATTAAGGGATAAGGCTAAAATGTGGTCGAATTCGTTAGCACTCGGATCTATTAAAACTTGGGAGAATTATCACAAAAATTTCTATCCAAATATTTTCCACCATATAAAACTGCTAAGTTTAGAAATGATATAACTTCTTTTGTCGATTAGATTGAGAATCAATATATGAAGCTTGGGAGAGATTTAAGGAACTTCTTAGGAAATGCCCACATCATGCGCTACCAGTATCGGCTGATTATTCAAACATTTTATAATGGATTAGTAGGATCTTTAAGATCAATCATCGATGCTGCTGCTAGAGGTTCATTAATGTCTAAACCATTTGATGAAGCTTATGCACTAATCGAAGAAATAACAACAAATAATTTCCAATGACCTGCTGATAGAGTAAATCCGAAAAAGATAGCGAGCATTCATGAAAACGATGCAATATCTATGTTAGCTTCTCAAATTGTCGCTATATCTAAGAAATTAGATCATTTTGAAATGAACTACTCTCCTACTTTAGAAGAAAACTCATCCGGACAAATCATAGAATCCCAATCTAATTATGAAACTTTAAATGCTATTAATAATAGAACTAATAACCCTTATTCAAACTATTATAATTCAGTTGGAAAACTCATCCAAATTTTAATTGGAATAACACATCTAATCAACAATGGATGAATCAACCTAATCAAGCAAATCCAAACTATAAACCTAATTACCCACTTGGATTTAATAACAATAACCCTCAACTCAAAGATAAGAAATTATCTATGGATGAATTAATTTTGAATATGGGTCATCAACTACAAAATCAAGGAAATCAACTACAAATTCAAGGAAATCAATTACAAATTCAAGGAACATCTATTAAAAATATCGAAACTCAACTTGGACATATTACTATCTTGCGCTAAATAATAGAATACCCGGAACTTTTCCTAGTAATGTGGAAATAAATCCTAAAGATCAAGGAAAAGAACAAATTAAAGCAATACAACTAAGGAGTGGAAAAGAATTAGAACCTCAAATTCAAAAAGAACTTGAAAGCCAAAAAGAGGAGGTGGAAATTGAAAAGGAAACACTTCAACAAGATTCAAACTTAGAACATCCTTTAATACCTATGAAAATTTCGTTGAAAAACCTCCACCACCATTTCCTCAACGACTAGCTCAACATAAAAAAGATAAACAATTTACTAAATTCCTCGAAATATTAAAGAAATTAACAATCAATATACCTTTTGTCGAAGCTTTAGATCGGATGGCAAATTATGTAAAATTTATGAAAAGATATTCTAAATAAGAAAAGAAAATTCATCGATAATGAAACAGTCGCACTTAGTGAAGAGTGTAGTACTATTATTCGAAGAAGCTTCCCGAAAAATCGAAAGATCCTGGTAGTTTCACTATACCTCGCGCTATAGGAGAAAAATTTTATGGAAAAGCTTTGTGTGACTTAGGAGCAAGCATCAATCTAATGCCTCTATTGATTTTTAAGAGATTAGGATTAAGAAAAATTACACCTACTTCAGTAACCCTTCAATTAGCTGATCGTTTGGTTACCTATCCTAAGGGAGTTATTGAAGATGTGTTAGTAAAAGTGGATAAATTTATCTTCCCAGCAGATTTTATTGTTTTAGATATGGAGGAAGATAAAGAAATTCCTATCATTTTAGGAAGACCATTTTTAGCTACTTGGAAAAGCTATGATTGATGTTCGGAAAGGAGAATTAACTATGAGAGTAAATGACCAAAAAGTTACATTTAATATTGCAAAATCAATGAAATATCTCTACGCTAGAAAAAGATGATGAATGTTTTCGGATGGAAATACTTCGAACATTTACAACAAGAACATTTTAAGGAATATTACGAAGATAAATTAGAAAAAGAAAACACTGAATTAATTGAAGATAATAATGAAGAACTAGATTATATTCGGGAAAGATTTGAATTTTTGGATAATACCGAAAACACTCGACAAGAATATAGTTCCATCAATTACTAAACCTCCCGAACTCGAGCTAAAAATATTACTCGATCATTTGAAATATGCTTGTTTAGGTAATTCTTCAACTTTACCAGTTATTATTTCATCTGCATTAAACGAATCTCAAGAACAAAAACTTTTAGAAACTTTAAAAAAATATAAGAAAACTTTTGGTTGGACTTTAGCAGATATTAAAGGAATTAGTCCTTCAATCTATATGCATAGAATTATTTTAGATGATGAACATAAACCTAAAGCAGATCCCCAAAGGAGATTAAACCCGATAATGAAAGAAGTAGTTAAGAAAGAAATTTTAAAATGGTTAGATAATTGTATTATATATCATATTTCTGACAGTGCTTGGGTAAGCCCAATTCACTGTATTCCTAAGAAGGGACGAGTGACTCACACTGCCAATGAAAATAACGATCTTATTCCTATAAGACAAGTTACTGGTTGGCGTATATGTATTGATTATAGGAAATTAAATACCGCCACCAGGAAAGATCACTTCCCTTTACCATTTCTAGACTCGGATGTTAGATAGATAATCGGACATAAGTATTTTTGTTTTCAGATGGATACACCGGTTATCATCAAATACAAATTGCTCCTGAGGATCAAGAGAAAACTACATTTACTAGTCCTTATGGAACTTTCGCTTTTCGAAGAATGCATTTTGTATTATGCAATGCACCAGCAACATTCCAGAGATGTATGATGTCTATATTTAGTAAGTTAATTGACAATGTAATAGAAGTATTTATGGATGATTTCTCTGTATTTGGAACATCATTCGACACATGCTTAACTCATCTTGAAAAAGTATTAGAAATATGCGAGAAAACAAATTTAGTTCTAAATTGGGAGAAATGTCAATTTATGGTCATGCGGGCGGCATTGTATTAGGGCATAAAATTTCGGGAAAAGGCATGGAAGTGGACCCCGCAAAAATTCAAGTTATAGCTAAATTACCACCTCCAACTACGGTAAAAGGGGTAAGAAGTTTTCTTGGACATGCTCGGATTCTACGTACGTTATATAAAAGATTTTTCAAAAATTACTAAACCTCTATGCCAACTTCTCGAAAAGGACAAGAAATTTGAATTTACAATCGATTGCTCGAATGCTTTTGAACTCTTAAAAGAAAAATTAATTACAAGACCTATAATAGTTTCACCTAACCTGGAGAAACCATTTGAAGCTTTGTGTGATGCTAGCTGATTATGTCGTAGGAGCAGCTTCTGGGCAAAGATATGAAAAGATTTTTAAAGTTATATACTATGCTAAGTAAAACTCTAAATGATCCCGAAATAAATTATACAAGCTACGTAAAGAAAATTATTAACGGTAGTATAGGGTTTTAATAAATTTAGACCTTATCCGATCGGAACAAAATGTATCGTGCATACTGATCATTCTCGCTATCAAATATTTAATGCAAAAGAAAGATTCCAAACCAAGATTAATTAGATGGATGCTATTAATGCAAGAATTCGATTTTGAGATCGTTAATAAGAAAGGAACCGATAATCAAATTGCGGATCATTTATCAAGATAAGAAAATCATGAATTATCCGATATTGAAAATGAAATTATGCATGCTTTTCCGATGAACAACTATATAATATCAATGAGTGAAAAATACCATGGTATGTTGATATAGTAAACTATATAAGCTAGTAATATTTTACCACCTATGCTAACTTTCGTAAAAATGAAAAAATTCATCCATGATACGAAAACCTATTTTTGGGATGAACCATATTTATATAAGCAATGTAAGGATTTAATTATTAGAATATGTGTACCTTATGAAGAAATCGAACCAATTATTCAAAAATGTCATGATTCTGATTTTGGAGGACATTTTGGGATTGATAAAACTGCTTATAAGATTCTACAATCTGGATTTTACTGGCCTACTCTATTTAGAGATGTATACAGATATATTAAAACTTGCGATAAATGTCAAAGAGTAGGAAATATATCTAGAAAAAACGAAATGTCTCTGAATTTTATATTAGAAGTTGAAATTTTTGATGTTTGGGGATTAGATTTTATGGACCTTTTATTTCTTCGTTTGGAAACTCATATATATTAGTAGTATGTTGATTATGTTTCCAAATGGATTGAGGCACAAGCTTTACCTAGGTGTGATGCTAAAAGTGTTTCAAAATTTCTGATGAAAAATATTTTTACTTAGATTTGGAATGCCGAGAGTGATTATCACTGACGGAGGAACTCATTTTAGAAATAAATACATTCACAAAACTAGTAGAAAAATATAATATTACTCATAAGATATCCACCGCTTATCATCCATGACTAAATAGATTAGCTGAAGTATTTAATCGTGAGATTAAACGTATTTTAGAAAAATCAGTAAACCCAAATAGGTTAGATTGGTCTATTAGATTAGACTAATCGCATTATGGGCTTATAGGATCGCTTATAAAACTCCGATCGGAATGACTCTCATGTGCTTATATATGGAAAAACATGCCACTTACTAGGTTGAATTAGAACATAAAGTATATTGGGCGATTAAAGAATTTAATTATAATATGAAGGAAGCTCGGTGAGAAAAGATTGCCGTAATTAAATGAATTGGAAGAATTAAGAAATGAATCATATGATAAGGATCAGATTTATAAAAAAAGATGAAATTATGGCATGATCGGAAGATTAATCGGAGAAATTTTGAACTGTGACGTGAAGTTTTGCTATATAATACTAGATTGAAATTATTTCTGGAAAATTGAAGTCTCGATGGTTAGGACCTTTCACCATAACTCAAATATTTTCATACGGAACTATAGAAATCGAAGATCCAAAAACTGGACATAAATTTAAAGTTAATGGACATAGATTAAAACTATATTTCGAAGGTATAAGACCTAACTATAAAGAGGTTTTAATGCTTAGTCGACTTGATTAATAATTGAAATTAGGTCGGGCTGACGACGTTAAACCAAGCGCTTTATGGGAGGCAACCCATATTAGTTATCCATTTTTATTGTATCTTAATAGTTAGTCTATATTATTGAAACTTTACTACTCAATTATTATTAAAAATCATCACATATTCGAACCATTATGATGAGAAAAGAAATTATTCGATTTAGAGCGAAATTGGACATTATTTTGGAATCTCGCCGACGGCGAGGTCGATACTCGCCGACAGCGAGGTTCGCGCCTAAATTAAATTCAATTTATTTATCGAGCTCGCCGACAGCAAGAACATGGGAGGCAGTTTTTATAACTGAGTCGCCGACGGCGAGAAACTTCTCGCCGACAGCGAGGAAGTTATAAAGATGAGTTATTTATAATTTGAATGCCGATTTGGACGGTTTCAACACCAATTCCTTTGTGAAAACACATTCTTAAATCATTCTAGATCTGCCTTTTCACTAGAATTCATTCCATTCACCATAATGGCCTCCAAATTCTTAGATTCCTCACTCGGAGTGTTTAACCGGAGGAAATTTGTGAGTGCGGAAGCGCAGCGGATCTTCAACAAGGTTTTGGTAAAGAAAAGATTTATCAAGGAACGGGGATTTGTCAATCGAGGATTAGAGAATTCCACTACGAAGATAGAAGAAACGATCGCGCAATGCACTCGGGAGGTATTTTGTTACACTACGTCCGTCGTTGTTATTCCAGGCTTGTGAAAGAGTTCTACTCTAACTTACATGCGATCAACAATGGGAATGTCTACGTCCGAGGAAGATGGGTGACATTTACTCCATCAAGAGTAAATGAATTATTCTCTATAGAAAACACCCCGTATGTCACTATTCAAATTTTGTGCCTTCTCGATATAATATGAATGAGATATTTCGATATCTAACCGATGAACCGAAGATTGGGAAATGCGTGAAGCGGGTATGTTAGTTTCTCTACATCACTTTTGAATCTCGTCTCAAAGCACCGGCACTTTTTCATCTCATCTAAATTGTTACCTACTATGAGGGTAAACAAGGTTTCGAAGAATGCGCTATATCGAATTATTGTATTCAAAATGGATCGTCTATCGATGTCGGATCAATAATTGTTAAGTCCGCATCGGTTTAATCGTGCATGGTTCGGCTCACGCGACTAGGACACCCATCTACTATTTTTGCATTATGCGGTCGACTGCGGTTTCTTATGAAGCTTCGGAAAAGGTTCTCGTTACCTTGGAAGCCGCTTAATCCTACGTATATGTTCCCTACTTCGGACAATAATGATGAAATTACATTTATCTCCGATAGAGCTTCACGGAATAATCCTATAACAAGGCCTATTTCGGATAAAACGGAGTTACTTATGAAGAAAATTAAAGGAATGGAGAAAGAACCGCAAAAAGTGAGAGATTCAATCGACAATATATCCGATTTATTTGATCACATCGATCGGAGGATGAAGGAACACTTCGATCATTCCGGACACCCGAAGCTAGCTTTCTTCATTTACCGAGACTGAAGGGTTGGATCACTGAAGAATCGCTTCGGAGTTTCCTTCGAGCCTTTCTATAACTTATTTCAGTGCATCATCTTCATATCGGAAATATCGAGAAGATGAAGATTCCGACATCGAAGGGTAGTAGTAAAGATTTCCATAAGATGTTTGTATTTATGTTATTTGATTTGATTTAGATTTTATTATGTGTGGAGTGATGATTTGAATATCTCAAACTTAATTGAGATATGCGTCATAGTTTTGTATCAAGCATTTAAGTGTGTCGTGGATTGGTTTGCGATGTCGATTAGTAGTAAGGATCGGAGAATCGAAGTTCGATTATAGAGTTTAAAATTATGTTAGTTTGTACATCTCATGGATTTCAATATTAAAGTTAATTTGTTGTGTTGTGTGAATTTGTTTGTGTATAAGTAGCTAATCTTAATATTAAATTAATAAATGATGTGATCGGAAATATAATATAAGGCAAATCAAGGACGAAAATGAGTGACAAATTTCGGAAATTAAATTTTTTAGAATCTCGCCGACGGCGAGAAAAATCCCGCCGACAGCGAGATCGATCTCGCTGACAGCGAAGGTTAGAGCAAAATTTCTCGCCGACAGCGGATTTTTCCCGAGAGTTTTTTGTTCCGAAAAATATTAGCTCGCCGACGGCGAGAAAAATCTCGCTGACAGTGAGGTCGCGAAAAACACTTTAATTGACCGGTCAAAAACACTATTCATCATCCCCAACCTCTCATTTTCGCAAAAACTACCCTAGGGCTCACGAAATTTCAGATTTAGAGGTGATTTCATCACTCAAAAACACTGGATTTCATCTTCTCTTGGTAAGTGCTTCACTCCTATGCAAAAATTTTGATTTTCACCATGTATTTTCTCCACATTGAAAAATTTTGAAAAATCCTAAATGTGGAAGAATTACTCGGTAGAAATCCATAAAATTTGTTTTAATTTGATCTTAGATGTTGTAGGAAGCCTCCTTAGTAATATTAGGAAGTTTAGTGATGATTTTTGTGAATTTCATGGATCGATCGAAAAATGGCTCCACGACAGAAAAGATGAGTAGATTACGATACTGACCGATTTGTCAATGCACGAGCACAAAATCGGTATTTTCAAAACATTCAAGCAAGAAAGTGCATTGCGAATCGAGTTTTTAAGAATCCGGAAGGCGAAGTTGAGCGGATCATTAAAGAACGAGGTCGGAGAATCTCCGCTACATCACCAATGAGCCGCTGTGGAAGTAGTAAAGGAATTTTATTCTAACCCGATCGTCTGTAGAGGACGCACCGAAAAGGTACGTGGATTTATGGTTGACTTCAGCGCTGTTAGGACTAACGCCTTCTATGAAGTTCGGGACGGTCCAAATGAGTACGAAACATTTGGAACTATGCCGGAACCTCTGAAGATGTGATAAATTTTCTTACTCGACGGGATCGGAGTTTGGAAGATAAAGCAGCGGGAAAGAGTGAATTTTCCTCTTTCTAAGTTAAATGCAAATTCTAAAGCATGACACTATTTTATTTGTTCTACTTTGTTACCTACATATCACCACAAGTGAGGTAACAAGGATGAAGACGCTTCCGAATTTCGTATTCGTAACAATAAGTATAAACATTGGAAGTGTCAACTATGTAAATATCTTAGCCACTACCGGAAATGAAAGTGGAGGGGATTGGGACATCCCGGGTTGATTTATGCAACCGTCAACTCTCTCGAGTTGAGGCAACGGATGATGAGGAGTGGATAGAACCCATGAACCCACTCACAGCGCCAATATTAAGAAATATGAGTCTCATGAAGGGTGGAGATCGGGAGTGAGAAGTTATTTCACTCAGCCGAGTGAGATATACCCTCTACTAGCTATGAACCTCCCGAGCCTACCACCCCTACCCTACAAGATCCGATGAATGAGCCGACACCGCATAGGAGGAGTTTTGAGCGAGTTTGGAGAGACAATAGGGAGAAGATTCGATCATTTCGATCAAAGGATTGATAATCCGGAGAGGAGACATGATTATGATAGTGAGTACCGCGGAGACATTCGCAGTACGAGATAGCATATCATGAAGCCGAACGTCGCTACAGAGTGGAGATTTAGATGTCATCTTTCCGGAATGCCCTGTGTATACTCGCATCATCCTCGCTCGCCTTCTCAGCTCGCGTATCAAGGAGGGGATGACAATATAGTTTGGGACTTCAATATGAAGATCAGGACTTTATTTGTTTTGTTTGTTTGATGTTAAGTTATTTTGGAAACTTTTATATGTTTGTAATATTCAATACTTTATGTTGTGAGACATTGGATGTTTGTTAGATTATTTACTTGAATTGTTATAGTAGTTTAGTTTTTGTTTTTGTGTTAGTTAATTGCATTTGTTTTTATGTTAAATAGGATGTTAGTTTTCTTTAGTATGTTTTTATTTTATTCTGTATTGTTTTAAGTTGTAAAATTGTTAATGTGTTAGTTAAATTGTTTTAATATGTTAGTAATTCATATGTGTAGTGTAGAGTTAATTTTAATTGTTGTATTTAATACTTATCTCGCATTTTATCCCTCGCATTTTCTTTAAATTGTTATATATATATGGAGAATACTAACAAGTACGAGTTCAATGAAAAATGAAAAAGCCTGCAAAAATTTCAAAGAAAAAGAAATATTTAAACTTCAAATGTATGATTTATTTACTTTCCTTTTTTTTCATTATTTAGAGTAGATATAAAAATTTAAGTTTGGGGGGGATTAAAATACAAATTTAGTTATTAACTTGTTCTCAATTTCTATTTTCAAATTATTATAAATTGATTTTTATAGAAATTTTTCAATTTAATTAATATGAATTATTTTATTTAATTATTATAAAAGGTTAAATGAAATATTTCTAGTGCTTTAATTAATTAAATAGAATAAAATATTTGGTTAAAGGGAATAAGAATATAGTAAACTATTTTTAGTAAGGAAAACTATATTCTAATTCTTAAGTATTCAAGTGAAAAAGAAAAGATTGAAAATCAATGAAGTAAAAACTACGAACTATATATAAGCTTAAGAAATATTCCTAAGTTTCAATTTTAGGAAGATGAAAATGAAGTTCAAAATTATTAACGAGCTCTCCGGATACGAGTAATCCTCATTAGTTTATAAAAAAAAAGGAGAAGCTTGAGGAGATGCCTTATCAAAATCGAGCTTCATTCGAATTAACCTACAAAGAAAAAACTTAGATATTTCCAAACTTATGTTTATGGATCGAATTTTACCTAATAGTGTTTTCGAATTTCTTATCATATGAATATCTTAAGTAATTATTCTTTTAAATATAGTCATTCTCGAAATGAATAGAAGTTGTAAATCTTAGACTCGATAACTAAATAATTTATTTCTATAAGATTAATTAAATTACATGAATTATTTTTATTTAACTTTGTTATGATATTAATTAATCTAATTCATAGTTTATTTGAATCGAAAAATCTTACTATAGAAATCATTATTTTTATGTAGTATTAAAAATTACTTGAGGACAAGTAATAAGTAAGTTTGGGGATTTTGATCATCGAAAATTTTATTAAGAAATTCATATCTATTTTTGATGAAATTGCACTTTAAAGAAAGATATTTTCTTTATTTTGTTGCAAGAATGTAGAATTTAGGTGATAAAAGCAAAAATCATAAAAAGGAGCTGATTTGGAGCAAAAAGGAAGAAAATAATGCAATTTGTGCCGAGTCGCCGACGACGAGATCGAGCTCGCCGACGGCGAGGGTACGAGAAGAAATCTCGAAGGATTTAGTAATCGTCTCGCCGACAGACGAGACCGAGCCCGCCGACAGCGAGATAGTGCGGTTCGAAGACCTTCTAGAAGCCTCGCCGAAAACGAGGTAGTTCGTCGCCGATGGAGAGGTAGTTCAAATGGCGCAGATACATTGAACCTGGACACTTTTTGAAGGGATGCTTACACACCTCTTGGTTCTTTTCTCACCTCTATATATATAGGCCGAAATTCAGCTTATAAGTGTGTGTTATAAGGGTGTGTTCTAAGTGTGTGTTATAAGGGTGTGTTCTAAGTGTGTGTTATAAGGGTGTGTTCTAGTGTGTGTTATAAGGGTGTGTTCTAAGTGTGTGTTATAAGGGTGTGTTCTAAGTGTGTGTTATAAGGGTGTGTTCTAAGTGTGTGTTATAAGTGTGTGTTATTTTGTGTTATGTGTGCATTTTTGAGTCTTTAAGTGTCAATTTTAGTCTTTAGAGTCTTAATTAGTGAGTTAGTGAGTTTTTAGCGAGTCTTGCTGTACTGGAAGGAAGAGTCGAAGGAACTCATGAGAGTCCTGCTCGGGATAAATCGAGATAAGTATTTATATTTATTGTTTTTAACTTTAAATGAAATCCATGCTTAGTTTAGTTCCCATGCATTTTGAGTAGTTAATTTAGATCTTTCTCCTCGTTTATGAAATTAAGCTGACTAGATGAACTAAAATGAAGTACTTTTTAAATATTAATAAATTGTGATAATTTTTACTTAAAACTTAATTTACTCTCAAACCGGCCATTCGATTTGTTAAAATGTGTTGATTATCAACTATAGTAAAAATTAGATCTCGATATTCAGGAATTCAAAAGCCTTTGAAGGAGGTGCAAATAAATAGGAAATAATATCACCGTGCATAGAATAGAGCATTATAAGTGTGACGTGACTAAATTATTCAATTCGGTCCTATTGTTTGAGAGCTAAAGTGTAGATGTTAGCTCTCGGCGAGGGAACGTGGAGCTCGAAGTGGCGATCGGTATCCTCCCAGCCTAACATGCAGATTCGATAATCAAACATAGGATTAGTCAATATTCTTTACACCTGACTAAAGGGTAAAGAATAGAATGCTCCTATTTGTCACAATACCTTAAAATTATCTATTTAAATTCATCAATCACTTAAATTTCTAAACAAGGGAAAGATACTTTTTCCGAATAGCTAAGACTTATTTAACAATTAGTTTAATTTCCCGCACTTTCAATACGTATTAATTTTCTACTTTGTTAAGTTACCTAATTAAAATACTTAGTTTACTTTATTGCGCTTAAATTTAGAATTCCAAATTTTCGTATACTATTTTAAAATTATTATTATTATTATTTTAAAATTAGTTGTTATTTAATTTTCTATTTCCCCATGGGATCGATAACTGCGGACTCCACTAGAGCCCCGTATTACTTGATACGATACGTATACTTGCGTAGCATCCACAACATAAACAATTACAATTCTATACATATAATATAGCGGGGTCAAGTTTTGGCGTCGTTGCAATTAAATTAAAAATATCATAATATAAAATTGTGGGTCATTGGGCTGCTTAGAGCCAGCCCTAGCCCCATTGTCGTCTGCTTGGCGACTCCCTCAACATATATAATCCACACTATATTGTAGGTGACAATTCCTTCATCCTGCTCCTCTGTCATGGAGAAACCAGCTAGGAAGTCGGCGATTTCTTGAGCTTTGATTGTCCTTTGTGAAATGCAGGTGATGCTGAATTTACTACCCACTTTAAGAATCTCCTGGAGTGCTATAGTTGTGTGAGCACAAATTTCAATGGATGATTCGTGATGACCCATATCTGATGGATTTGAAAATAAGGTTAAAGCTTGTAAGCTATAATAATAAAAATGAAAATTTGTTTTTCTATAATTGGGTACCTATTTTTGACGCCATGAAACACTTGACTCATGTAGTAGACTGGATATTATTTTTCTGCATCCTCTCGGACTAGAATTAAGCTTACGACTTTTCGTCTGACTCTAAGGTGCGACAATAGCTCTTCACTGTCATAGGGCTCTGAAGTAGTGGTGGGGACACTTAATAATGTTTTTAGTTTTAAAATGCCTTCTCACATTTGGTCGTTCATTTGAAATGTTGATTTTCTATTTGCACCTTGAAGAATGCCAGCACTTGTTGCCCGACTTTGAGATAAAGTGATTGAGACCGACAATCCAACCGGTTAAACTCTAGATTTCCTTCATATTTCAAGGGGGGTGACATTTCTAATATTGCATGTATTTTATCTGGATTGGCTTTTAATCCTTTGGGAGTCATCATAAAACCGAGGAACTTGTCGGTCGACAACCCGAAGGTGTACTTTGGAGGGTTTCAATATCATATTGAATTTTTTTAGTGTTTCGAAGGTTTTTCAAATCAAGGATGTGTTGTTCGCTGCCCTACTCTTAACTAGAACATCTTCAAATTACACATCAACATTCTCTCCATTTTTATTAGAAAACATTGCATCCATGAAATGTTGAGCCCGAAGGACATTACATTAAAACAAAATATACCTTGTGTAGTAATAAAGGTCATTTTTTCCATGTCTATCAGATGAATTTTTATCTGGTGATAGATGAAGTAAGCGTCAAGGAAACTCATTATCGAGTATCCAACATATGCATCCACCAATGTGTCAAATTTTGGCAGGGGGTGGGTGTATTCAGGTAAGCGGTGTTGAGGTTGGTAAAGTCGACGCACATCTGCCACTTTCCATTAGCTTTCTTGACCATCATTACGTTTGAGAGCCAAGTTAGGTATGGGACTTCACAAATGTGGCCAGTGTTTAGCAGCTTTTGCACATTGCCGCAATAGGTTCAGCCAGAGTTATAACGGCTGACCAAATTTTATGCTGGACCAGCCTAGAGTAGGGGTTGTTATTTAGCCGGTGGCATGTTACGCTAATTGAAATGTTGTACAACTCTGCTGCAGTCCAAGCGAACATTTCATGGTACTTCTGAAGTGTCTATATCAGCTGGTTTATGAGTCTGGCATCAAAAAGTTTGTTGATAGGAAGATCTTACCTAGGTTCTTCTTCGGACACAGTTACCAGAAGGACGACCTCGCTGGTCTCGAGTCCCCCTCCCTTTGGATGTAGATATCAAGTGTTCCATGGTCAACATTTGATATCACCCACAAATAACAGTTTCTAGTTTGCTCCAAGCTCCCCCGAACTGTGATCACCTCCCTGCCACCCCAAAAATTTTACAACTACACGACAAGTGGAAATCACCACCCAGTAGTTGTTCTGGAGTGGCCATCAAAAGAATGCATTATAGGTTGGTGGAGATTCCACATCGAGAAAATCCTCTTTGTTGTTATATTGCTTTCATGGTTCTCCCCCTTCAGAAATAGCTAAGGTGAGGCCCAACGCCTCCTTCCTTTCCTCGGAGAATCCGAAACAAACTGGTCGGCGGCGTCTATCAATTGGTCTTCAAGTCGTTATTATCGAACACCATTTTAAACTGGATATTGACCGAACTACTTGTATCAACAATAATACACCCACATTATAGTTGTTGATTAGTGTCTTGACGACGATCGCTTCATTATAGGGGTTCCCCTTCAGTAGGAGATCTGTGTCCATAAAGATAATTAGTAAACGGTTACTTGTATGCGGGACAACGAAGCATCTCTCATAAACATTGTCTTTTCAAGCCGGAGGGTCGGGGACCTCCCCCAAAGATGGTCAGGATTATTCCTATTACATGAACCTCATTTGCCTGAACCTACCCATTCGTGGGTTCTCCTACTAGAGCTTTACCGCCAACTGCGACAAACTCTTTAAACTTTATGATGCAAATGAGCTCCTCTATTAAATTTCAGAGGTAACGACTTTCCTCCGTGTTGTGACCATGGTCACGGTGGTACTGACAGTATCTCTTCAGATCTCGTAAGGACGGAGCCGCCTTCAATGGCGAGGCCGATTTGAAGTTGTCTTTATTTTGGATGGCTTGGACTATTTCAGCCATTGACATGTAGAGGGGTGTCAAACCTTGCATCTCTCAGTAAAAATATGGTCGCTTGTAATATTAGGCCGATCATTGGTCAGAGCACCGCTTTCCTTCATGAGGCCCTCGACCACCTTCCACGATTCACCCAGTTCTTTTAGCTGCTTTGAGGGATGGTCGGACGACTCTGGCTAAACTTTTAAGAAGCCCTATAGGTCTTCTTCGGTGAGTATGTGCTCGTTTCCATCTCTAGTACCTCTACGAAAGTTGTTGGTTTAAATAAGTTTAGGTATACCTGAACCATTTTCTTCGGACTCATTATTTCAAAGTTGTTCGGGCTATACCAGGCTTCAGGTCTTTAACTTCCAACACCTTGTTCAGTTAATGGGTGATGTAAGCCTGTAGGCTCTCGTTTTCTCCATGCTTGAAGTTGAGCAAGGCGTCCTTTCTCGTTTTATGTACATTTGAGAAGTTTTAGATGAAGAGTATTTCAAATTCATAATAACTTAGGATGGTTTTGGTCGGTAAACCATTGAACCATCGAATGTTCGACTCCTTCAGGGTAGCTAGTAAAAGTCAACACATTATGGGTCATCGATCTAGAGCATGTTGACTGACGACTTGAACAACACTTCGTGGTCGATCAGGTTGGTCCTACCTTTGTAAAAATCCACGTAAGGGATCCTTAGTTTGGGTGGTGGTACTGCCTCTTTGATTTGGCGAATAAAAGCCGTACCCGTGAGTGGTTGGATATGCACTCGCATCTACTCTTCCCATCGCTTGTTCGCCTGTGCGGATGCAATTGTGTTAGTGTGTTGAGACTCGCATTGTCCCTCTGTCTATTGTTTGCTTATATGGTTGTCAGGACCTAGCGGGTTTTCTGCTGGGGTCCTTTGGGGATAGTCCTCCTGAAGTTTTGCCTCCAGGCGAGGCTCGGTCATTCCTCTGGGTCATTTGGGTTTGTAGGCTCTGGACCTGTGTGTGGACATTTGATTGCGTAGCATCTCTATTAAGCTTCATGCATACTATTTCTCATTTGGAAAGTGTATCATTCTTAGTCCTTTCCTTTTCTCGTTTGTGGCATACTCCACCCTTACCGCACCACCTTTCAGGATGTTGGATCCTATGTCATTTTGAAAGCATGCCCCAAGAGCTTGAATCGAAAGAGGAGAGCGAGAGAAAGAGAGAGAGAGAGAGAGAGAGAGAGAGAGAGAGAGAGAGCACGAAATTTTCCCCCATCAGAAAGAGAGGAGATAACCATCTTTATTCCTCTTGGGATCACATATTTAAAGGGGTCTAATTAGTACAATTAAGGGAGGTGCAAAACGTTATGGAAACAATCACTAAATGGATCAATACGTATAATTTTAATTAATGACCGTCATAATGTTGACAAAAATAATGGTTTAGGATGACTTATGAGTTTGCATGAAGTCGGCCGGCAGACAACAGATCGTGTCGGTTGAGCTACCAAAATCTGTTAGTGCCACAAAGAGTAATCAGCTGGTGTAAATAAGATCGGTCGTCTTGACAAGAGGTTTTTTCTAGTTGATTCTGCGAGACTTGTCGCATCGGTCGGGTAGCCGAATGGTGTGTCGACCCGTTTCGTTAGGTGAGCCGTGACTCACTTACTGTTTGGCTCAATTCTTATAGGGCCCGTGTCTCGTTTGCTTGGCCGATCTGTTACCCCGGCAGGATTTTCCCTCTCACAATGACTTGAGCAGATCTTATCTGACGAGACTCGCTGCAGAGATGATTTGTGCCTTACCCTTTGACGAATCTTACCACTACTGAGTAGGAGACCATCTCCGAAGCTTTGACCAAATTTTGAGTTTAGAGGCGGATTCTCATGCTCGGCGTTAAATTGTCGGCCAATCAATCTGCTACCACGGAGGGAAACTTAGTATTCTCAGCCTTTCTTTATCTTTAAGATTCGAGTTGATAGTTCTGATGTGTACACTAACAAAATCATATTATAATTAATCAAATTCAACAAATTACTATGAATTAAATCAAAGCTAAAAAAATAATGAATATGTCGGAGTTTATATATATATATATATATATATATATATATATATATATATATATATATATATATATATATATAAAAGCTATGATAATGTTTTATATTATAATACACATCACACAACCCTATAAAATAATGTTATACATCAGTCATATCCAAGGGACTAGTAATATTCTCCTGAATCTCAGTCGGTTTTCCGGCCGAACAGACCTTCATTTGAGCGATCGGCACTCTGAAGCACTGCATTGTGAGTGTTCCGCTCGATTCACGCTTTTATTTCTGTTCGGAATTTTCTTCATTCTTTGAGGATTCGATGCAGTCTCGGAAGATTTGTTAGTTTATTGTTTTCCGGAGCTTTTTTTGTGGATTATAGTTTTAGTTTGATTTGGATTTGTCGCCTTGCTGAACTGTTTCTATTTCAAGTTCCTATTGGCAGAGAGTTAGTGCAATGCGTTCTTTGGAGCAGTGCAGGATGCGGGGGGTTCATTTTTTTCTTTAGCTTGATTTCTTGTATTGCTTATGATACTATCATTTTGAATTGAATTCTAGTTTTAGTTACTGTAATCTGTTGGATTGGTGAATTGTTTATGCTTCATGCTCGTATCGGCTGAGGATTTTGGTAATGCTTCCTTCGGAGCAGTAAATGGCATTTGTAGTTCTCACTTTTTTGATATAAATTGTGATTTTTTATTGTTCATTCAGAGAGTATTTTTGGATTGCTTCTGAATTGGATTCTTGTTTTAGTTAGTTGGATCTGTTTTCTTGCTTAATTATTTATTCTTAAAGTTCGTATCGGCCGAGAATTTGAGTAATGCGTCTTTTGGAGCAGTATTAGGGCATGTGGAGTCTCACTGTTTTGCTCAAGAGATTCTGCTGCTTTTTTGTTGTTAGCATTTGGGATCTTTTCGCTAAATATTTGCAAAATTTTGGAGAATATTTGGGATCGAAATGGATCATCTTGTTACCCTAATTGTTTTTATTGGGGACATCCATTTTTTTTAATCTCCCTTCCATCTCAATTTCTTAGTGTGGACAATTTGTTAGTTTAAATTATTTAGTAATTGCGTCGTTGTTGCTATTGATGGATGCTCAATTCAATGAAGTGAATCAGTAAGAACAAATTAGACCTGCAACATTTAAGTTGCTGATCGAAGGATCTTTATTTATCTTTTTCTAGTACAAGCTTACTTTCTCTTTATCACATGGAACTAGTTAAATATTTGGCGATGCTTCATTGCTTTTTTCAGGCAGTGATGCCTTCGAAGGTTTATCGAATTCCAATGTACATATGTTATAATTTGGTCAGGCCATCTTTATTTCTTGTTTCTTTTCTTATTTGCTGCAACAAACGCTTTTCAGTTCTATTTCATACTCTGCAATGTTGGATGTGATGAAAAGAGGCTTGTAAACTATTTTCATGCTTAGGCCCCTTTCCTTATATGCGCAGCAGGTAGGTAAGGGACTTTTATATCTGCAAAAATGGCATTTGTGAGAAGTCCATGGATAGAAAGATTTTCTTCATCATCAGCTTGCTGGAGGGTGACCTTCATGTTATTTGTTGCTTTTGCTCTTGTTGGAATTTGGATGCTCACTTCTTCAACTGTTGTGCCTCTAGATATTTCTCCACAAGAAGCAAGTAAATTTGAGTTAAAAAAGCAACTTCCTCAGAGTGATTCTAGGCCATCAGAGAATGGCTCTGGCCATGCTTTCACTGAGTCATACATGTCTACAGATCATAATTGGGATGATAGTCAAGCAGATAAATTTGGTGAGGCACAATCAGAAGGCAGTAAGATTGATACGGGTAACCAGAGAGATGGCCAGGACAATGTCATAGGTGAAAATGTTGAGAGGAATGCCAGCAATATGGAAGACAAGTCAATTGGCCATAAATCCAATAATGTCATGAACAATGAAGACGGCAGGCTACAAGAAAATGATAAAAAAACTTCAAAGCAAAGGAAAAACAATGATCATGTTGGAATGCTTGGTGAGAAGGATAATGTCCGTACAGGGGATGTAGCAAAGGATGAAGTGTTTCCTAATGTTTCCCAGTTAGAACTCTTAAATGAGACCAATACTCAGGTTGGGGCTTGGTCAACACAAGCTACTGAGTCAAGGAATGAGAAGGAACTGCAGGTGTCTTCTTCAAGGAGCGAAGTTACCAAATACAATTGGAAACTATGTAATGTCACAGCTGAAGCAGACTATATACCTTGTCTGGATAATGAGGAAGCAATAAAGAGACTGCCTACCACAAAGCATTATGAACATCGAGAGAGACATTGCCCTGAGGAGGCCCCAACCTGCCTTGTGCCGCTTCCAAATGGATATAGAGGGACAATTAAGTGGCCCAACAGCCGAGAGAAGGTACTTTTTTGCTCAAGTTTTATGATTAATTTTTATCAAAATTAAATTTTGGATTCAGTTCTGTTGCCTGAAACAGATATGGTACTACAATATCCCTCATACGAAGCTTGTAGAGATGAAGGGCCATCAAAACTGGGTAAAAGTTTCAGGAGAGTATCTGACATTTCCTGGCGGTGGAACTCAGTTCAAATTTGGTGCTTCTCGCTATATTGATATCATCCAAAAGGTTTTAGTCTTAACCCCTTTGTACACTCTAATAGATTTGGAATGCCTATGATTATATATCTATCTATCTATCTATCTATCTATGTATCTATTTATTTATCTATCTATTTATCTATCTATTTATCTAAAATCAGCCGGTAATAGGGTGCTATTCAACTCGTAACAAGGATTACTGGTTGTAAATCATCTGAAATTAATCTGACACTAGTACCTCAGCTGTAAATAAATTTGCGGCCATTATTTTGCCCCTACCTTTAGGGTTTGTTTGGCTGGAAGTATGCTTTATGTTAAATAGGATTTGGTAAATCTGGATTTATCAAATTCGAAATACTATAAATCCAGAATAATATTTGGTTCAAGTTAAGATTAAATCCATTAAATTCATTTCTCTTGTTTGGCATGTTGATTTTCATCTTAAGCTAAATCTGTTAAATCCACATAATAATCGGATTTAATAAATCCGGATTTAGGTTAAAAAATTGTTGGTACTGGATGCTTTTCAGATTTAACAAAATTCATATATAACTTCTGTGAGATTTTCGTTTAACTGGGTTTACGCTAATATTAGTTTAAATCAAGCTTAAATCCTGCTACCAAACACCCCCTTAAGAGGCGGATTTGTGTCGACATATTCAACTATAGAATGATTTCAGAGAGAAATGGTCATCTATAGAGGTAACGTCTGCATTTGCTGCGGATCTATTTCACAAGTAACTTACATCGGAATTGCGTCTAATATTTCAGTCGTATTTCATTTGATATCGCGGCGGATAAGCACGACCCAGATGCCAATGTGTCCAAACATGCAACTCCACAACGATGGTTTCCTGTTCAAGCCTCTGTCATTGTTAACGTATACAAAGAAGTATCAGTAAATTTTATAAATGAATTGTTATGTATTGAATGAATCTTACCAACTTTCTCTGATACTCAGTGTGCGGGACCGAATCTCCGATATGTAACCCTGAACCCATGAACCCCATCATTGGCTGTCCGATTCTGCTGGGTCGTCTCTCTCTTCCTGACATGCACAGAAATGAAAACATCATAAATATGTGTAATTGTATTGAGATATTTACAAACATACCACCCAATTCGCACGCACGCACGACGCACGCACACACGCCACACTCACGCACGCCGCACGCACACACGCCACACGCACGCACGCACGCACGCACGCATGCATTTACATATATGTGTGTGTGTGTGCGTGTGTTTACATTTTATATCAACCAAATCATTCATATTACATAAAAACACGAAATTAATAAGATATCCTAAATTTATGTGCAACTGTATTGGGGCATTTACACACACACACATAGAGACAAATGTATCGGGGCATTTACACACACACATAGAGAGACATATATGCATCTACACACACACGCATATATACATAAACATACGCCCGCACGCACACCCAAAATTAAAGGGGGCATTACATACATACCATTCAAATTTTTATGTATTTACTAGGCTAACACACACACACGCACACACATACCCACACACATATAAAAGTACATGAGGCTTTTACATGCATACATCCATTTTTTATGTATTTAAATATCTAAAACATAACTTTTACACCAAATCTTTCTTTTACGTACATACCACCCAATTCATTTATATTTTCATATGTCAAAAATAAACATCATCAATGGATATACATTGATACCATTCAAAACACTCACACCCTGAACCTTAAACGTTAGAAATTGGTGATGAAAAATACCTCTCTTAACAAGTATGAATTGCATCTCAGTAAACTTCCATCGTATTCTTGTATCGATTGGTTTGAAAGAAGCATGAGGAAAAATTAAACTAACATAGAACAAATGACACAGAAATGTCCCGCTTACGTGAGATGGACACGGAGCATTCCTCTTGCTCTAGACGGACAAGAGAAATTAAATTTCATCCCTTGAAAGCTGTAATAGGACTTTCCAAGCAGTTCACTGCTGTCAGGTTTTGTGGGGCTGAATTTTTATATTATTTGAATTAGAGCTAAGGTTATTTTTGCCTGGGAATTATTTATAGATTGTGATTTTCTAGTTTTGAGAATTTTTGTTTGGTTTATGTACTTGGAGATTTGTTTCTCCCTGTTTTTCCTATTTGAGTGCTATCTGCTTTGATTTCTCTCAGGTGGTGTGGTTGTAAACTAATTGGATTGAGGTGTTGATTTCTCTCGGAAGTTCGATGGCTTTTCCCCCACTCTAAAAGTGCTACTAATTGGTGTTTGACAGCAGAAACCCATTGTTTATATACAACTGGTGTCACGAGTTGGTCTGATAGCTTAGAATTAATCAAGTCGGGAACTGCAGTCAGATGACATTAACATTTCATTTACTTTTCACAGATTTTCATAAATTATAAAAAGATCCACAAAGAATTCACAAGTACATTAAATATAAATTTATTTCATACATAAACAACAATAAAATCTGCATGTAAAACAACATTTCAACCCAACACACAACAATAACACTACTTAGAGGAAAACAATACAATAACTATAACCACAACACAACATAATACTTATCACCTGCAGTTCTTCTGTAAACTAAATCCCTCATGTCAGATTTATCAAGTTTGAGTTTTTCCTCAAAGAAACAATTAAATTCAATAATAATTTTTTACGATATAGCGAGCAATTTTGATCTTATAATATATTAAATTAATATGTAAATGCTATGTGTGAATGACCAAAAGAAATGTAGTTTATAATTTATTTAAGTAGTAAACTTTCATTTTAAATTTAACCCTTCATGTTTTAATATAAGTATTTAAACTTTTTAACCTTTTTAAAAATTCACATTAGGATTACCGTCATATTCGAAGGTATCTTCAATAATTTGCACCCAAAGGTGCACTTTTCATATTTCATTTTTTTTTATGCATGGAGAGAAGCATTCCGTGGCTGTACCATTTGGGTGTCCTGATATTAATTTTTTAAATTAACGAGAAATTTTTAATTAATAAATTCTTAAATTTGAAATATTTTTTAATTATGATCATTTTCTTGAATATAATTAAAAGCTATAAAAACTTTAAATTTTATTTGAGTGTGAATAAAAATAGCAATTGATAAAAAGTTTTTTTTTATATTTTCTTTAATTTAAAATTATTCAAAATAGTATGCTTTAATAAAAAATTTATTTCCAAAAGTTACAAATAAAAAAATTAATTTTTTTATGATTACATATATATTTAATTTCATATAAATATTTAAAAATATTAAAAAAATTCTCGAGGAACAAATTGTGCGTGTTGTTGACAAATTTTTCCTTTCTATTTTTTATTTATATTTTTCTGCTATTTTTATTAAATTTGATATTTCATTTAAAAAAGTTCTAATTATTATTATTATTTTTAAGCTAACACATACTCAGATGCTCTTGATTTTAAACTCAAGACCTTGTGGTTGAAGACAGTGCGCCAAACCAGTAGGCTAAGTGGGCTGCAATACTTTATTAGTTAGGTAGTCCTACTATCAATAAGAATTCTGAAGTCTTTACATTACTCATAAAAAATGTGTCACACATATTTTTAGTAACTTATGTATAACTTCACCATATTTTGTTCTCATCACTACCAAATTAAGTCTCATTTAGTTGATCATATTCCTTTTAAACATCACTAAGGGCCATTAAAAAATTTATTCATCGTGCTTTATACTTTTCAAACACTAAGTACAAGTGCGATATCCATAATATATCTTCTTGCCATAAAAAATAATCATTTCTTTGATATCAATATGATTTTGTGAACTTAAATTCTAAGACTCCCTTGAAACTCATCATTACTTCACTTCTAACTATTCCAATCGTAGAAACCTTTTTAGCTCTAAAATATTGATGTTAACATTTATTTTCTCAAATTATTTGGCATGTACTTTTTCTCTATGAGTTGATTTAAAAGATTGATTAAGAAATCAATACTAGCATCGTTTATAACTCTCCATAGCTCCAATAGGTATCTTGTTGGACATACAACTCATCATTATGCATCTTTCCCGAAGCTACAATTTTTGTATTAATCTATAATATACTTGATGATTCTTGTTAATTTGTTTATTAAAAGATTATTTTCTTAAAACTCTAATTTATCATTTATAAAAAAATATTTTCATTTTTTTACTTGTATACTCATTTTTTATTGTACCTTCTCACTATGCCCTTTCTTACAAAAAAATTATTTTCAGGCTCCAACTCAAACACGCATTTGAAACTGAATGTAGATTTGCCTTTGGTGATTTTTGATCATGGCTGTTTTATTTTTCTACTTCCATAATACCTGTCTATTGTATTAATTAATAAACATTTTGTAACGTTGGTTTTACTTAATTTTTTTTTTCACAAATTTTCTAGCTCAAATAAAAAATAAGCTCACAATATTTATTTTTTGCCACTTCAGGAGCACGTGTTTACTGTAATAACCGTTTGTTTATGGTCTCATTTTAGCACCTGTTGCATAGGATTTATTTTAGACTATCCCATTTTGATTATGCTTATTTTTTATAAAACTATTTATTCTTCCCTACATCATGTTCAGTTCAGCTTTTAACTTCCAGTTTTCCTCTCATATGTAGAAAGATTAGAACTTCTCGGTTTTATAGCTATATAATTATGATAGGTAATATCTAGTTTCCTGCATGGCTTCAACATTTTTTTTTAAATTTGTAGTCATTTCCTGGTATAGCACTGGGATCTCGCAGCAGAGTCATTCTGGATGTTGGTTGTGGGGTTGCAAGCTTTGGAGGGTATCTGTTTGATAAAGACGTGCTAACCATGTCTTTTGCTCCTAAAGATGAACATGAAGCACAAGTGCAATTTGCCCTCGAAAGAGGAATTCCAGCAATATTAGCAGTTATGGGCACCAAGAGGCTTCCATTCCCTGGCATGGTTTTTGATGTTATTCATTGTGCTCGTTGTAGAGTTCCATGGCATATTGAAGGTATTTTGGTTATTTGATTCGTGGAATATTTGGAATTGCCAAGTGTTTTGTAGGTTTCAGGCTTAAGAAGATATGTTATAGGTGGCATGCTTTTGTTGGAGTTGAATCGATTGTTAAGGCCAGGTGGTTTCTTTATATGGTCTGCTACTCCAGTTTACCGAAAAACGGCAGAAGACATTTGGATCTGGAAAGGTAAATTTTTATTATGTGTTAGCTCCTTGATTCTATGAATGGGAAAAAAATATCTTTGCATTGATAACTAATAATTTGGAGGCATATTTCTGAAATTTCCTTGGGCTTTCTTAGGTAACTTTTAATCTTATAAACTTTTCAGTTAAAATTTATTCACTCAGATGTTATGAGCACCAAGGAACATTTCTTTGTATGATCTTTGTAATCGATCATCTCAGAATATGATCCTTTGAAATTGACTGAAATGATTGAAGAAAATAATATTGTTTTAAATTAGAAACTCTCTTGTTTATCTTGTAAATTACTTCATCGATAAAGCATCATTATGAATTCCGCCTGAAGGGATACCTTGACATTTAACTATCGATTGCCATATAATTCTTATTATTACAAGCGTTTGCTGCAATTTTGATTTGATCCATCACTCCAAATAGGGATTAACCTGTTGATAGGAAGTATTTATCAACTATTATTTTGCACTATGAAAAAATGGGCTTAGAATTAGGCATTATGACAAGAAGATGTGTGACCTATTTTTTTTTTTTTGGAAACTGTTGCCAGATATGTTCGAGTTGACAAAGATGATGTGTTGGGAAATAGTGAGCAAATCAAAGGATTCTGTAAATAAAGTTGGTCTAGTCATCTTTAGAAAGCCTTCAAACAATGAATGCTATGAGCAAAGAGTGGTAAACACACCTCCTCTTTGCCATGAATCTGATGAAATGAATGCTTCTTGGTATGGTGTTTCCCGTGCATGAGCTGCACTGTTCCATCAAAAGTAATTTTATTTTTTTTTTTATTTGAGATTTAAAATTGTTAATTTATGTTGTATGGTTTATAGGAATGTTTCTTTGCAAGCATGCATGCACAAGTTACCTGTGGATCCTATTCTGCGTGGTTTTGGTTGGCCAGATAAGTGGCCATCAAGACTTGAAAGAGCACCTTATTGGCTGGGCAAAGCTCAGGTTGGAATTTATGGCAAACCTGCTCCTGAAGACTTTCAAACAGACTTTCAGCACTGGAAACGTGTTGTAAGCAAGTCATACCTGAATGGAATTGGAATCAATTGGTCCACCGTAAGGAATATCATGGATATGAGATCTGTATATGGAGGGTAAGAAATCGTCAACTTTATCTTGTTGACTTACTGACTTATTTTTGAAGATAACTTGAGGGGAAAAAATCCATATTTGGATAATTTTCATTCATTAAATTTGTTGCATGCTAGAGGTCTGAGTTGTGCGTGTGTCTGTGTGGTGTGGGTGTGTGTGTGTGTGTGTGTGTGTGTGAGAGAGAGAGAGAGAGAGAGAGAGAGAGAGAGAGAGAGAGAGAGAGTATTTGATTGCCTTAGATATGTATAGCATCTCACACTTAATTAGAAAAGTTTAGAGAGTTGAGGATTTTTAATGTGAAAGATTTAGATAGTAAGCACTTTTACTAATCAAAATATTATTTGGAATAAGTTATAATATGCCTGATTTCTCTAAACTAGAAGAAAGTGTCATTAATCATTAAATATAACTGAAATTTAGATGTTACTACTATGTTCTCCGTTTCCGAAACACAATAGAACTGGTGAGTTATGATGGTGACTGCATTAGTCCTATTCCTAAAGGCGAATGTGCATTGGCATTAAGAAGGTAGATGAGATTTAACAGAAAAGTCATGGATATTATTAAAGGCAGTCATATAGGACCTTCCATGGAGTAAGAGATGCTTGATCTGAATGAATGATGAGATGATGCTGGAAGATCGTAGAGGTGATAAATTTTTTTAGGAATGGCCCAACTTTTTGAAAGAAGCAAGACTTGAAAGTAATAGTGAAGTGGCATTGAAAGGTCATGTGGTTTGCGGGAGATGGCTATATTAGTTTCCTATGGATGTGGATCAATAGAGCAGTGTTGGAAGGTCTGGTGGCACTAGAGGTGATAAGATCAGTTCTCCCCTTGAGTTGGAAGATAGCATGCTATAAAGGTGGCCAATGGAGCAATGTGGGAAGGTTGTGGAGGCCACTTGAGATAATCCTCCTCCAAAGCTACTGATGCATTATCTAGTGTAGGCAGGCAAATTGGAGTTAATGTGTAACCCTGGGTTTGTGGTGGCTAGAGGCAGTAGGGATGGTCATTCTTTGTAAATGAGGGTAGATTATTTATTAGAAGTCCACATGCGATCTAAAATTTATGGGAAACTTGCAGCAGGGAAGTTATTGAATTTGTCAGTAGATTTCAAGTTGACGGGCATCTAGAGTCTAGACCTGAAACCTATAATTAGTAACTGATTGTAGGCGGTCAGCTTAGTTGTTCTATTGAAAGGGAGACTAGGTGATTAGAAGTTAATTGATCATGGCAGGTGACAATTGGCGTCTAGGAGTGCCTGAAATCACTTGAGGCCAGCTGTTGGGCAATTCAGGAGTCGTGTGATGGGGAGCATAAGGTCGTGATAGGCATGAAGTGAGAATGGTGTCAAACAGTGGAAGGCATTATGCGGCGATAGGAATCAGATGGTGGGTGTCAACCAAGCATCATGCCATTGTGGACATCAAGCCATGTCGTGTGTTGTGATGGCCCTTTTTCTAGGAGGAACTACGTGATTTGGCTTGAAAAACAAGGTTGGATAATGGAAAACCAGAAAAATGCAATCGGTACCCCCACCATCTGATTAGAAGTTAATTGATGACCGGTTCTCAGAGAAATCATTGGATTTTTATGAAATTGTTATCCACCTTTCCTTATTTAGGGTGTTGTAGAAAACTGACCACACACACACACAAATGTATACATATACTGCACTTGTATATTTTTCAGTTAGTGTTAAAATATTGATAAGTTCTCTTTGTATAAACACACCTGATGTCGTGGAATATAAATATATGCTTTGAAGTGGATGATTTAAATCACTTATATTCATGATCATAAATATTTGATCCTTTTGTTGTAAATTTTATTATGCATAAATTAAATTGTCCATTTTATTGCTCATAAATTTCTTTAATTATTTATTGAGTTTGATTTTTCAAACTCTTGGAATTTTTCTGCTTTAGATTTACTTTTAAGTATTTTCAATTTTGCATTAGTTATTATATATATATATTTTCTTTTTGGGTAGTTATTTCTCTACATTCAGTTCAGTTGCTTTCAGTCAGTTCTTTGTTTGTCTTTCAGTTGTTAAACTTATGAAATTTTCATGAATCAATCATAATTTTGATTCAATTTATTTTCATGAATCAATCATAATTTTGATTCAAAATTGAATTTCTTAAAAAAACTAAAAACTGAACCAATATTTTATGAATTTATTTGAAGAACTAGATGGAGCCCAACTTTGAAAATTTACAGAAGACGTCCGTCTCATATGCAACAAGCATCAATCATATTATCTTTCGTTATTTATCCCATTTGTATGTATAGTTGAGTTGCATAGAGAAATGAAGCTCCAATGTTCTCTGCTTAAAACTATTTAAAATTTCCAGCTATACATGTTTATACGTATGTGTAAATGAATGCACGAACTTATGTTCTCATTTTCTTGTATAAAAAAAAGGTTCATGAATTTTTCTGCAAAGCTTCCCAGACTTTACTGTAATCTCATCACTTGCATTAGAATGGCTGCAAGAGAAAATCTTACATACACGCTCCCATTGTATACCCCCCTTTTACATAGTAGCACAAAATCTGGCAAAAGACGATCAATTATTAACGAGGGTTTCTTAAACTACAGCAGTTATATTCTAGGATGCTATGTCTCTCTATGCCGTCCCCGCCAATTGCTTACAAAGTCACAACATGACTGGCAACTCAATTCTGCAAAAACCAACAAACACATTGAAATTCTTTATTTATAGAAGTGCTACAGAAACTGAAGCAATTGGTTGCAACTAATTCTTTTGGTTGATATTCATGTGCTTTTTGGTGCCTTTATTTATTTATTTTTTGGCCAGGTAAGCATCATATTTTTCAGTTGAATGACTATAGTGGATGATAGCTCTCCCAAAAAAGGGAAAAAAAAACTGCATTTCCTGGCGGCTATTGTTTTTTATTTGGGAAATATACACATGCATGACACAATGCTTATGTATTTAGATATCTAATGCCCAAAGTTTGATATTTACACTTAACATTTTGGTATCATAATCCTATTAATGAAAAAGTGTATTTTACTTTCGAAAAGATAGCAATGAAGTTGTTTTTGATGTGATGTTAAAGATTTGAGTGATATGCATGTAAATATGAATGTTTGTGTGTTAGATATGTAAAACAAGCATTTTGTTGTATGTATGTAAATGCCCCTTTTTATTTCAATACTCCGGTGTAATGCAAGTGGTCATTACCTATTAGTGTTTGATGCAGACCCCACAGCATTTAATCCTCTCGGTTGCCTTTTAATACTTTTTTTATGGTTTTTTAAGGTTTGCTGCAGCCTTGCGCGGCCTACCAGTTTGGGTGATGAATGTAGTCCCAATCGATTCCCCAGACACACTTCCCATTATTTATGAGCGTGGCCTTTTTGGGATGTATCATGATTGGTGTGAATCATTCAGCACTTATCCAAGGACTTATGATCTTCTCCATGCTGACCATTTATTTTCGAGGCTTAAAACAAGGTTTGATTTCCATATATTTTTATATCTAATATCTAACATCTAATTTTTTTTATTTATTTATAAAACACACTAGTATCTAAATGACATCAAGAGATACAAGTGAAAATATGCATCACTTATTAATAAGTTAATATTAATAATATTTTTATCACATTTAAATACTATGCCAGATAATAAAATGTAAAAGTTTAGATATCAGATATATAAATGCTTGAGAATTCAGTGGTATGTTTGTATGTGTAAATACTGGAATCATTTAATCCCGTCATTTAACACCCCAAAACAAGTGTCCATAAAAGCATTTATGCATATTGTTTCTTTGTGGCAATTAATGTATTTTCTCTAATTTTATTCTACTATGATAATCTCATAAGGTGCAAGCTGCTTTCTGTGATCGTCGAGGTGGACCGAATACTGAGACCTGAAGGGTTTCTGATTGTTAGGGACGACATGCAAACAATACAAGAAGTCAAAAACATTCTAAAATCTCTCCATTGGGACAGTAGACTGAGCTACTCAAAGGAGACTGAGAGTTTGCTTTGCATGCAGAAGAAAATGTGGCGGCCACAGGAAATAGAGGCAAAAAGTGCTTCTGCTTCATAGCTAGAGAGTCAGAGAACTTGGATGCATTTTATGCTTCTTTTTGTTCAACTTATTGGCCTGCAGGTTAGTTTTTTATTTCAATATTTTTGTTGTTATAAAATGATTTTCTTCTTAGTTAATTTAATAATACACGTAGTTTGCTAAGATAATTATTAGTTAATCGGTTGTTTCTGTGATCCTTTCGTCCAACCTGAATTAAGTTTTTAAAATGTTTCCATTTTCCATGCCGCAGGGAAATTGCCTGTAATATACGATTTTGGGTTTTCAGTCTTATACTGGACATTAAGAGCTTCCTTTAGCATAACTCGGATTTTGTTATCTTCTGGGATTGGGACCGCTGGTCAACCCAAAAATAATGACTTGATTCTTTGTTAAATATTTTCTTATGAAAAACATTTTTGGGGCGGATTTACATTCATAGCACTCAAAACTATTAATATTACGCATCTCACATCGAAACTTCAATATTTACATCCAAGCACCTAAAATATTCATATGACAATAAAATTTACACCCACCATTAACACCAATTAACATCGTTATCAAAGGGAGGCGGAAGGAGTAGAAAGATGGGAGTTTTGGAGGCATGTATGCCACGATACTGTCACCCCCAAACTGAACATAGTCGAACCGAAAGCCGCGATCGTGTCGTTGCCGAACCGAATGCCGCAATCCCGTCGCCGCCGAATGGAATGTCATAGTCTTTTAATCAATGGAGAAGAACGATGAGAGTTTTAGAGGTCTTTGTACGCCGCAATCCCGTAGCCGTAGAATTGAAAAATGAGAAAGATGGTAGTTTCAGAGGTCTCTGTACACTGTGATCCCGTCTCCACCGATCCCATCCTATCACGACTCGACTCGAAACTTGAAATTAACCATATCGGGAACAGACGGTCGGACGGTGAAAATTAAATTTTCTGTATTCATTTATCATTTATCAGATGAAAGAATCACTAATCAAACTAAATTAAAATAATATATTTAAAATTACTTCGTTACCGATTTTTCATGTATTCTATAAACATTATCTCTTCTATCGTTCATCTTTTAACCACTTGAACTATCTTGAAAAATTACAAGCCAGTGAATATTCATATTCTTAAACCATAGTAATACAATGAAAAAAGAAAGCAATATGCATATCAATATCAGTATTCTTTTTCATAAATTACAAGCCAATTAAGTATTTAATAAATTAATAGAAATAATTGATGTTATTCGATGAATTTCACTATATCAAAAACATATCAATATCATTCTATATATGTACAACCTTCATGAGAGCACCATCTAAAATTTTTTACCACTTAAGGTACTTTAATATCAGTATTCTTTTTCATTTACGTGCACAAATACCTTAGTGTTCCCCACTAGTACCATAAAGAGATTGACTCCATCATAGTCAGTTATGCGCATACAAACATTCTATCAAAATCATTATTTACTAATAATATATTTCATTCTCATTTACGTATCAGACAATATACATATAAATCATTCAAATAATAATTTAAATAATGCTGTGCACATATATCATTCCTACAATATGAACAAAACATTCACTAGAATTCAAAATCTCGAGTTTGCAGTAATTTCAATATAACTAACGATAGTGCTAGTAATTATATGTCGTCTATTTGAAGCAAAATATGAACATTAATATAGAAAATGAGCACTCACCTCGATGATAGACACTTTGCTTACTCTTAACCTGTATTACTTCTATTAAATTATCATCTATAAACTGTTCAATCATCACTTAATTGTCTTTTAATTTAATTATAAATTATTGATGTATCGCACTATTTTAATTAGAATTTCAATACTTCAAACTTAAAGTTTAATTATTATAATCAAAATTAATATTAAATATTATTAACTGATACAAAACTACTTTTAGAATTAAGACCCTAACATTCCTTTAGTTCTTGAATCAAAAGCACCCAGATTTTGTGCTGCACTATGTAAAAGGGGGTCATACAATGCGAGCCTGCAGATGAGATTTTCTCTTGTAGCCATTCTAATGCAAGTGATGAGATTACAGCGATGTCTGGGAATCCTTGCAGAAAAATTCATGAACCCTTTTTTTTTTTTAATGCAAGAAAATGAGAACATAAGTTCTTGCATTCATTTATACATAATCTATCAATCTAAATTTACACCCAAAAAAAATGTCGGAGTTTTATGATCTAAAAAATGTGATTCGGAGTGTCTCAATCTTGAACCGGAATAAATGCGGTCGAGTCATTTGAGTCAAATTGTGGATCAATATGTTAGTAAAGGTATTTTTGTACGTTTGCTTTTATTTTTTATTATATATAGATCTTGTGTTGTATGAGGGAACTTTTAGACTGATGTAGAAAGATCTGACTGACAGCTTTTGCGCAGTAGGTTCCTAGATGGGAATGTTTATGTATCTAAGATGTCGGGTGGGGGAACTATATCCCTTCATTTTTGGTGGTGATATATCGGTTCTCTCATATCTTGTATCTTTTTGTTGATTAGTGTATCTCATTTGTATCTTCTTCCTTATTTTTCTTGATTTTCAGTTTCTTGTTTCCGGTTTCTATTGTTTACAATCTCTCTATTTTCTTGCTGAATTCTGCACTCCCTCTGCTGGTATCAAAATGGTTTTCCTGCTGGCTGCTTCTTGGTTGAAAAATAAATGCAAAATGAAATATAGGAGTTCAAGTTATAGTTTAGGTTTGAAGAAATATATAATATATTATTTTATACACTATTTTCTTCACAAAATTATTGAATTCTTGCATTTGTTTTGAGAAAAAAAAAAATGTTTATTTACTTTAGGAAATAAATCATGATAGTGGCTGACTAAAATTATAAAATATTTTTTTTAATCATAAATTATAGAGAATTAGAGTGCATTTGGGGCAGCTTGTGCTTATCTTAGATAAGTCGTTTATCTAGAAATGTGGACCATGGCGTTATACCTGCGTTCCACGTTTAGTGTAGAAAACCAACCGTGTTTTTGGATAAGCTGTTCGAACTCAGTTTTCAAACGGCGAGGCGTCATTTTTAAAACACCGCCGCAGCAGATAGACTGCCTCAAACGGAGCCTTAATTGAGTTATGATAGCGTGTTTACATGCAATATCAAACCATGCTGTGAATTTTTCTTAAAGATAAAACAGTAGAGAAAAAACTATTGAATGAATAGCTTATTTCTTTCCAATCCAGGATGAACATATTAAGGACACCGCCGCATTCCAGCAAAATGTAAAGTGATAAAGGAATTTAAAAAAATTCTTATTTTGTACACCCAAGCTAAACATCATGACCAAGCAATTGTAAATACGATAAGTTTACATTAGCGAAATGAAAGGTCAGGTCACCAACTATATTAACTACGAAGATTGTTGAAAATTGTTTTGTCCGGACATCTGATGCAAATTTGCGTTCGAACGCAAATTAAAAAAACCTTGTGTAAATGTGGGTCCCACCGGAAAAAAAAAACAAAAATAAGCATTTTCGGAACCCATACCCGCCCCAAACTCACTCAGAGCTTCGAAAGAATGCAGCTTGACAATTTTTGAATCTCGCTAAATCCTTTGGAAAACGCATAAATATTATAATACATATTTATAAAATTAAATATTATACATTATAATTAATTAAAATTTTTTAAATAAAATATATTTTAAAAAATTAAATCCTATCAATTATAATATACAACAAATTATTAATAATAATAAAATTATCTTATTTTCAAAAATTAAATCTTATAAATTATATTATATTACATACACACCACCCAAATTTTTTCACAATACCCGGTCAAAATCAGCCTGATGCTTCCGCTAAAAGAATTTTATTTACGACGGTCATGTTTTTGTGTTTTTGGCGGCAATAAATCATAATAACACCACAATAATACCGCAATAACATCTCACATCTGATTGAATAACAATGCCGACGAAAACACGCTAATAATACTGCGGGTTACCTCAAATAATACTAAAAATAACACAACATTAATATCACAATAACACCGCAATAATTCACAAATTAACTCGAATAACACCTCCCAAAATACGCTAATAACACCGCGGGTTACCTCAAATAACACCGAAATAACACTCGAATAACACTGAAATAACACTACAATAAAACCATAATAATATCGCAATAGCACCGTAAATTTATTTGAATAACACAGCTGCTAAAATTAAATATTATAATACATAATTAATTAAAACACCGCGGTGTTATTGGCGCAATTACTTCGTAAATTTATTCGTAATAATATTGCAATAACATCTCGGTATTGTCATGCTTTTAGTGGCTGTGTTATTCAAATAAATTTAAGGTCTTATTGTAGTGTTATTATGCAGTTATTGTGTTGTTATTTTGATGTTGTTCGAGTGTTATTTCATTGTTACTTGAGGTAACCTACGGTGTTACTCCAGTGTTATTCCAGTTTTATTTGAGGTGACCCGTAGTGTTATTGCTGTATTTTGGCGTAGTGTTATTCGAGTTAATTTGCGGTGTTATTTGAGGTAACACGTGATGTTATTGGCGTATTTTTGTTGGGTGTTATTCGAGTTAATTTGAGGTGTTATTATAGTGTTATTGTGGTGTTATTTGAGGTAACCCTTGGTATTATTATCGTGTTTTCGGCGGTGTTATTGTTCGAGTAAATTTGAGGTGTTATTGTGATGTTATTGTTGTATTATCACCGCCGAAAAAATGCAAATAACATAACTACCGCAAATAAAAATAGTATTTTTTTAGAAAAAGTTATTCAATATAGATGGGTGAGTTATTTTGATAAAATTTTTAATGAAGTTTCTAAAAATACAATCGCTTATAGTGATCTTAATATCGTTAATAATAATAAACTATTTCATTTTTATGATCGCATTAAATAAAAAAGGTTAAGATACTTTAATGAAAACTAAGAGTGAAAAGTCTGTATGACATGATGATATCCCAATTGAAGTGTGGAAATATATAGGAGATTTGAGAGTTTATTGGCTTACTAAACTTTTTAATATTATTTTTAAAACTAAAAAGATGTCTGAGGAATGGAGAAATAGTATTTTGGTCACCATTGGGGATGCACAAGTGTGCAAATTATAGAGGAATTAAATTGATGTTGTCATAGTTTAAAATTATGGGAGAGGATAATTCAACATAGGTTAAGACATTTTATTAAATTTCTCATTATCAATTTGGATTTATGTTGGGCAAGTCTATTATGGAAGTTGTACATTTATTGAGATGTTTGATGGATAAGTTCAGAGAAAATAAGGAGGATCTACATAAGATTTTTTTATTTAGAAAAAAACTTATAATAAGGTTCCTAGATATATCTTTGGAGAGTTTTCAAGAAGAAAGATGTTGATATGACATATATTCACGTAATTAAAAAATGTATACCATAGCTGTTACTTGTGTTGGAACAGACGAAGGATTGACCAAATATTTTCATATTTAAGTTGGATTACATCAGGGATTGGCTTTAAGCCCATATATTTTTGCTTTAGTTATGGATGCTCTTACTGGACAATTACAGGAGGATTTAACTTGGTGTATGTTTTGTGTTGATGATATTCTTATTGTGGGTAAGACAAGAAAAAGCTCAAGAAAAACTTGTACTATGGAGGTCTACATTGGAGTCTAAAGGTCTTCGTTTTAGTAGAACTATAATTGAATACATGGAATGTAATTTTAGTAGTAATAGCTCTAGTGACAGAGTTGTAACTATAGGTGATCAAATTATTAAAAAATGTGAACGCTTTAAATATCTCTGGTCTATTGTTTAAAGTGATGGTGATATAGATGGGAATGTTATTAACATAATTCAAGTTGTTGCTTGAAGTGGAGTGATGCTTCAGTTCTATTGTGTGATAGAAAAGTACCACTTGGACTTAAAGGAAAATTTTATAAGATGGTGGTGGACTTGCAATGCTCTATGACACTGAATGCCAGCCATTAAAAGGGAAGCATAAAACTGAGTTTAAGTGTTGTCGAGATGAGAATGCTTAGGTGGATGAGTGGCTTTACACTTACAGGCAAAATGTGAAATGAATACAACTGTGATAGGGTTGGTGTAGCTCCAGTGGCAGACAAAATTAGATACAGTTGTCTTAGATGGTTTGGTGACATTATACATCGACCATATGATAATTTGATTAAGTGAGTAGATGTTTTAGATTCGACTCATATTAAGAAAGACAGAGGTAGACCTAAAAAGACGTGGGCTTATGTATAAAAAATGATCTTAATTTGTTAGAATTAAATAAAAATATGACACTCAATAGGACACAATGGAGAAAATGATTCATGCAGTGGGATAAAGGTCTGTTGTTGTTGTAGCGAAATGAATGCTTTTATTATAATACTATGCATATTCAATAAGTCACTAAAAATAAATTATTAAACTATTATTATCAATATGACCAATAGAAATCATATACTAAGTATAATTTAGAAGATTTAAATCTATTGCACTAAAGAGAAGTCAGCATGTAGAAAAAAATAAATACAAAAATTATAGAGATGAACTCATTGTATAGAAATGTATGCAACAATAGTCAAGATAGATGATTTATTCGATCCACAACAAGAGCATGGTAGTACAACTGAAATGTAAAGGTACTTACAAAATATTTAGGAACATTATATAAATGGCAATGATAATGCTTCTAATATATTTACCACTTAATAAATGACATTTAGTTATTTTGAGGGAAGCAAATACAAAACCTAATCATTTAATATTTAGGGTGTGTTGGAGGAGAAATTATTCCATACGGGGCACGTACTCAATCGCTGGGTGCGGAATAACCTCCCAATACCCTCATTTTGAGGGTATTGGGAGGGTATGGAGAGGGTATTGGTTATTAAGGTATTTACAGGGTATTGATTATTGGGTATTGATAGGTTATTACAAGAGTACTGGATGGGTATCGAGGAGCTGCGTGCGGACTGCGTACGTGCTCCGTATGCAATAATTTTCCGTGTTGGAGGCAACTTATATTTATTCAGATAAGCTGCTCATCAGGAAACGCAGAGCGTGAGGTTCGACCCACGTTCCGCGTTTAGTGTAGAAAACTAACTGCATTTTCGGATAAACTGCTCAAATGCAGATTTCAAGCTGTAAATTAGCGTGCAGCAGTGGATATGCTGCCCAAAATGAAATCTTAACCAACGATGTCAAACAGAATTCCGCTTAGAGGCTCTTAATATCTAAATCAGATTAAAGAATTGAACACATGAAAACATGCAGCTCATTCTATTCCAACTTAAACCCTTATTTTAAGGGTTATTAGTCAAAGCGAAGCAAGTTAGAAAATTGGAATTAACCTACAATAAATTGAATTGATTATCTTTATTACAAGAATTTAATACATTCTATGGACTAAATTATCTATACAACCATTTAATTATAAGAAAAAAATGAATGAACATGAGCTTGTGCCAATAGTTCAATGACACCTTGGTTAAATAAAATTTAGGCTGTAAAACTATTCTGAAGTAAAAGAAAAAGTAATTATCATTGACAACTGACAAACCACTAATATTGAATTTTAATCGCATGGCTAAAATTTAAGTTCCTTAAAATGACGCCTGAAATAATCCATAAATTTTTATTTTAAATTTTGATTAAAAAAATTACGAATTGTATGTTAAAAATGTGTCAACACAAATCTCAAAGAAATTCAACGGACTACAAGACAAATGTACTGTCAATGATAGCCTATCATAAGGAGTGGGAATCACGGGAATCACATCATCATAAAGATCAATGGGTCCCGTTGACCAGCTATAGCTCTCTCAGAATAGGATTCGGGCCGACTGAACGAAGTTCCAAGTTAAAGATCAAGACCTACATAACTGAGGGAATGAACTAGCCAATGAATGAAGTTTGGACAAGCGAAGGATCGTTAGGGCTGACCGATTGCCCTAACTCAATGGAGTCAACTGAATGTACTCGGCCGACCAAGGATTACATGTCTTCACCGACTGAACAATAGATTAGCAGAACCATAGGCTCATTCTGGTAATGCCCCCATAAAAGCGAGAACAACATAGTAATTTTCCAGTTTATAGTCCCTTGCCTATAAATAGGGAAGGGGGATCATTTCTAAATTAAAGGGTCAATTAATCACCATTAAAAAATTAAACTCTTGAATGGATTGCCCAGAAGACCTGTTTGAAGACAGACGCCATTAGCATCTAGAGAGATATTCTTAATTGGTTGGTGATGATGAAGGCGAGCATAATACTTGTTAACGACAACATTGAGTCGAGGAAGAAGGAGCTTGAATGGGGAAAGAGGAAGAAAAAGTTGGCAGCTATTGTTGAGGAAGTTGGGGTATCTCTATCGGCTGCAAAGGAAAGCGAAGTAGAGCACAGAAACACACTAGGTTGTTGTGGAGGATAGGACGGTGCCTGTTGGGAGAAGCTTCGTGATGCCTTAGCTCTCGATTATCATATTCTGAGTGAAAATGATACAACATAGAGGGAAAGTAGGTAGGGAGATCACATAAGTTGCGAGAGCGTTGATTAGAGGAAAGGAACGATCCAATTTCGACTCGAGCTGTGATCGGTACAAAATTAGCTAAAAAAATTCGATCTAAAATGTTGGCTTGTGACTTAGACTCGTTTATTTCAATCGAATCACAATAAGAGCCAAAATTCAAATCAACTTTCATTTGATTAACGATCTTCAAGCTAAATTCGCTAAATTCTAGCCAAACATCATTGGGGTTGTTTGAAATCTTGCCCGAATGTCATGCAGGAATGTAAAAATACAAATTATAAATACTTGAATATTTTAATCCTAAAATTTTCATTATCTTGAATATTTTTTAAGGATTTTTGTAGCAAATTTAGAATTTTAAATCTGAAAGAGCATATATTGCATTTATTGTGATGCACATCCCAGACAAAAGCACAATCTAAAAAGGGCGAAGCCAATCCAATCATACACTCATGCAAGAAAGGAAGAATTCAAGCCAAATTTTAAAGTTTGGTGCTTTTGGGTCATTAACATATCCCAGAAGAGAAAACGAGCGATTAGACTCTAAATATACTTGCCCAGTCCTAATGTTATACATTAATATCAAATACGGAATTAAGATATCAGTCACTAGCTGCTGCTCCTGGTCCCCCCGTTACATGGTTCCTACGTCAACGCTTTGGAACATGTTGACACGACCTGCAATTACACAGATATTAATACTCTAAAATATTTCCAAAACTTGTCCAAATTATATTTAGCAGCTAGTGTGAATAAATTAAATATTTAAAAATTATATAATAAGCCTTCACACTGAGGGTACTACGCAAGTATACGTATCATTTCAAGTAATATAAGATAATCCTTAAAAACCCCAATATCGATCCCACGAGGAAAGTTGTAACTCATATTATTAACTTATTAAACCTATAACTAAATTACAAATGAATATGATAGGATATAAATGTCAAAATGTTTGCAAATGATTTAAAACTAAATTTAAGCAACAAATATGAACAATGTTTAACTGATTTATAAAGTTTAAAGAACTAATAAAGTTTAAAGCGAGTTTGATTGTTATGAAAAGATCTTTCCCATTGCAAAGAGATGTTAATCAATGTAGGATTTGAATGATTAAAAATATGAAATGATGTATTGTGACAACCTGGAGCATTCATATCCTTTATCTCCTCTCGGTGCTAACAAAGAATATTGGCTAACCTAAAGTTTTTCTCCAGCTTGTGTAGTAGTGCTGAGTAGATTCTAGTCTCTCACTTCTAGATTACCCATTGCGCTCTCTCTATAGGACCTACTTACGATTCAAACTTAAGATCAAATTGATAAAATATCTAGTCTATCACTCTAGAAACATCAATTCTACGACTATCAAAAATTATCTCTTTATCTATTTGCACTCCCCCTTAGACGATCACGATGGATCTTTATAAAGTGAAGTGTGACATTCACAAGTTGGGTGAAATCATAAACCACCCGAGTCATTATGTTTCTCGAAAGATTTAACCTCACAAGTGACCAATATGCAAAGTATTTGAAGAATCAATGGAAATATCATCATAATTTTAAAATAAAAAAGAAAATTTTAAATCATTCTCATCCAACATGATTAATTCCCAAATGTAAGGAGAAAGAAAGGGAATTACTGCTCATAATTCATGGAGATAAAACAAAAACACATGGTTTGTATTGAAAGTCAAGTCTTAACAACAAAAACTAAAGTATAAATACAATATATCTTATGTCTTCTTCACACACAATTTCTGGAGTCTCATTCCAGCAATTCTCCAAACTCTTACACAAACTCTTACTCACACACAAACAAAAGTAAAAACTCTGCCTAAATCTCAAAAAGGTCTCTAAAATTCTCCCCCAATTGTCTTCTTTTTCGGCAAGAATTTTGCCCATTTAATAGATCTTTGAAAATAATCATGGGTTGCTTTAAGAACCGTTTCAATTTTTGGCCAAATTCAATGCATTTTCTAGAAAATTGGTTATTAGCGCCATAGAAAATTCTTCATTTTTTCTCCTTTTTTTTTTCTCATTTTCTCTAAATGTTCATTTCATGTACCTGAAACCAAAAACATGCAAAATATCTTCCTTTAAAGTACAATATCATAAAAAATGCGCATAAAATGATCATGAAATTTACACAAAAAACATGTAATTTTTAGGTGGATCACTGCCTTGCCTGTCTTTTCTGGGAATAATTATTTTTATTCTTCTTACCTTTTCACTATTCCTTTGTGTGTAGAAGCTTCCTCAGTCCGTGGAGGGGGAGCCCATAAATTGTTGTCCCATGAGTATGGAAATTTAGCTCTAGTGGAATTATCTTCTAATCTCTTGTGTGGAGTCTCTTCCCACTTGTTAGAGGAGTATTTGATGATAGGTGGTGCTTTGAATGTATCCTGCCTCAAGGTGGTGTTGCAAACATCCAATCTCCTTCACTTCTTCTCATCGACTCCTTTTCCAACCTTTCCCCTAGTTGCCTACCACCCCATATGCCTCCACCACTCTACGGCCACTCATACTTCCCCTACAACCCTACTGCCCTACCTATCTACAACCAACCAAACACCATCACAACTACTTAACAACCGCCCTACCACCCTCGCCGACGTCACCACCACCTTCAGACATCTTTCTACCACCCTAGCCGGGGGATTCACCTATTACTGTATTTCCTTTCTATTTGAGTCATGTTGTAATGCTATTTCTACATTAATAAAAGATTATTTTTGTATTCCATTATTCTTACTACTAGTTCCGATATCATTTTGTGTCAGAGATAATCCAATCATAGTCCTATCATAGGGCTTCCTAGCATTCGCCCCTACCCAATTCCCCTCCACCAAATTTTTTCCTCCTGATTTCCAACCATAGCTATGCCACCGCGAATAGGTACATCGGTCTCAACCCAGCAAGAGATTCGATGAGAAATATGCCATCTACAATGGAGACTAGCACAGTAGGATGGCAAGAACCATGATGAGAATAATTTTGACCATGATTGAGAGAGATGTGGGGAAGATAAAGATGAGGATCTTAATTCATTCGACACGGAAGGTCACAAAGATGAAGAATATCAGTTGCATTGTTTGGTATCTAATATCAAAGGAGGTCGAGAGAAGAGGCCCCTTATAAGGATAGAGGGACTTTGACATGAAGATAGACCTCCAAAAGTATGAGGGAGGCATGAACCTCGATGAGTTTATCGATTGACTGCAATCACTCGAATGAATCTTCGAGTATAAGACGTATTGGAGGACAAATGAGTCAAGCTAGTTGCAATTTACTAAAGAAGAATGCCTCCTTATGGTGGGAAAATCTACAAAGGTTGAGGAGGAGATAAGGAAGTGAGAAGATAACTAAGTGGGAGAAGATGAAGAAGGCAATGTAGCAAAAGTACATCTTACTGCAGTATCGTCAGAGCATGTTCTTCAAACTCCACAATTTGCAGCAATAAGATCTATCTATTGAAGAGTTCAAGACCTAGTTTGACCATCTGCAGCTAAAATGAGAGTTAACATAGCCAGAAGAGCAGACGATCGCAAGATATCTCAGGGTTCTAAAGCCTATTATTAGCAATGTGGTACAGTTGTAGCCATACTTGAAGTTGAAGGATGTTCGGACACTAGCTTTGTAGATGGAAAAACAGCAGAAGAAAAGCAGGAAGCAATCTAGCTTCAGACCATCACCTCAAGACAAACAGTTACCTGCAATTACTATAGCCGATAGGGGTTCCATGGGAAGAAAAAACAAAATTGAACAATGAATTGATATGACAGATCATAGTGGGAAGAAGCCAAAAAAGGTGGTTTCTCCAATAAAGTGTCAGCTTGGAAGTTTTTCAAGTGTCATAGCTACGGTCACATAGCCTCCAATTGTATAACAAGCCTAGTAGACACACTCATCGATCAAGACTCTACCGAGGAAGTTGATGAGGAATTGGAGGAAAGTTCAGACGAAGAGCTTCAACTTCACGGAGACGAAGGAGAAGCGTTAGTCTTTCGAAAAATACTGCAGTCCAAGCCCAAGCGGGACTAATTCTGGTTAAGGCATAACATTTTTAGTACCAAGTGCATAGTCAAGGGAAAGGTCTACAACCTAATCATCGACAGTGGAAGCTGCGAGTACATGGTATCCACGCTTATGGTAAAAAAGTTAGAATTGTACACATAGAAGCATCCCCAGTGGTATTTCGTTGCCTGGTTGAAGAAGAGAAACGACATGCATGTAGATCATCAGTTCCTATTTGATTTCTCCATGAGAGACCGACTACATGAACATGTATAATGTGACGTGGTTCCTATAGACTCCTACCATATTCTATTCAGTTGGCCTTGGCAGTTTGAACATAAGACTCAACACGACGGGTTCAAGAACACTTATTCACTCAAAAAGGATGGGAAACATATTATTTTACTAATTGCTAATGATGTTAATGGCGGGAATGATACAGAGACGACATTAGTTCCCCATACCACTTTCCTGCAGATAATTAGTCCTCTTGGAAGGAAGCGAGGAGGAAAGAGAGATACCAGTACTACCGCAGTCGTTACTACAGGACTTTCGGGATGTTATGACTGACAACCTACCGAAGAGACATTCAACACACCATCGAACTTATACCAGGAACCATATTTCCAAACTGACCAACCAACATATTAAGACCTAAGGAGTATGAGGAATTACAACGAGAAGTGCTTAACCTGGCAAGAGGTTAGTCAAAGAAAGCACCAACCCGTGTGTTGTCCCTGTGTTTGATGGTGCCCAAATAGTATGGATCGTGGGAAATATGCATTGACAACCGAGCCATCAACAAGATTACTATCAAGTATTGATTTCTCATATCTCGCTCGAATAATCTCGCAGACTAGTTACATGGAGCCACTATCTCCTGTCGGCATATTTTTAGGTTGTGTGATATTTTAAAAAGGGGTCGCCTAACAGAAGTTGTCGGCGAACTTTTAATTTAATTTAAATAAATAATTTGAAATAAGTAGTATTTGATTTTTGAAAATAATTTTAAATTTGAAGATTTTAAGATATGAAATCAAGCCGATCTCACATCCCGAATAGTTTATATAAACGAGCACCGCACCGCATAGCCAGTGTATCTATCCCTAAGGATAGACACACCTGCTTGATGGTGGGGCTCGGTTAAATAAACTAGAAGATTTGTGACATCCGTTTGGTCTGCAGAACCAATTTTATAAGTCAGACAAATTCCTCGCTTAATATGAAAACATTAAACGGGGTTTATATTACACAGGTTCTTTAAAATTCCCTATAAGAGCAAGCCACATAGTTAATTACATCTTAAGTGACGGGAATCACCTAAGAAAACTCTCGATAATAATCGATAATTACGCTCTCAAGAATTTCAAAGTTTAAGTTTTCGAGGATTGAATTTTGGAATTTCAAAAGGGATTAGCTCAAATTTGGAACATTTTTTATTTTGGAAATTCGAAGGAAGAAAAGTAGGAGAAATTACGGATTCGAAGCGAACTTCGGTAATCTCCGACTATCCTATTGTTTGGCTTGGATTTAGGAAAGTCCTAACGTTTATTTAATGTTTTAATCTTGCCAATTTTAGTTAATTAGGGCTTATATTTATATGATAGAATCATACAAATTACCTGGAAGATATGAGGGTTTATGTCGTATCGGACGACTACCTCGGAATCCTAAGACTAGGTTAGGGCTTAATTTGCAATGCAAATGCACAACGAAGAGTTGAGGATTTATGTTGCACTTAGTGCAAACTACCTCGAAGTCCTATGGCTTTGTTGTTTAATTCTAGGAAAGTTTTGCTTGAAGTAGGTTCGAGTTTTGCGACGACGATGGCCGTCTTGCCCACCATGCTCCGAGCTCCTTGTTGTTGCAGAGGTTTAGTTTTAGAAATCATAAATCGGGAGATGAGAGAAGTGTTCTGGTTTAAAGAAAGTCTTAATTTCCAAGTGTTTTTTATGTTTTAATTAAAACAAATCTTAAAGTTGATTGAACGAGACAGATTAAGATCCCGCGGTTCCGTCATCCAGCACCGTTATTTTTCATCGAATTCACTTAGTCCGGATGAATTTACTAAACTCGACTAAATGAGTTCCGCACTTTCATTTAGGCAGTGGGAAATCCAGTTAGCAACACGTGGGTTACATCATCAGAGGTATTCCCGATCATTCGATGAGACGTTTTAATTTAGTTGTAGTTGTAGTTTTGTTGTTCGTTTGTGATTAAATTTTGAGTTGTCTTATATTTTGAAATGTTGTGGAGGTGAATTTTATCTTGTAGTGTCTTTTAATTTAGTTATGGGTTTCGGTTTTGGTTTACGTCCTAAAGGTGTGGGTTTTCATGCAATTGTTGTTTATCATGCAAGAAAAATAAGTGCGATGCGATTAAATAAATTACCGTAAAGTAAATCGCAATAAAATAAAAGCGTACACTGGAGGGTCTTCCGTCATCCCAAGCTGCACTTAAAACACGGTTAGAATATTTAAGCAAGTTCTTAGGTAAAGCTAAGGTAAGGGTTATGGTTTTCTACCAAATTCCTAATCACTATATGTAGTCATTTCCTATGACGTCTAGGTTCCTTGTGTTTTTAGTTTGAAGACGATTTTCTTCATCAAAGAACAATTAAGTTCGATTGTTCTTATAAATATCCTATCATATTGAGGAAGTGCTTAAGAAGAATTCTAAACATCTTTTCAATATTTCTAGGATTGTTTTAAGTCCAAGAGAATTTAATTATGTAAATGAATCGATCGTCCAGAGGTTTTCAAGTTTTGTTAACCTTCTCGATGAACTAGGATATTTGAATGTCACTATAAGTGAAGTAACATTTCATTTAATACTCCATTTAGGAGTTACGATAAGTAAAAGCTCCTAAGGCGAAATGATATTTAATGATTTGTGATTCAAATTTAAGTTAAATTGATGATTTAAGTTTGGAATAGTGTTCGAGTTATTTTAGATTTATTTTTGAGTTCTTTATGTCTTAGGTGATGTTATTTAATTTGACTTAATTCAATTTAATTTTAGTTTAATTTAATTCAATTTAATTCAATTTAGTTTGATTTGATTTAATTTTAATTTAATTTTATTTAATTTGATTTAATTTTTAATTTAATTTAATTTAATTTAATTTAATTTAATTTAATTTAATTTATTTAATTTAGTTTAATTTATTTAATTTAATTTAATTTATTTATTTAATTTTATTTAATTTAATTTAATTTTAATTTAACTTTTTTATCTTAATTTAATTTAATTTAATTTTAATTTAATTTACTTAATTTAATTTAATTTTAATTGAAATTTTTGAAAGAGTTTAATGATTTAATTTTAGTTTAATGATTAAGTCTTTTAATATTTTAAATTTGAGTTATCATTTTAATTAAGAGTTGAATATTAATGAGATGATTAAATTTAGGGATCTTTTAAATTAAAGAATAAATCTCTTCTTAATAATATCCCTATTTTAATAATTCCGATTTTATTATTCTCCAAATTTAATCAATTATTTAATTAAGGTTTAATCATTTTAAATTGCTTAATGGGTTTCTACCCTTTAATTATTTAAATTTCAATCATCCAAATCAGGTTAGAATCAAATATTTTACTTGTTAATCTTTTTTTATTAAACCTAAAGTTTTAATTAAGGGTTAAAATTTTAATTACCATCTTGCCTTTAAGCTCAATAATTTTATAACTCACTAAATTGAACTCAAATGAACTTGAAATTTTTATGTGACTTCACTCATATGTCAATAAAGACATGAGAGGAGAAAATGTGATTTTTCTGTATTTAATTTATTTATATAATTATTTTTAGTAGAAAATAGAGATTTTCAAGGAAAATTTGATAACATGACCAAGGATAAGTTTCTGTCCTTAAGAAAATTAGGGGACATTCCTAATGACCAGAGGACCACTTGGACCAAATTTTGTAATTTTTTGGATTATATTTTATTTATTAGAATTATTTTAAGTTCTGGAGTATTAATTAATTTAAAAATAAAATAAATGTTGAAAAATGAATTTTATAATTTTTAAAATTCTCTCTGATATCAAGGATTCCAGAGAACCAAATTTTACAATTTTCTGATTTTTCTTTGATTTATTATAATTATTTTGGTGAAAATGCTAGAAAATACATTTTTTTAATTTTAAAATTACCCTAGAGCTTTAAAAATTAATATCTCACCAAATAGACCTAAGAAAAATATGGGGTTTGTTCCTAAGTGATTAAAATTCAAAATGTGACATTTTGGTGAATTTTATTATTTTTGTGATTTTTATTATTTTTTAATTATTAAAAATATTAAAATAATATTAAAAATCAACTTTTTAGAAAATTGAAATTTTAATTTTCTTAAATTCCCCTGATATCAGAGAGGCTCCAAAACCAATTTGGTGAATTTTTGAAAGGTATTTTGAAAGTTATAAATTTTTAAAGTTTAAAATGACTAAATGGCTTAATCAACCCGATTAATAGGGCTAACCAAGTCCAATTGACTTCAAACTTTTATGGTGGGTTCCTCTGATCCTAAAGGTCAGTGGAGAATTGATTTCAAGTCAATTTGATCTATGGTTAACTCTAATTAATTAGGGAGTCTATTTTGGATGTTTAAGCCGATTAGGGTTATCTTAAGTGAATTAACTCGAAGTCCTATTTTTCCTAGGGTTCTCTGGTCATAAGGAACATCACCAAATTTTCCTAGAATTTATTTCACAACATGCTAATTTTTGAAATTAAAATACTTAAAACGACAACATGCATTTGAAAAATCAATAACTTTTCACAGAGATGGCCTCGACCTTGGAAAATTCGGGGAATGTCCACTAAGTTCGAGGCTTCAAAAGCTACTATAGTCTCATGCCATGGTGAATTGTGTGAATGCATGGAGAATTAAAACAATGCAGGGAGTAAATAATTAATTAAAAATAAAATGCTTTGGACAAAATTAATTAATTTCTTTTCCACATTATTCTCCTACGTTCATTGAAGCGAGAGGGTATTTTTATTTTATTTTTAGGATTTTTCTACACAAAGATATAAATTTTCAAAGTTCAGGGAATTAAATAAATTAAGAAAATCCCTAATTTTCTACTTAAGTGACGCGGCGCCGCGTCGACCTCGGCGACTCCGAATGCACGCGCGGCGCGCTCCCGTTCGACGCCGCCATCCGCGTCGGCGCTCCGGGACCCGTCGTATCGCTCCGTCCTGCGATCCGACGCGATCTCGGCCGTCCGTCCGCGCGTGTATTAAATGGACGGCATCCGTTCATCGTCCCCAAGTGTCCTCGCCGAGAGCGAGTCCACACTAAATCCTTAATATCTCACTCGATACTCGATGGATTTTCATGTTCTTATGCTCTATGGATTCGTCTTGAAGAGACGAACACATCTATACGGTTATCGTGCATTGAAATTAAGGCATTTGAAATGGAGAATCTCCGGAAGCTCGGGATGAAGAATTAGTTCATACCTTTGCTCGGAGAAGTGTGGCTTCGATGCGAGAGTTGTTGCACCTTCGATTGGATCCGGCAAGCTCCGAGATGAAGTCTCCTGAGTGCAGTGAATTGTCCAGATGTGATTTCGACCAAGCCGATCACAAAGCTTGGAGGCTGGAGCAGTCGGGTGGCTCGGAGATGGGGCTTTCTGCTGGTGGACACCTTCCCTTGGTGCAGTGAAGGTGTAGAACCAATCGATTTGGGGATTGGCTCACTTGTGGAGAAGTGTCACGGTTTTGGGTGGAATTTCGACTGCGAAATTGAGCTCGCGGAGAAGAAATGGCGGGGGATCTCACTGGTGATCAAGTGCTCTGAGTATGGAGAATGATCTGGAGCAATTTTGGCAGAGTTTCAGTAAGGTCTGGTTCAGCCCCCTTCATGGCCGAGAGGGTGAGGGGTTTAAATAGGAGAGGGTGGAGGGCCTCCCAGGGGAAGTTAGGGCTTGGGATCGATGCTGCTGGTGAGGAGAAGAACAACCATGGTGACCACTAGGCATGGGGCGGCTCGGCGAGGAGAATTCCAAAGTTTGGCTCCTCCCGAGGTCTCGGCCATGGTGTTTTCCGGCGGCACAGTGGTGGCCGGCCAGGCACTTGGTCACCATCTTGTTCGGAGTGGGTCGGGGCTGGGGTTTGGTGCATTCGATTGAGGTTTGACATGTGTAAAGTGGTTGAATCGAAGTAGAAAGGGGAAGGGGCTATTTTAGCTTATTTTGGTCGGCCCATGCAAATGGGTTGGGTGCACCTCCCCAGACACTGGTTTTGAGCTGAGGAGGTCGGGTGGGTCGATCTCCCGTGTGTGGTGGAGTCTCCATCGAGGATTAGGTGGCAAAGCATGGTTTAGAGTGTGACATGCTTAAGGTAAAAAAAGGCTTAAGAAGGATTAGGAAAGGGGGTCCTCCTTTTTCCATTAATGGCTTGATCACATGTCAAACTCTCCATGGCTTCATGTGGCTTGTCCATGGCTTGCATGGCTTGTCTTTGGCAGGGAAAAGTTTAGTCGATTTCATAAAAATGGGTTTTAAGAATTTTGGATATTTTGGTGAAAATTTGTATGAAGCTTGATTTGGAATGGTTTAAATGATGATTTTGAAACTTAGGGGTGATTTTGATTAAATGGATGATGAAAGGAAGTGTCATGTGGGCTTTGGATGAATTTGGGCTTTTGAATTTGAAGGGAGTGGGCTTTTAGGAAAGTTTAAGGGAAATGGGCTTTTTGATTTTAGGATGGGCATTTGGGTAAAGATTTTGTGAAAGGCCTTGTCGAGTAAATGTCATAATTGGTTTATGGATGTTCTATGAAGGGCTTGGAGTCGACTTGGTGTGATTTGGAGTTGAATTGGTTTGAATTTGGGTTTATTTGGTAAGTGGGCCTATATGGGTCCAAGTGGGCTAACTTGGGCTAATGTTGGGCTAGAGTTGAAATTGATGTAAAATTAATGTTGGGAAATGTTTATGGGAGTGTTTCAAAGAGGTTTTGGCTTTGATGGGTTTTGATTTTGGGATTTGGGCTCATTTGGGTTAGGTTTGGGTTTAGGTCGAAAATGGGCCTTTTAATTTTGGGTTGAACTTGAGTGGGGTTTGGATCAAAATCTTGGGCAAATCATGTTAGTGTTTTGTTTATGGGGATGTCAAGGAAGGTTTAGAAAAGATTTGGGTTTAATTGGAGTTGAATTGGGTGAGTTTGGGCTAAGTTTGGGTCATGGGTCCAAGTTGGGCTTTAAGGCCAAAAGTGAAATTGGATCCAAATGTCGATCAAATTAAGCTTGGATTTGGTCTAGATTGGTGTTGGGAATGTTGAATTGAAGTTTAGAATTGAATTGGACTAGAATTTAGGTCAAATGGGTAGGTTAGGTTTGACATTGGGTTTACTTTAGGTTAAAATGGGTCGAATTGGGGGTTTTGATAAAAGTGGGGTAAATTGACAAAATTGGCCCATGGTGTAGTTGAACAAAATGAAATTGGGAATATTTGGGATTTTCTGGAATTTTCTGGGAATTTTCTGAATTTTTGGATTTTTGGGTCGAGGGGTATTTTGGGTATTTGGAGGGTATTGGGAGGTTTTCTTGGAATTTTTGGCATTTTTGGGTATGGATGATCAATTTGAGTGATGTGGAAATGTTTGGGAATGATTTTGGAGAATCTTGGGTGATTTGGAAATTTTTAAGAGATTTGAGTTTATTCGAGGGCTTTGGGTAGGTTAGCGGGTGTTGGGTCCGGGGGTCGAAAATTGAAAATTTGGAAAATTGAAGATTGGGTGGATGTAAGTGGAATGAAATCATTTTTGTTGAGCCATGAAGCCATATCAAGCCCACATGAGCCATGAAGGGACTCATTTGAGGCATTCATTATGTTGTTCTCTAACCTGCTTGCGAGGGCTTAGGGGTTAAGGACCATCCATGTGAATCACCTACATGAGTCGGGGAGGTCGAAGTCGGGTATGGGTGTGTTTTTAGGAAGTGTGTGAAAGTGTAGTGTGTAGGTGTAGTGTGTGTGCGAGTCGACCCTTCACCGGACCGAGGCCACGCGGGGCGATCCTAAGGCGAAAGAGTCCTATGGGAACTCATCCTTTAAACTTCCACATTTGATTTCGACCCTCCAGGTGATTAGGGGTCTACGGTCGAGTTTGTGGAGTTTGCGGGGAGTTTAGAAGTGGTTTGAATTTCTAAAAGGTGGATCCCGATTCTAGTCCTCCAAGATAGTCGAAGGAAAAGCTCAAGGCTAGATCCTGAAAATCTTAAAGAGAAGAAGAGAAGACCTCATCGAAAATGAGGTCGACAAATGGACCCCGATAGGTGTGGTGAGTGACGGAGCACACGCGCGTATTGGTGTTGACCGAAGCGATCAACAAAACCAACACGGATGTCCGAGTAACAAACTTAGGACAAAGTAGAAGAGCTTCGGTGGGGAGTGTCGAGTATATCTCTGGGCTCGGAGATCCTTGAACTCTCGGCGGGAAAGGAAAAGGAGGTGAATCCCAAATCACATGATTTGGGAGAATTTCGATTTAGACTTTATTTTGTTTCATGTTCGAGTCATGATGTGTGAGTTTAGATTTCAATTTGGAGTTTTAATTTAGATTGAAGTTTGTCGAGATTAATTTTGAAGGAATTTGATTTGAAATGAAAATTGGAATTTTGAAGTTTTAGATGTAACATCTTGACCTCGAAAGAAAATTGAATCGATTGGATTGAATTATTGCGATGAGGAGAGATCTCGAGGTAATGCGGTATTGGATGTAAAATCCTTAACCTCGAGAGTTTGAATTTGATTTGATGTATTTCATTGCGATAGGGAAAAGATCCTAAACGATGCGATCTCGGATGTAAAATCCTCGATCAAAAGTTTGAATTTGATTTGATGTATTTCGGTGCAATAGGGAAAGAATCCTAAAGCGGTGCGGTCTTGGATGTAAAATCCTCGACCCAAAAGGTTGATTTTGATGTATTTCGGTGCGATAGGGAAAGAAAAATCCTAAAGCGATGCGGTCTTGGATGTAAAATCCTCGACCCCGAAAGTTTGAATTTGATGTATTTCGGTCTGATAGGGAAAGAATCCTAAGCGAGTGCGAGTCTTGGATGTAAAATCCTCGACCCGAAAGGTTGATTTTGATGTATTTCGGTGCGATAGGGAAAGAATCCTAAAGCGAGTGCGGTCTTGGATGTAAAATCCTCGACCCAAAAGTTTGAATTTGATGTATTTCGGTGCGATAGGGAAAGAATCCTAAAGCGATGCGGTCTTGGATGTAAAATCCTCGACCCAAAGTTTGAATTTGATGTATTTCGGTGCGATAGGAAAAGAATCCTAAAGCGGTGCGGTCTTGGATGTAAAATCCTCGACCCGAAAGGTTGATTTTGATGTATTTCGGTGCGATAGGGAAAGAATCCTAAAGCGGTGCGGTCTCGGATGTAAAATCCTCGACCCAGAAGTTTGAATTTGATGTATTTCGGTGCGATAGGGAAAGAATCCTAAAGCGGTGCGGTCTTGGATGTAAAATCCTCGACCCAAAAGGTTGATTTTGATGTATTTCGGTGCGATAGGGAAGGAATCCTAAAGCAGTGCCGTCTTGGATGTAAAATCCTCGACACATAAGTTTGAACTTGATGTATTTCAGTGCAATAGGGAAAGAATCCTAAAGCAGTGCAGTCTTGGATGTAAAATCCTCGACCCAAAAGTTGATTTTGACTGAGGTTTGATGTGAGATTTGGAAAGATCGAATTTGAGATTTGAAATTTGGTCGAGATTTGATTTAAGATTCGGAAGATCGAATTTGAGATTTGATAGAGATTTGGAATGCGGAAAGATTGAATTTGAAATTCGACGGGATGAGTTTGAACTCGGTTGAAATTTGATTTAAGATTTGATTTGAAATTTGGAAGATCACATTTGAAATTTGATTGAGAATTCGATTTAACATTTATGTTGATTTTGTTTATCTTTTAATGATTCAAATTTTATTTTATCGTTTATTTAATGTTCATGTGAATTTGGTGTTTGTCATTTTTTAGATTTTTTTTCTTTTTTAGAAAGTTTTCTTTTATCTTCTTTTTTTTTTTTTTATATTCTTTGTTCGAAGTTCATTTAACTTTAATGGCGTTTCCAATCAATTTGCACAAAAGAGGTGAAGGCGAAAAATGTGACATGGTCACTTTCATTCCGATCATGTAGAAGATACATCATACATCTTGATCCGGAATATATTTCATACAATCCATGTAAACTCGAAACGGATTGTGTATGATCTTTGTTGATTCATCCAAAAAGGTATCGTCAAAAATCCATGTACGAATAGTGGGGTACATGGTCGATAACATCACCTTCCAAGACATCCTTGGCAAGGATGCGGTATGGATGTACATTGGAGGTGTGATATTTTCCATGTAACTCACGGCTCGTAAGGTCGGAGGCTCTCACAGCTCGGGTACGGTACGGAAATGGTAAGGTGTCTTCTACGTCGTCCATCCTTCGAAAGTAGCCGAGATCCGCTTCACTTGGTACTCCGGTATGCGATGCTTAGCGATATACTGCTCCGTTGCCCTTCGGTATCATGACGGAACCTACGGTAAAGGTATCTTCACGCGGCCCTCGGAACTCACTCGGGCCTGCTATCCGGAGGTCGGATCCGAACATGATGTTACACTCGCTCGGGAAAGAGGCGTGCGAGAAGGTCGACAAAGTCGTGGTGATGCATGTGTGGGGGTATGCGATCACCACGCTTGTAGATATTGATGATGCGGCTATTGGGTATGCAATCTGCTGTGCGTACCCTCCATGTTATCGATCTCTTTACCATTCTCTTGATGGCTAATGGCATCGGATCCACTTGCCCATGACGGAGTATTCCGGTGGGTTTCCCTTTACGTCTTCCACGAAGTTGTAACAACATCCACATTGTATTGTGATTCTTCCTTTCCACGGCATCCATCTCGGGGTTCGAGTATGTATTTTCCCTTAGGCGGCCCGCTCGGCCCATTCTTTTCAAATCCGGATGCGATCCACGATTTCTTCTTTGTTCATACTACGAGAATACGTACGTATGTAGCTCGAGGCCCTCCAGGTATATTAATTCTTCGCCTCTAATTCTCTCGAAGTATTCGAAGGTTTTCTTTTCAACAGTCGCATTCTCTCCGGCTCGTATTCAGGAATGATCTGCAGATGGCGAGGCACTGTGACATATTGTGGGATATATGGTTCGATCCCTTCACGTTCTCCTGCATACCTCGGCTCCTCGGGGATGATGCACATCGGGACATCCCCGGGGTTGCTTCGCGACAAGGTCATGCATCCTTGGTGGTTCTATCCGGTGGCGTGGTAGCCTTCTCTCTTCGATCTTCGAAGATTTCCACAGTTCTTTCTGTCATCCTAGGAGGTGGCCTCCTTTCTTCGGAGTTCTCGGTGAACCGGTGTCCTTGACGTGTATGCGACGACATTAGCAAGCGCCTCGTCGTCTTCGATCCGCGGCTAGTTTTGTCGACATCTTACGGATACGGCGATTCTTATTTCTTCGTTGCGTTGCGTCGAGAGTAGCTCTCCGAACTTCTTGAATCTCCGTAGGCGCGGCGGCGGCAAGCTGCCCTCTGCCGTGGCGACTACGGACTTCATTTTCTTATCTTCTTCGATACTTGTCTTTCTTTTCTTGTTCTTTGGATTGGTGGCTTGGGCCACCCACTTTCATCACTCTGTATGTCGGGCGGTTCTTCTCGGTCAGCCGGGACCCGATCACTTTCTTCGTCTTGTAGGCGCTGGCGGTGCGAAATGCGAGTCGATCTCGATTACCGCTCCATCTTTCACCCTCTTTTCATCTAGTGCGAGGCTTACGCCATTCTTAAAGTTCGGGACCCGGCCGCCGGTTCGACATTTCCCTGCGAAAAGACAAGGGAAAGGATCGAGGGGTCTATCTTAAGAACAAGAACATTAAGAAAATGTTTATTAAAGACATTTTTATTATTCTTATATTTTTAAACTTAGCGGGAATGAAGTGGGATAAGATCGGGTAAGAGATTTTGATTTGGAAAAGAAAACAAGGAAAAATTTATTATCGGGATTTTATTTATTTTAGCACATTTTTGTTAATTTTTGGGTTCGGACCCGGTCATAAGTAATCACTTCGCCCGTGCTTCTAGGGATGGAAAGTTCATTCCTTCGAAACATCGAAGTAGCGTAATACTTTTTCAAGTATCGTCCATTGATCGGAAGCATATGTCGTTCTCCACGGCGATTCACTGGCTCGGTAGGAACCTCTCGAGTATCTTGCTTCGACCACAAACGGTCCTTCCCGAGTGGGTTCAAATTTTCCCCTTATCTTGCGGTGTGCGAGAATAGGTCTTTTGAGAACGAGAACTAAATCACCGACTTTGAAGGTTCTTGGGCGGACCGGTTTGTCGTGGGCTTGAACCATCTTAGCTTGATATAGTTAAAGTTACGTTGCGGCTGCAAGTCTTTTCCCTTCCAGGGCTCTCTAATTCTTCGAGTCGTAATTTGGCGTTTTCTTCTGTCGTGAGTTTATTTGCAAGCTGCAATTCGAGTGAAGGAAGGTTCGAACTTCAAGGGTAACACTTGCATCGGACCCATACACCGGAGCGTAAGGTGTAGCTTGAGTAGGTGTTCGAAAGTTGTCCGAGTAGGCCATAAGGCTTCTAACGACTTCTCGTGCCGATTTCTCTTATTATCGTCTAAAGTCTTCTTTAAAATTTGAACGAGAGTTTTATTAAAAGCCTCGACGAGGCCGTTTGCTCTTGGGTAGTAAATTGTTGAATATCGCCGGTCGATTCCGTGTCTTCGACAAAATTGTTGATTTGCGTGCTTCGAATGCTGACCCGTTATCCGAGATGATTACGCGGCACTCCGAAACGGTAGACAACTTGGTTCTTGAAAAATTGTAGCACGTGGTGTGCTTTCACTTCTACGAGTGGGCCTGCCGCCGCTTGGAAAAGTAATCTGTAGCCGCAAGAATGAAGCGATGTCCTTTTGACGACGGTGGTTCTATTGGACCCACTATATACGTGCCCCAACATTCGAATGGCCGCGATGCGATTGTCGGATGTAGCACATTTGGAGGTTGGTGTAGAACCACTCCGTGCACTTGGCAGCGATGACGGCTCTTGGCGATTTTCATGCGGTCGGTCATCATCGAGGGCGCGGTAGTACCTAGTCTTTTAATTTTCATTTTCATCTTTGGACTGGTCAGTGAGCGCCACGGAGTCTGAATGTACCTCTTTAACAATTTCACGGGCCTCGGACCCGCTTAGGCACCTTAGCGCATTTGATCGAAAGACCTTCGTATAACGTATTGTTTATTAATGCGTAGGACGAGTTCTTTTCTTGATACGATGAAGTTAGCGACTATCGTCCGAGTAGTTTTCCTGTTTGCGGTGTAATCCATTAATGGTTGTCGCCGATCTTCCGTGTTTTACGTCACTTGTTACGATTGATCCTTTTTCCTTTTCGATTTGTGTATCGTGTCATGTCAAGTTGTGATAGGACTCGACGTCCGTGAATCGACACTTCCATGCGATTCATCTTGCAAACGGGCAAATTCTTTTGCGAGACGGGCTAGCGCATCTGCTTAAGCGTTTTCTTTTACGGGAATTTTGTAGATTGTCACATTTGGAATTTGTTCCAACAATTTGTATAGCATACTTGGAAGTATTGCTCGAGTCTTGGTTTTAAAATTACGTACTATGTCAGTGGTCATGTTGAATGATTAGCTGTGAATCTCCGTAGATGTTGATGTCCGTTATCCCAATTTGAATGGTTAATTCCGGTCCCGTTATGAGGGCTTCGTATTCGCTTCGTTGTTTGTACACGGTTCTGTCCAGTGGTAGGAGTATCTTAACATCCCCGCTCCGGTGTTATAAAGATTAGCCCGATTCTCGCCTTACAGGCACTTATCACTTGCGATTCTTCGTCTTTGTGCGTTGAAGATGCTCCGTCGAAATATAATTCCCGACGTCGATCATCGGGGTCTTCTAGGTTCATTATTTGTTCATCCGGCGAGTCGTCGTTGAGAGGCGATTCTGTCGGCGAAGGGTGTCTTTGCGAGGAAGTACGCTAAGACTTGTCCCTTTACTGAGCACGAAGAGCGCGAAAGTTATATCGAATTGCGATAATATCATTGACCATACGGCAAGTCTGCTGGAAAGCGTTGGACGAGTCATCGAGTATTGCGATGGATTAAACTTCGAGATCGGAGTTGACCTTATGAGAAAGCATGTAATGCTCGAGCTTTTGAGCGGCGAAGATCGGGGCCGAACAATGCTTTTCGATTGCGGGATACCTTATTTCCGTCGGCGATAAACGACGGCTTAAGTAGTAAAGAGCATTTTCTTTACCCTCATCATTGACACAGGCTAACGGGGCTCGAGAGAAGTCGTCTAAAGCCGCGGTATAAAGTATTAGCGATCTACACGAGGCCTGGGGCTGCTAAGACAGGAGGTGTCATTAAATATTGTTTAATGTCCTCGAAGGCCTTCGGCATTTCTCTTCCCGAATAAATTTGGCGTCCTTTTTAACTGAGTCGCGAGAAAGGCTGACACCTACGACGAGGTTTGAGATAAAGCGTCGAAGATATGCCGGCTTCCCTTGAAAAGATCGTAGTTGTTTTAAGGTTTTGGGAGGCGGCATTTCTAAGATAGCTTTAATCTTTTCCGGGTCGATTTCGATTCCACGATGTCGGACAACGAATCCTAAGAATTTCCGGAGGTGACGCCGAAGGCGCATTTTAAGGGATTCATCTTAAGGTTAAATTGTCTTAATCGTTCGAAAACAATTCTCGAAATCATACGAGTGGTTGTCCTTTATTTTGCTTTTGATGACCACATCGTCCACGTAGCATTCGACTTGATTATGGATGAGATCATCGAAAATTCTTGTCATTGCTCTCGGTAGGTTGCTCTGCGTTCTTCGATCCGAATGGCATCACGGTGTAGCAAAATACCCCGATCGGCGTTCGAATGCTTGTAAGCTTTTCGTCTTCTGGAGCCATTTTTATCCGGTTGTATCACGAAGATCCATCCATGAACGAGAATATTTCATGTGTTGAAGCGATGTCGATCATTAATTACGGGATTGGTAGAGGGAATTCATCTTTTGGACATGCCTTGTTTAAATCTGCGAAGTCCACACAAATCTCGATCCGACCATTCTTCTTCACCGACGGTACCACGTTGGCTAACCAAGTCGGGTATTGTTCTTCACGGACAAATTTAGCGTCCATTAGCTTTTTAACTTCGGCTATGACTTGTTGTTCGATTTCTAGACGCATTCTTCAGGACCTTGTCGACGGGACGAATGCTGGATCCACCCACAGCTTATGGACTGCGACCTCTGGAGCTAAACACGGCATCTCATCGTAGCTCCGAGCAAGACGAGTCTTTAAATTCCATTAATAACTTGATTATTTCTTCCGAGTCTTCTTTATTGAGTAAGGAGCTAACAAAGGTAGGTTTGGGCTCTTCGCTAGTACCTAAGTTAACTTCAGTTAACTCATCTATCGTAGATTTGATTTCTTCTTCGAACTCGGTGGAGCGTCTCCAATTTGTAAATCTTCGAGTTCGTCCGTAGTTTCCATGCAGTTTTCATTAGATTCGCGAGTGACAACCAAGCAAAATTCGGTATCATCAACTGATCCTGCCGTGTCGAATCCGAGACCATGTTTTGAGTTGGGTGGACGACCGGAGTTATTCCATAAATTTTCAAAACGTTGTGATTGACCTTTTGTCCATTGTCGAGGTAAGAAACCACGACTGAATTAAATTTTGAACACAGGGAGAGTACCACTCGAAAGGCAATTCCATTAATTCGATGAAGTAGCATCTTCGAATTGTACATTATTTTCAGTTTTGGAGGAAGGAGCACCACGGTAGAATTTGATGGGCTTTGCACCATCGCTACGTACCTCTTTGACCTCCATACCCTCGATCTTATTAGAATGGATCGGGGTCAGGGTCATAGTATGTACATAGTGGTTAATCTTCTCGTACATTGATTTATATTCTTCGTTTCTTTCATCTTCGAGAGGGATTCGAATTGCGGCTTCTTCGACTTATTGTCGCTGCTTCTTGTTTGATTTCTTTTTCTTCTTCGAACTATCTTCCCGATCGACTTTAATGGTTGGTTTCCTCGTCCGATCGTCCTAACGTCTCTACCACGACCTCGTCCCCGGCCTCGACCTCGGATGCGAGTTGTGGAGAAACCTTCACCATCTCGCCGTAAGGGAGTGGTGAGTGGCTGTTGGACTAGAACTTCGGGTTCTTCGTTGTCCCGAACTTTCTTTGCTTCATTTGTTATGGTATCTGCGGAGAAGATCGTTTTCTTCGGTGGTGCATAATAAGGCTGCATCCTCGTGGATTCCAATTTCATGTACGGAGAATGGTTGTAAGTCACCTTTGATGCACTTGTTCCCCTCCATCGTAGTATTTGATGCAGCGATGTAGAGATGATGGTACCATCCTGTTTTCATGTATCCATGGTCGGCCCGGTAGAGCGTTGAATGACGTTTCGAATCGATTATGTGAAATTTCGCGGTTGTCTTTACTAAGTCACCGGTCTTCATTAGCGAGTGTTATTGAGCCGAGGGCTCTTTCTCCTTTACGGTTGAATCCTCTTAATAACATTTTGTCCGCCTCGAGCTCGCGGGCATCAATTTCCAAGTATGCTTAGCGTTCGAAGATTCATTATATTGATTGATGCTCCTGGATCCACCAATACTGCGGAGAGTGTAAACTTCCCGATTGTAGCCGAAATGTACAACGGTCGGTTGTGGTCTGCTGTCCCAAGTAGTAGGTCGTTGTCCGTGAAGGTAACACCTCGTTGTTCCTTTAACGAGCAAACCTCATCTAAGGAATCTCCGGCCATTTGAGCTAAGTAAATTTCCGGATCAAGTAAGGCCTTGATCAGAGCTTCTCTCATCTCCTTTGATAAGATGAGAGCGTCGTAGATGCTCGGTTGGTCGGTAGTTTCCTAAGATGGGCTAGCACGTTGTAGTCCACTTTGTTTTCATGTGTCTCTGCTTCTTCTCGAATGGGTATTTCTTCTGCAGGGTTGGTTCTTCTCGAACGACCACCGCTTTCCTTTGTCTTTTGGACCCATTCTCGGAGGTAGAACTTTTCCACTCCTTAAGTTGACTTCGTAATTTCTTCGAATCTATTGTCGAGCTCGCCGGTGTCTCTTCTTGAATCGGAATGACGAGGCTCTTCCGGATTAGCTTCGAGTACGAAGGCTCTAACTCTATCGTGATCTGGAGCTCCTCGAAACTCGCGAGATAGATTCGTTGCTTGTTGAACTCTCGTAGCCTCCTTGATGGATGTCTTCTTCGTTATTTTGCTTGTCGAGATCGTGTATGATTTGAGAATTGTCGTTGGTATCGAAATCGATATCCGGATTATCGTTAGTTACGTAATCGTTAGAAACGATCAAACGTAGCCAACGCCATCACCCTTATCATTATATGATCCCACCGAAGTGAGCAGATAATCATACGAGTCGGGGGTTCGAGGGATTTCTCCCGAGATCGAAACAACTATCCTAGGATAGGCGGCCCCTGAGTCTAGCCTTAGGTGCCTCGGTCTTCTCTTCTTCGTCAATTTTCTTCTTTTCTTCGATCGCCTCTCGTTGAGGTGGTTCTTCTATCGCAAGTGATAGTATCGGCTTAACGGGTTTCGAACTCGAATTGAAGCTCGCACCGAAGCGGTTTGGATGCTCGTCTAAAATCTTTTCGAAGACCTCGTCCGAGCGGTAGTCCATCCATCGTCGGTCGTATAGGGATCTATCGGAATGATGGGATCGGTCGAGACTAACATTGACGGAACCTCCTTTACCGGGGTTCCTTCATGTACTCCTTCGGGATCGTTATATTCCCTTTCCAGCGAGGTTGTCATTGAGCCGACTTTTGAATGTAATGCAATCTTCTATCTTGTGCCTGAAGCATCCGATGGTAAGGGCAAAAGTTGGGATCACCTTTCTTGTTGACTTCCTCACGGTCTTTTAGGCTGCGGCAATTGGAAATCTGGAGTCTTCATCGAACTACGGAACATTTTCAGCCTCTGCTTCATTCTTGAACGGATATTCTCTCGCTTCAAAAGCTCTCTTAATGTACGTTGCGGACGAGGTGGTTGTTCATACTTTGCGGAGATGAGTCGATAATTGGGCCGGGGTTCGTTGGTAGTCTGTTGTAGTTCTTCTGCGGCCGTTCGAGTGGTATTTGCATCGGTTGCTTGCCTTTGTCAACTCGTTGCAACGATCCGGATTTCTTTTCAAAAGTCTTTACGGGCTTTTGTTTATACGTTTTATCGGTGAAACCTAATTGCTTTGCCTCCTCTTGCAAGCTTCCGGCCTTGCTTAACAACTTCTCGAAAGTCTTAATAGTGAATCCCTTGAGGAGAAGTGCTTATCGGGCCATGGATGCTTTTAAGTAAAATGCCGATTGCGTGTTGTTCTTGCGGTTGTGGTTCACACTTCATGCTTAAGTTCCTCCATCGAAGTATGTAATCCACCAAAGTCTCATTCGGCTTCTCGCTTCTCTACCGCTAAATCACTTATAGTGATGTGGTCGTCGAGCTCCGGCGAATCGCTTGATGAAGAGGTTCTCTAGCTGCGAGAACGTCTTTACCGAACCATTTGGTAATTCGCATACCGGTCGAAGGCGATTCACGACGTGGCTAGCGACGAGCTGTCGGAAGAGTAATGCATCGCTCCCGCCGGCATTGCAACAAGCGGCACGAAAGTGTGCCACATCGTCGTCGGGGGTTCCCGATTCCGTCGAAGGTCTTGAACGAGAGGTGGTACGAAGCCTTTCGGGTATTGGACGGCGTCGAATTCTTACGGGTAAGGTCTGCCCGTCCGAATGGATGTCCCGCTCTTCGATTGTGCTAAAGCTTCTCGCACTTCGTTGTTCCACCAAGTTCTTGATATCCTTTTCGGGAATCATACTTTGTGTTGTATCCTTTTCGGTGATCATCCCCAGGTGACGGACGTAATCTCCTTTCCTCCGTCTACGATGTGAATGACTTCGGGGGTGTCTCTCTATGTGGTTGTACTTGACTCCGGAGAGTGGCCGAGCTACGGCCATCTCTTCCATCCTTTTTGCCATTTGAGCGATCGTGTCGTCTTTTTCCCGAAGTCGCCTTCTCATCGATTCCGGCTCCTCTCTTCTCGCGGCTGCAGGAGCACCGTGCGAAGCCGATGAAGCTCGTGTCTCAACCATGTTGATTTTCGCGTATTCGTCGTCCATGAATTCCGATGAATCGATCTCGTCTCCGAACTTTTCTTCTCTTTCTTTTGCCAATCGTCGGATATCGGTTCTCAACTTTTCCATGGCATCTTCTAGCGGGGCTTTACGTGTGTCTTCGTGGTTGTCGTGCGATAGGCTGCCGGGTCCCTTTCTCACGAGTCCCCTTCATCGCGGTAGCACTTTCTTCGGACTCGAGTCTCTGGCGAGACTTTCTTTCTCGAGCTGCTTGTTTCGATCTCGATCGCCGTGAGTGGGACGCCATACCATCCTTCCGGCGGCAGAAGGTCCAGGACCGGATGGTGCAGTCGGCCAAATGCTTTGGAAGGTGGTATCCTCCTTAATCTGTAATCCCGAGATGACAACGGGTGGACTAGCCTTCATTCTTTTACTTGGCTTTTACGTCATGATGGCGGGTTCTACTCGGGGCCCGAAGACGGGATTTGGCCGGCATCCGCCCTATCCTTCGTAGAATTTCGACACGGGGCGAGTTTTCCTTCTTTGCTAACTTTTCTACCAAAGTTTGCGGTCGAGCAACGACGGCGTAGTTCTAGTTCTTTTCTTGCGAGCTATCGTTGTAATATGCGGGTACGTGGTAATGTGGCGACGAATCTTGCGAATGTTTTCTTCATCTTCGCGGCGGAGAGGGGATGAAACACGCTTCCTCCCAAGAGTGGTATGTATTCGAGCGGCGGTGTATATTCGGCGAGTTACGGAATTTCCTCAGGAAAGCAATTTCGGCGGCTGCGGCTTCTCTAGCGATCCTTACACTTCGTTTCTTCTTTGGGTCCTTGTTAGTGACGGAATCTTTGAAGCTGGACCCGATTTCGAAAACGAGAAGGTCTTACGAGAAGATTTGTACCCTCCACGGTAACGAGTCCATCATAATTCCGGATTTCTTTCCCCTTTGATTTGGCAAAAGTCGGGGTAGGTGCGAAACAACTAGACCAGGTGGGGTAGAGATAACGGTCCTTCTATGGACATCGGTACTCCTCCTAGTCGGGATCCTTTGCGGAGGAGGGAATTCTTGGGTCGATCTAAGGTTGAACTCGAGCCGGCGGCTCCTCGGCTTCGGATACCTTGTTCATCGGTGCGAGAGGGAGACGTCGGTGATCTTGACGTTCGTGTTTTCAAATCCTTGTCCGAATCGGATGATTCCATTGTCGGGCGGCTCATCCTTATAAACGGCGAGGTCGAGTCCGTTGGTGAAGGAGAAAATCGGTTTTGGGGCTTCCATTTCGCGCGGGTAGATTCTGGTTGTCAGTCCCAAGTTATGCTTCTTTTCTTTAGGACGAAAGAAAGGAATTGAAAAGAGTCCGAACTCATTCATGTTTATGTATTTATAAGAAGGAATCACTTATTAAAAGAATCATTTATTAGAGAGTTTGTTTATTTAGAACAGTGTATTCAAAGGTGTAGAGAAGGTAAGGAATCTGAATCGGAGTTGGAAAGGAAAAGAGAGTCTTAAGCAAGACTTCTCGACTCGAAGGATCACTCCTAAACTAACACCTATTGGGGGTCCACCCCACCTCAGAAATGAGGTAAAAGGATCTCGGAACCTCTCGTTTAGGGTGTCTAAACGAGTGGCTCCTAAATCCGAGAGAATGTTGGTTATACTTGTTCGAGGTAGAAATGAACATAGTATCCCGACGGAAAGAAGGGTAGTTTGATCCATAAGGGACATGGATGCACTACCGATTTTTGAAAGCGAATTGTCGATTAGAATGGAGAGAGGAATTTTCCCAGTGGAGTCGCAGAAGTTGTCGGCATATTTTTAGGTTGTGTGATATTTTAAAAAGGGGTCGCCTAACAGAAGTTGTCGGCGAACTTTTAATTTAATTTAAATAAATAATTTGAAATAAGTAGTATTTGATTTTTGAAAATAATTTTAAATTTGAAGATTTTAAGATATGAAATCAAACCGATCTCACATCCCAGAATAGTTTATATAAACGAGCACCGCATCGCAAGCCGTGTATCTATCCCTAAGGATAGACACCGTTGCTTGATGGTGGGGCTCGGTTAAATAAACTAGAAGATTTGTGACATCCGTTTGGTCCGCGAACCAATTTTATAAGCAGACAAATTCCCTCGCTTAATATGAAAACATTAAACGGGGTTTATATTACACAGGTTCTTTAAAATTCCCTATAAGGGCGAGCCACTATAGTTAATTACATCTTAAGTGACGGGAATCACCTAAGAAAACTCTCGATAATAATCGATAATTACTGCTCTCGAGAATTTGAAAGTTTAAGTTTTCGAGGATTGAATTTTGGAATTTCAAAGGGATTAGCTCAAATTTGGAACATTTTTATTTTGGAAATTCGAAAAGGAAGAAAAGTAGGAGAAATTACGGATTCGAAGCGAACTTCGGTAATCTCCCGACTATCCTATTGTTTGGCTTGGATTTAGGAAAGTCCTAACGTTTATTTAATGTTTTAATCTTGCTGATTTTAGTTAATTAGGGCTTATATTTATATGATAGAATCATACAAATTACTGGAAGATATGAGGGTTTATGTCGTATCGGACGACTTACCTCGGAATCCTAAGACCGATTAGGGCTTAATTTGCAATGCAAATGCCTAACGAAGAGTTGAGGATTTATGTTGCACTAGGCAAACTACCTCGAAGTCCTATGGCTTTGTTGTTTAATTCTAGGAAAGTTTTGTCGAAGTAGGTTCGAGTTTTGCTGACGACGATGGCCGTCTTGCCACCATGCTCGAGCTCCTTGTTGTTGCAGAGGTTTAGTTTTAGAAATCATAAATCGGGAGATGAGAGAAGTGTTTCGGTTTAAAGAAAGTCTTAATTTCCAAGTGTTTTTTATGTTTTAATTAAAACAAATCTTAAAGTTGATTGAACGAACCGATTAAGATCCCGCGGTTCCGTCATCCCGCACCGTTATTTTTCATCGAATTCACTTAGTCCGGATGAATTTACTAAACTCAACTAAATGAGTTCCGCACTTTCATTTAGGCATCGTGGGAAATCCCGTTAGCAACACGTAGGTTACATCATCCGAGGTATTCCAGATCATTCAATGAGACGTTTTAATTTAGTTGTAGTTGTAGTTTTGTTGTTACGTTTGTGATTAAATTTTGAGTTGTCTTATATTTTGAAATGTTGTGAAGGTGAATTTTATCTTGTAGTGTCTTTTAATTTAGTTATGGGTTTCAGGTTTGGTTTAACGTCCTAAAGGTGTGGGTTTTCATGCAACTTGTTGTTTATCATGCGAGAAAAATAAGTGCGATGCGATTAAATAAATTACCGATAAAGTAAATCGCAATAAAATAAAAGCGTACACTGGAGGGTCTTCCCGTCATCCCAAGCTGCACTTAAAACACGATTAGAATATTTAAGCAGAGTTCCTAGGTAAAGCTAAGGTAAGGGTTATGGTTTTCTACCAAGTTCCTAATCCATGTCTAGTCATTTCTATGACGTCTAGGTTCCTTGTGTTTTTGGTTTGAAGACGATTTTCTTCATGAAAGAACAATTAAGTTCGATTGTTCTTATAAATATCCTATCATATTGAGGAAGTGCTTAAGAAGAATCCTAAACATCTTTTCGATATTTATAGGATTGTTTTAAGTCCAAGAGAATTTAATTATGTAAATGAATCGATCATCCAGAGGTTTTGAGTTTTGTTAACCTTCTCAGGTGAACTAGGATATTTGAATGTCCTATAAGTGAAGTAACATTTCATTTAATACTCCATTTAGGAGTTATGATAAGTAAAAGCTCCGAAGTGAAAATGATATTTAATGATTTGTGATTAAATTTAAGTTAGATTGATGATTTAAGTTTGGAATAGTGTTGAGTTATTTTAGATTTATTTTTGAGTTCTTTATGTCTTAGGTGATGTTATTTAATTTGACTTAATTCAATTTAATTTTAGTTTAATTTAATTCAATTTAATTCAATTTAGTTTGATTTGATTTAATTTTAATTTAATTTTATTTAATTTGATTTAATTTTTAATTTAATTTAATTTAATTTAATTTAATTTAATTTATTTTATTTTATTTTATTTAGTTTAATTTATTTAATTTAATTTAATTTATTTATTTAATTTTATTTAATTTAATTTAATTTTAATTTAACTTTTTTATCTTAATTTAATTTAATTTAATTTTAATTTAATTTACTTAATTTAATTTAATTTTAATTGAAATTTTTGAAAGAGTTTAATGATTTAATTTTAGTTTAATGATTAAGTCTTTTAATATTTTAAATTTGAGTTATCATTTTAATTAAGAGTTGAATATTAATGAGATGATTAAATTTAGGGATCTTTTAAATTAAAGAATAAATCTCTTACAATAATATCCTTATTTTAATAATTCCAATTTTATTATTCTCCCAAATTTAATCAATTATTTAATTAAGGTTTAATCATTTTAAATTGCTTAATGGGTTTCTACCCTTTAATTATTTAAATTTCAATCATCCAAATCAGGTTAGAATCAAATATTTTACTTGTTAATCTTTTTTATTAAACCTAAAGTTTTAATTAAGGGTTAAAATTTTAATTACCATCTTGCCCTTTAAGCTCAATAATTTTATAACTCACTAAATTGAACTCAAATGAACTTGAAATTTTTATGTGACTTCACTCATATGTCAATAAAGACATGAGAGGAGAAAATGTGATTTTTCTGTATTTAATTTATTTATATAATTATTTTTAGTAGAAAATAGAGATTTTCAAGGAAAATTTGATAACATGACCAAGGATAAGTTTCTGTCCTTAAGAAAATTAGGGGACATTCCTAATGACCAGAGGACCACTTGGACCAAATTTTGTAATTTTTTGAATTATATTTTATTTATTAGAATTATTTTAAGTTCTGGAGTATTAATTAATTTAAAAATAAAATAAATGTTGAAAAATGAATTTTATAATTTTTAAAATTCTCTCTGATATCAAGGATTCCAGAGAACCAAATTTTACAATTTTCTGATTTTTCTTTGATTTATTATAATTATTTTGGTGAAAATGCTAGAAAATACATTTTTTTAATTTTAAAATTACCCTAGAGCTTTAAAAATTAATATCTCACCAAATAGACCTAAGAAAAATATGGGGTTTGTTCCTAAGTGATTAAAATTCAAAATGTGACATTTTGGTGAATTTTATTATTTTTGTGATTTTTATTATTTTTTAATTATTAAAAATATTAAAATAATATTAAAAATCAACTTTTTTAGAAAATTGAAATTTTAATTTTCTTAAATTCCCCTGATATCAGAGAGGCTCCAAAACCAATTTGGTGAATTTTTGAAAGGTATTTTGAAAGTTATAAATTTTTAAAGTTTAAAATGACTAAATGGGCTTAATCAACCCAATTAATGAGGCTAACCAAGTCCAATTGACTTCAAACTTTTATGGTGGGTTCCTCTGATCCTAAAGGTCAGTGGAGAATTGATTTCAAGTCAATTTGATCTATGGTTAACTCTAATTAATTAGGGGTCTATTTTGGATGTTTAAGCCGATTAGGGTTATCTTAAGTGAATTAACCCAAGTCCTATTTTTCCTAGGGTTCTCTCGGTCATAAGAACATCACCAAATTTTCCTAGAATTTATTTCACAACATGCTAATTTTTGAAATTAAAATACTTAAAACGACAACATGCATTTGAAAAATCAATAACTTTTCACAGAGATGGCCTCGACCTTGGAAAATTCGGGGAATGTCCCTAAGTTCGGAGGCTTCAAAAGCTCTATAGTCTCATGCCATGGTGAATTGTGTGAATGCATGGAGAATTAAAACAATGCAGGGAGTAAATAATTAATTAAAAATAAAATGCTGGACAAAATTAATTAATTTCTTTTCCACATTATTCTCCTCTGTTCATTGAGCAAGAGGGTATTTTTATTTTATTTTTAGGATTTTTCTACACAAAGATATAAATTTTCAAAGTTCAGGGAATTAAATAAATTAAGAAAATCCCTAATTTTCTACTTAAGTGACGCGGCGCCGCGTCGACCTCGGCGACTCCGAATGCACGCGCGGCGCGCTCCCATTCGACGCCGCCATCCGCGTCGGCGCTCCGGGACCCGGCCGTATCGCTCCGTCCTCCGATCCGACGCGATCCGGCCGTCCGTCCGCGCGTGTATTAAATGGACGGCATCCGTTCATCGTCCCCAAGTGTCCTCACCCGAGAGCCGTCCACACTAAATCCTTAATATCTCACTCGATACTCGATGGATTTTCATGTTCTTATGCTTCTATGGATTCGTCTTGAAGAGACGAACACATCTATACGGTTATCATGCATTGAAATTAAGGCATTTGAAATGGAGAATCTCCGAAGCTCGGGATGAAGAATTAGTTCATACCTTTGCTCGGAGAAGTGTGGCTTCGATGCGAGAGTTGTTGCACCTTCGATTGGATCCCGTGAAGCTCCGGATGAAGTCTCGCGGTGCAGTGAATTGTCTCAGATGTGATTTCGACCAAGCCCGATCACAAAGCTTGGAGGCTGGAGCAACGCGGGTGGCTCGGAGATGGGGCTTTGCTTCGGTGGACACCTTCCGTCGGTCCGGTGAAGGTGTAGAACCAATCGATTTGGGGATTGGCTCACTGTGGAGAAGTGTCCCGGTTTTGGGTGGAATTTCGACTACGAAATTGAGCTCGCGGAGAAGAAATGGCGGGGGATCTCACTGGTGATCGAGTGCTCGAGTATGGAGAATGATGCGGAGCAATTTTGGCGAGTTTCGATAAGGTCCGGTTCGGCACCTCTTCATGGCCGAGAGGGTGAGGGGTTTAAATAGGAGAGGGTGGAGGGCCTCCCGGGGGAAGTTAGGGCTTGGGATCGATTGCTTCGGTGAGGAGAAGAACAACCATGGTGACCACTAGGCATGGGGCGGCTCGGCGAGGGAGAATTCCAAAGTTTGGCTCCTCCCGAGGTTTCGGCCATGGTGTTTTCCGGCGGCACAGTGGCTGGCCGGCCATGCACCGGTCACCATCTTGTTCGGGTGGGTCGGGGCGGGGTTTGGTGCATTCGATTGAGGTTTGACATGTGTAAAGTGGTTGAATCGAAGTAGAAAGGGGAAGGGGCTATTTTAGCTTATTTTGGTCAACCCATGCAAATGGGTTGGGTGCACCTCCCCAAGACCTGGTTTTGGGCTGAGGAGGTCGGGTGGGTCGATCTCCCATGTGTGGTGGAGTCTCCATCGAGGATTAGGTGGCAAAGCATGGTTTAGAGTGTGACATGCTTAAGGTAAAAAAAGGCTTAAGAAGGATTAGGAAAGGGGGTCCTCCTTTTTCCATTAATGGCTTGATCACATGTCAAACTCTCCATGGCTTCATGTGGCTTGTCCATGGCTTGCATGGCTTAGGGAAAAGTTTAGTCAATTTCATAAAAATGGGTTTTAAGAATTTTGGATATTTTGGTGAAAATTTGTATGAAGCTTGATTTGGAATGGTTTAAATGATGATTTTGAAACTTAGGGGTGATTTTGATTAAATGGATGATGAAAGGAAGTGTCATGTGGGCTTTGGATGAATTTGGGCTTTTGAATTTGAAGGAGTGGGCTTTTAGGAAAGTTTAAGGGAAATGGGCTTTTTGATTTTAGGATGGGCATTTGGGTAAAGATTTTGTGAAAGGCCTTGTCAAGTAAATGTCATAATTGGTTTATGGATGTTCTATGAAGGGCTTGGAGTCAACTTGGTGTGATTTGGAGTTGAATTGGTTTGAATTTGGGTTTATTTGGTAAGTGGGCCTATATGGGTCCAAGTGGGCTAACTTGGGCTAATGTTGGGCTAGAATTGAAATTGATGTAAAATTAATGTTGGGAAATGTTTATGGGAGTGTTTCAAAGAGGTTTTGGCTTTGATGGGTTTTGATTTTGGGATTTGGGCTCATTTGGGTTAGGTTTGGGTTTAGGTCGAAAATGGGCCTTTTAATTTTGGGTTGAACTTGAGTGGGGTTTGGATCAAAATCTTGGGCAAATCATGTTAGTGTTTTGTTTATGGGGATGTCAAGGAAGGTTTAGAAAAGATTTGGGTTTAATTGGAGTTGAATTGGGTGAGTTTGGGCTAAGTTTGGGTCATGGGTCCAAATTGGGCTTTAAGGCCAAAAGTGAAATTGGATCCAAATGTCAATCAAATTAAGCTTGGATTTGGTCTAGATTGGTGTTGGGAATGTTGAATTGAAGTTTAGAATTGAATTGGACCAGAATTTAGGTCAAATGGGTAGGTTAGGTTTGACATTGGGTTTACTTTAGGTTAAAATGGGTCGAATTGGGGGTTTTGATAAAAGTGGGGTAAATTGACAAAATTGGCCCATGGTGTAGTTGAACAAAATGAAATTGGGAATATTTGGGATTTTCTGGAATTTTCTGGGAATTTTCTGAATTTTTGGATTTTTGGGTCAAGAGGGTATTTTGGGTATTTGGAGGTTATTGGGAGGTTTTCTTGGAATTTTTGGCATTTTTGGGTATGGATGATCAATTTGAGTGATGTGGAAATGTTTGGGAATGATTTTGGAGAATCTTGGGTGATTTGGAAATTTTTAAGAGATTTGGGCTATTCAGGGCTTTGGGTAGGTTAGCGGGTGTTGGGTCCCGGGGGTCAAAAATTGAAAATTTGGAAAATTGAAGATTGGGTGGATGTAAGTGGAATGAAATCATTTTTGTTGAGCCATGAAGCCATATCAAGCCCACATGAGTCATGAAGGGACTCATTTGAGGCATTCATTTATGTTGTTCCTAACCCTCTTGCCGAGGGCTTAGGGGTTAAGGACCATCCATGTGAATCACCTACATGAGTCGGAGGTCAAGTCGGGTATGGGTGTGTTTTTAGGAAGTGTGTGAAAGTGTAGTGTGTAGGTGTAGTGTGTGTGCAAGTCAACCCTTCACTGCGACCGAGCCACCGCAGGCGGTCCTAAGGCCAAAGAATCCTATAGGAACTCATCCTTTAAACTTCCACATTTGATTTCAACCCTCTAGGTGATTAGGGGTCTACGATCAAGTTTGTGGAGTTTGCAGGGAGTTTAGAAGTGGTTTGAATTTCTAAAAGGTGGATCCCAATTCTAGTCCTCTAAGATAGTCAAAGGAAAAGCCTAAGGCTAGATCCTAAGTACTAAAGAGAAGAAGAGAAGACCTCATCAAAAATGAGGTCAACATCTCCAAGATAGACTTGCATAACATATATCACTAAATACGGATGAGGCCAGGAGAGAAGTTGAAGACTGCCTTCGACAAGCTGAATGGACTTTATGAGTGAACCTTATGCCTTTTGGTATGTCGAGTGCACCTATCACTTTCATGAGATTAATGAACCAGATATTCCAACCTCACATTGGAAAGTTTGTCGTTATCTATTTTGATGATATTTTAGTATACAGCCAGTTGGAGGAAAATCACTTGCATCACCTGAAGTCATTTTTTCAAGGTAACATGAGTTGAGCAACTATATGCCCATCCGAAGAAATGTCACTTCATGACAAGCCAGGTATGCCTTTTGGGTTACATCGTGTCTAGTGCATACATTCAGATGGATTCCATAAAGATATGGGCCATTATCAGCTGGATTGTACCACAATCGTTAACCAAGATGAGACAATTTTGGGGGTTGGCCTCCTTCTATTGAAGATTTATCAGAAACTTCAACACTATCACCTCCCCTACGACTGAACTAAGGAGTTTACAACCTTTACCCTAGTTGCCTACCACCCCATATGCCTCCACCAGTCTACCACCACTCATACTTCCCTTACAACCCTACTGCTCTACCTATCTGCAACCAACAAAACACCATCACAACTACTTAACAACCCCCCTGCCACCCCCGCCGACGCCACCACCACCTTCAGACATCTTTCTACCTCCCCAGCCGGGGGATTAACCTATTATTGTATTTCCTTGCTATTTGAGTCATGTTGTAATGCTATTTCTACATTAATAAAAGATTGTTTTTGTATTACATTATTCTTACTACTAGTTCTGATATCATTTTGTGTCAGAGATAGTCCAATCATAGTCCTATCATAGGGCTTCCCAGCATTTGCCCCTACCCAATTCCCCTCCACCAAATTTTTTCCTCCTGATTCCCAACCATAGTTATGCCACCGCGAATAAGTACATCAGTCTCAACCTAGAAAGAGATTTGATGAGAAATATGTCATCTACAATGGAAACTAGCGCAATAGGATGACGAGAACCATGAAGAGAATAATTTTGACCATGATTGAGAGAGATGTGGGGAAGATAAAGATGAGGATCTTAATCCATTCGACACGGAAGATCACAGAGATGAAGAATATCAGTCGCGCTGTTTGGTATCTAATATCAAAGGAGGTCGAGAGAAGAGGCCCCTTATAAGGACAAAGGGACTTTGACATGAAGATAGACCTCCAAAAGTATGAGGGAGGCATGAACCCCGATGAGTTTATCGATTGACTGCAATCACTCGAATGAATCTTCGAGTATAAAGACGTACTGGAGGACAAATGAGTCAAGCTAGTTGCAATTTACTAAAGAAGAATGCCTCCTTATGGTGGGAAAATCTACAAAGGTTGAGGAGGAGATAAGGAAGTGAGAAGACAACTAAGTGGGAGAAGATGAAGAAGGCAATGTAGCAAAAGTACCTCTTACTGCAGTATCGTCAGGGCATGTTCTTCAAAATCCACAATTTGCAGCAACAAGATCTATCTATTGGACCTAGTTTGCCCATCTGCAGCTAAAATGAGAGTTGACAGAGCCAGTGGAGCGGACGGTCGCAAGATATGTCAGATCTCTAAAGCCTATTATTAGCATTGTGGTACAGTTGCAGCCATACTTGACATTGGAGGATGTCCAAACTCTAGCTTTGAAGGTGGAAAGACAGCAGAAGCAAAGCAGGAAACAATCGGGCTTCAGACCATCACCTCAAGCCAAGCAGTTACTTGCAATTACTATAGCCGATAGGGGTGCCATGAGAGGAAAAAACAGAATTAAACAATGAATTAATATGGCAGATCAGAGTGGGAAGAAGCCAAAGAAAGGTGGTTCCTCCAATAAAGTGTCAGCTTGGAAGTGTTTCAGGTGCCATGGTTATATTCACATAACCTCCAACTGTCTAACAAGCCTAGTCGTCACACTCATCGATCAAGACTCTACCGAGGAAGTTGATGAGGAATCGGAGGAAAGTTCAGACGAAGAGCTTCAACTTCACGGAGACGTAGGAGAAGCGTTAGTCGTTCGACAAATAATGCAGTCCAAGCCCAAGCGGGACCAATTTTGGTTAAGGCATAACATTTTTCGTACCAAGTGCATAGTCAAGGGAAAGGTCTACAGCCTAATCATCGACAGTGGAAGCTGCGAGAACATGGTGTCCACGCTTATGGTTAAAAAGTTATAATTGGACACAGAAAAGCATCCCCAGTGATATTTCGTTGCCAGGTTGAAGAAGGGAAACGACATGCATGTAGATCATCAGTTCCTATTGGATTTCTCCATGAGACACCGACTACATGAACAGGTATAATGCGACGTGGTTCCTATGGACTCCTACCATATTCTATTCAGTTGGTCTTGGCAGTTTGATCATAAGACTCAACACGACGGGTTCAAGAACACTTATTCATTCAAAAAGGATGGGAAACATATTATTTTACTAATTGCTAATGATGTTAAAGGCGAGAATGATACATAGAAGACATTAGTTCCCCAAACCACTTTCCTGCAGATAATTAGTCCTCTTGGAAGGAAGCGAGGAGGAAAGAGAGATACCAATACTACCTCAGCCATTACTACAGAACTTTCGGGATGTTATGACTGACAACCTACCGAAGAGACATTCAACACACCATCGACCTTATACCAGGAACCAAATTTCCAAACTAACCAGCCAACATATTAAGACCTACAGAGTATGAGGAATTACAACGAGAAGTGCTTAACCTGGCAAGAGGGTTAGTCAAAGAAAGCACCAGCCCGTGTGTTATCCCTGTGTTTGATGATGCCTAAATAGTATGGATCGTGGGAAATGTGCATTGACAACCGAGCCATCAACAAGATTACTATCAAGTATTGATTTATTCTATCCCGCCCGGATAATCTCATAGACCAGTTACATGGAGCCACTATCTCCAAGATAGACTTGCATAGCATATATCACTATATACGGATGATGCCAAGTGAGAAGTAGAAGACCGCCTTCGACAAGTGGGATGGACTTTATGAGTGGACCTCATGCCTTTTGGTATGTCGAATGCACCTATCACTTTCATGAGATTAATGAACCAGCTATTCCAACCTCACATTGGAAAGTTTGTCGTTGTCTATTTTGACGATATTCTAGTATACAGCCAGTTGGAGGAAGATCACTTGCATCACCTGAAGTCAGTTTTTCAAGGTAACGTTAGTTGAGCAACTATATGCCCATCCGAAGAAATGTCACTTCATGACAAGCCAGGTATGCCTTCTGGGTTACATCGTGTCTAGTGCAGACATTCAGATGGATTCCATAAAAATATAGGCCATTATCAGCTGGGTTGTACCACAATAGTTAACCAAGATGAGACAATTTTGGGGTTGGCCTCCTTCTATTGAAGATTTATCAGAAACTTCAACACTATCACCTCTCCTACGACTGAACTAAGGAGTTTACGTGGACAGTGGCAGCCCAAAACAATTTTGACACACTAAAATAAAAGGTGAACCAGACACCCGTGCTAGCACTGCCTGACTTTAACCAACTTTTTGAGGTAAAATGTGATTTCTTTGGCATGGCGCTCGGAGCAGTACTATGCCAAGGAGGATGCCTCATTGCCTTTTCAAGTGATAAATTGAACGAGTCCAAGAGGAAATACTCAACTTACGACAAAAAATTCTATGCTATCGTAAGGGCTCTGGAACACTTAAGTCATTAACTATTGAGAAAATGACTTTACACTATTTAAAGATCATGAGGCCCTAAAATTTTTCAACCAGAGCAAACTAAAATGATGACGAGCAACCTGGGTGGAATTTCTAGCTTCATTTCAGTTTGTACAAAATCAAAAGGCAGGAAGCCATAATCGCATCGCAGATGCGCTGGGTCGTCGACTCTTATTGATCACATCCATGTAGGCTCGAGTTACAGGCTTCAAGGTCATAAAAGATCTATATAAAGCAGAAAAAGATTTTAAAGAAATTAGGGAAAATGTCAGGTGAAGCTGGAAGGGCAATGTTATTGCATAGATGGATACCAGTTCCACCAGAGTCAGCTGTGCATTCCCTAGTGTTCTCTAAGGGAGGCTTTATCCAGAGTGGCCATAGCGAAGGAATAGCAGGTCCTTTCGTCAGGGACAAGACCCTCGCCCTTGTATGGGAGCATTTTTTTGTCAAAGATGACGAGAGATGTAGAGCGACATGTTAGGAAATGCAGGATTTGTCATCTGAAATAAAAGAGCTCGGAATGCAGGATTATACGCATCACTTTCAGTACCAGAGGCTCCATGGGTGGACATTAGCATGGTTTTCATGTTATAAATTCCAAAGACCTAAAGGAATAAGGACTCTGTAATCCAAAATGGCCCACTTTTTACCCTATCGTTAAACACTTGTTGCCTCTCACATTGTCGATATATACTTCGGGGAGATTGTAAGGTTTGACAAAATTCTCAAGACCATCACCTTTGACAGAGACGTCAAATTTTTTAGCCACTTCTGGAGGACATCATGGGGAAAACTTAGCACCAAACTTCAATTCACCTCCACAACGTCTCCACAAATAGAAAGACGGACAAAGGTCGTAAAATGGAGTCTCGGGAGTCTCTCGAGGCATTTCATGGGAAAAAAACATAAAACAACGAGATCTTAATCCATCCCTAGCAGAGTTCGCCTATAACTGATCCATCAACCAAACTACTGGACAAAATCCCATTCTAGATTATGTATGGACGCAATCCTCTCATACCACTTGAATTGGAGCCACTTCTGTCATCTTCTGAAATCGGTAAGGACACCATAGAACAAGTTCACAAAATTTAGAAGCTCCATGCATAAGTTGGCAAGGAAATCGTTATACGGAACCGTAAAGATCAAACACTGACAAATAAATCCAGAGAGAAAGTAATATTTCAAGAAGGGGTTCTCATATGGATTTCGTTGAAAAAGGAAAGATTTCCCATATGATCATTCATAAATCTTAAGCCAAGAGCAGATGGACCTTTTAGAGTTCTTCAAAAGTTAAACGATAATGCTTATAAAATCGACCTGCCTGGGGACTACAACATATAGCCACATTCAACATTGCTGATTGATACCATACTCTGAAGATCATGGAGCTTTGAAAAGGGCGAAGCTTCCTTAACCTCTGGAGACCGACACAGGCACTGTTAAATCAGCGCCCGAGTGCGGGTGCTGATTCCTTCCCAATACAGAGCGCTTCATTCCCGTGGGGGTTAGAACCTCCTCGTTACTTAGCGGGAACTCCCGTAGGGGCCAGAAGCCCCACAAGGCGTCACAGGAATAGGGTAGTGGGACAAATCACAATATCATGCTCGAAGACTGGAGGTGTATCGTGAACCATCACAATCCAGGGGGGCTGCTTCACCCGTCTTTTCTGGGAAGAGTTTTTTTTTTTTCCTGGATTCTTTTTGCCTTCCCTCTCTCTTCCTTTGTATAGAAGCTTCCTCCATCCGAAGGGAGCATACAAACTTTTGTCCCCTGTGTGTTGAGAGCCAGTTCTAGTCGAGTTATCTTCTAATCTCCTATGTGGAGTCTCTTCCCTCTTGTTAGGGCTGCGTCTGACGACAGATGTTGCTTCGGTTGTATCCTGCTTCGAGGTGGTGTTGTAAACTTCCAATCTCCTTCGTCTCTTCTCACTGACCCCTTGTTGTACATCTCCCCTAGTTGTCTACCACCCCGATACGCCTCCATCACTCTACTGCACTCATACTTCCCCCTACAACATTGCTGCCCTACCTACCTAATTTTAACCAAATGCCATCACAACTACTCAAACGACCCCCCGACATCTCCCATTTTTTTTACCACCCGACGCCACCATGGCCTTCGAACATATTCCTACCTCCCTAACCGGGGGATTCACCTATTATTGTACTTCATTTTTATTTGAGTTGTGTTGTAATCGTATTAATAAAAGTTTGCTTTTGTGTTCCACTATTTTTCCTACTAGTTTCAGTATCACTATATTTTGAAGCTCCAAAAAACCTGAAAAAAATAGAATTGTTAAATAAGTAAGTTTGCTAGGAATGTATTATAAGTCAAAAAATTTCTAATCTATTCTTATGAATATATTTAAAGACCCCTAGAAGAAGCCAAGGGCCATTTGTATTGTCAACAAGGGAAGTAATGGAGTTCCACAAATCCTTTAGAATTTGAGCTTTATTTTCAACATAGATAACCATAATGAGGAAGTTAACATATGAGGAATAAGAAATATGGCTATGGATACATTGAGTTCTAATAGCTAGGACAGAGAGTCAAATTAGCATGATTCCATTTCACCCATATAAGTCCATTATCAACATAATTAAAATTATCAATGCTATATTTATTTGAAAATATTTTAAAACGATTTAAAAAATGTCAGAAATTGAGAGAGGAGAACTTTAGCATCGAGATGATAAATAAGATCTAGCTTATTATTTTTAACAAGTCTTCAACAATCAATAATACAACTCTCATTATAAAACCCACAAACATTTTTAGCAAGAATATTTGGGTAAAACCTAAACAAAATTTGTGTTTTGAGTTGCCCCTTTAGATCTACCTTTTTCGGTCTTAAAAATGTGAGGAAAAGATGAGGAATAAATGAAACATTAACAACGATAGAAACATCTTGAATGAAGTGAATATCAAAATATATTTGCTCAAGATTTGTAGAATAGACTTCTTAAATAACATCTGTAGAAACTTCTTAACGATTATGAACAAACCAATTCAAAATAGTAGATCTAAGACAGTGGTAACATCAGACGAGATAAGCAGAATATTAGCAAGTTTACCAGAGAATTCGTCACCGCAAGACGATAAAGCAGTTGGTCAGTTGAAATCGAGAGGAAATATAGAATTGGGATTTAGAGAAGTAGAGGATAGGATAGTTTGAATAAGAATATTCTTATATTTTTCGAGGATTATAAGACATTCTATATATGTTTTTACTTCAACCAAAAAAGTAAGAAAAAAAAAGACAATAGGATTAAAAAGTTTGAGAGAGAAAAAAAAATAAAAGAGGAAAAGTATGAGAAATTTAATTGCATATAAGAAATTATAAATTTAGTATATTATATATATTATATGTAAATGCCCCTAAATAAATACAGCTTCCCCCACGGCCACCGAGGGTTGAGATATATGAGAATGTGGTGCCAATCATGCCGGGAGGAGTACAGGGAGAAGGACGCTGGAACCTGCAAGGAATGCTACGAGGAGGCAAGCGAGACAGAGGAAGAGCTGAAGCGTGAAATCGAAGACCTAAAAGCCAAGGTTGCCTTCCTCCGCCTCTCCCCGCCTGTCGACTCTCAATGCCCCAATTCCAATTCCGATCTGCTGCTCCACGGCGTGTCCGAATCACAAGACGGAGCTAACGCCACCCTCACCCCCGCCGTCCCCGCCCACCGAGCCGTCCTCGTAAGTTTAATCCCTTTCATCTTTTCTTCGACCATAGATTTTGTTGAATCCGGACCATCTCTTTTAATCCGAGATACATCTTTGGGGGAATGGTGAAATTTTGCTTTGCGAGAATGGTCTTGTTGTTAATTTTTTCTCTTGGGGACAGTTACATGAGGTTTAGAGGTGGTTTGGTTTCCGTCATTCGTGGGTGGGGTGGTTGATGCTTGATGTTGGAAATTGCTGTATAGGAAATTAGGAGTAAAATGCTGAAATACAAGAATGGTTTTGGAGAAATACTTTTGGTTTTATGTTTTCTAGCTTGATGAACTTGGAATCTTATAGGTCAATTTAGACAATTGCATGTCATTTGAAGCTTGTTTATAAGACTCTTGCAAGCACATAAAACCAGAAAAGAAATGCAGAGAGGAAACAGGTAGAGGAAGCTACCCGGATTAATTCATTCTCCCATACTTTTTTAACGGTACAGTAATCCGTAAGTATACTTTTGCAGGAGAAGTTTCTAGAGCTGGAGAATTACCTGCCTTGCCCTTAGGCTATACCGCAGGTCAGGTCTGCCTCACCGTTACATTTTCTGATTGGGTTGTTACCCCCTTCAAGCTGATGAGATTCGGAGCAAATCTGAAGTTGGATTGCAAAAACTTAATCTTCTTTTTTGGCAGAGGTTTAATGAAGCTATCAGCGGGCTGGTCCTGTGTATTAATGTAGTGAATTTGAAGGGAGTCAGATTGTGTTTTATCACGAATGAAGTGGTAGTTGATCTCGATATGCTTGGTATGAGCATAGAACACGATGGCCATCGTTGAGCTGTTGTCATAGGAGATCTTTTTGGGATGAGGTTGAACCACCAAATTGAACGAGAAGGCGTTGCAACCAGATTATTTCTAAAGTTGCACCCGCTAACAGCTTCGATGAAGGAATGGGTAACGACATGTTGCTTTTTAACTATCCATTATATAGGGGTATTACCGAGGACATAAAAAGACAAGTGGTGGACCTGTGGTTTTATTGTGTACCCAGCCCAATCCATCTCCGTGTAGGTGTGTAAGGTTAGATCACCATGTGAGTTCTTGAGACCATAGTCTATGGCGCCATGTAAATACCGTAAGACCCGTTCCAAAAGCTAAAAATGATAGTTGGTGGGATTATGCATTTGTTGGCATAGGAGGTTCACAACAAATGCGATATCTGGGCGTTCGGTTGTTAAACATTGAAGTGCCCTCGTGATCTGTCCAAATTCAATAGGATTAGCTAAAGGATGAGTGTTATGTTGAACATTGTCTCGCTTGCTTGGCAATAGCGTAGATACCGCTTTACAACCCATCATATTGGATTGGAGAAGGTTTTGAGTAAGATAGCTATGCTGTTCAAGAAATAAGAATTTGTTTATTCGAGTGACATCAATGCCAGAAAATTGAGATACGGTGCCCAGTTGTTTGACTTGAAACTTTGAGCTAAGGCGAGTGGTGAGGAATTGAATTACTGCCATACTTCCCCGGTAATTAATATGTCCTTGACATAAAGAAGTATAAAGACCTTGGGAGCTGAATTTTGTGAGATGAGCAGCGAGAATTTTGTCTTGCTGATGTGACAATCTTCATATATAAAGAAGTCTGAAATAGTTGCAAACCATTGCCGCGGAGACTATTTGATACCATATAATGCCTTTTAAAGTTGGCATATGTGATTTGGAAATTCTGAATCAATATAACTTGTCGATTGCTTCATGTTTACTGTTTCAAGTCGTGTCTTGGAGAAAAGCATTGAAAATATCAAATTGTAACATAGGTCAATGCCTATTGAAAGCAATAAGAACACATGAAGGGTAGTCATTTTGGCCACTTGGACTAAATGTCTCATGATAATTAACTCGTATTCTTGATTATAGCCTTACACGACGAGTATGGCTTTATACCTTTCCAGTGTCCCATATGAGTTGTATTTCTTGCAATAAGTTTGGCGACACCCAAGGATCGGTTGATTCACAAGTGGTGAAACTAATACCCAAGTACCTTGAACCTGAAGAGCAAAGGTCTTGTCATTCATAGCGTACCTACAATGGACATGCTTGGCTGCCTGTGTGTAGGAGGTCGGATCTGGATGGTGTTTAAATTGATGGGGAAGATTTAGCTTCGTAACGAGTTTTGTATGGTGGTCTTCATGCGAGCTAGCATTCCATGCAATTGAGTGGGATTTCGGTTGGAGGTAATGGTGTTGGCGGCCGAATCAGGTGGGATTGCGGTAGTGGACAATTTTTGAGTGGTGTGGGTGTGGGTATCGAGAGTTGTTGGACGGAGTCGGGTCACTTTGAGGTAGTGATGGCGACGGAAGAATACAATTGGAGGAACAAGTAGGAGAAGAATGGCTGTGAAAATAGATCGTGATGGAGGTGCGGCAGAAGGGGGCATGATTGATATGAAAAAATATTTTCGTCATAGGTAACGTGCCAAGAAATTTAGAACCTCTCAAAACTGGGTTGGTAGCATTGGAAGCTCTAATGTTCAGGGGAATACCCATGGAATACACAAGGCTAAGAGCGAGGTGCAAGTTTATGTGTTGTATAAGGTCATAGCCATGGCTAACACCGACATCTGAACACTTTGAGATTAGAATAGGTAGGTTGATTTTGATAGAGGAGTTCATATGGGGATTGGAATTCAGTATTTTTAAATGGCATTCTATTAGTAAGATAAGCTGGGGCAAGGACAGTGTCTCCTCGAAAATGAAGGGGAAGGGAGGCATTATGAAGCAGTATTCGCGTGGTTTCAATGAAGTGCTAATGTTTGCGTTCCACAACCCCATTTTTTTCTAGAGTATGAAGGCACGAGAATTGATGGAGTATACCGTTGTGTTGAAGGAAGTTTTGAAGGCGCTTTTATATTCACCCCCACAATCAGATCAAAGTATACATTTAGTGGTGTTAAATTGAGTGTGAATCATTTTAATGAATTGAATACATTTGGTAGCTGTTTCAACTTTATTTATCACAAGGAACACCCAACAAAAATACAAGAAATCATCAATGAAAAGAAATTAGTATTTATAGCCTTGAGTAGATGAGATTGGGGCTAGACCCCATACATCAGAGTGTATTAAATGCAATGAAGCATATGCATGTAAAGCAGGAAACAAAAATAGTTGTGACTTTTGCTACAACTGCAACTATTATATATAGAAGGATGTATTTCTATGCCCAAGCTGAGTTTAATTTTGGAGAATACCTTGAGAACATCTGGATGTGGATGTTCAAGGTGTTTGTGTCGGAGATTCAAATGTTGTGTGGAGGTGGCAAGAGCGCGGGGGTTGGGTAAAGAAAGGAGATCGAGTACAAGCCATCAGAGTGTATTAAATGCAAAGAAGCATTTGTATGTAAAGCAAGAAACAAAAAATGTTGTTTGTGAATTTTGTTGCAACTGCGACTATTATATAGAGAAGTATGTATTTCTATGCCTAAGCTGAGTTTAATTTTGGAGAGTAGCTTGAGAACATCTGGATGTGGATGTTCAAGGTGTTTGTGCCAGGGATTCAAATGCTTTGTGGAGGTGGCAAGAGCACAGGGGTAGGGCAGAAGAAAGGAGATCGAGTACAAGCCATCAAAACTGGTTATCCAGATTAGAGGTTGCTTCGTCGTGCGATCCAAGATTGTAAAGCCATTTTGGTCAATGAGGATAGTAACATTATTGTCATGAATCATTTTATGAACAAATAATAGATTATAGGAAAGAGATGGAACATACCATATTTGAGGTAGGAGGAGCTTATGGTGGGGTGTCTAAAGGATGCCATCACCCGTATGTACCACAGGTAGAGATTGACTGGTGCCTCTTGTTGCCGAAGTAGCAAGTTGTAAGTGGTTAATAGCTGAAGTAAGATGCATTGTAGCACCGAAATCCAAGATCTAATTTGAGGATGTTTTGGAGGATATACTCAAGGTTGGACTGATGCCAACGTGTGGCTGTCGAGTGACCCAAGTTGTTACATATTTGGCAAGTCACTGAGAGTTTGGGTGTACTTCGGCAACCCTTGGAACGAAGATTGTTCTGAGTTTTTCCACGGCCTTGAGCAAGTGAGAACGCGTGACCACGGGTGGCTGTGAGAGCTAGTTGAGGCTTGTAAGTTTTGTGTAGTTTCTGGTTATCACTTGCGATGTTGATCTCCTCACTATAGAGAAGTGAATTGAAGTCATCTAAGCCGATAGGAAGTTATTGAGTATGAATTGTTGTCTTCCAGTTTTGTAGGCAGCGGGAAGTTTGTTGAATGTGTAGATAATAATATCTTCACTATCCAGGTGTCCATCAACATCGGTGATGTTTTCAACTAGAGTCTTGATCCTAGAGAGATATTGCATCATTTTTTGATTTTTCTTTGATAGGTGATGGAGCTCATTCTTTAGCTAGATGAGTCTTGAGCAGTTCGTAAGCTACATGCATTTGGCAATGGTGAGCAAATTTCTGCAGTGGCAAGTACACGGAGGACATAAGGTAGCATTGATGTGAGCATTATGGAGTAGAGCGCAGCTGTGAGGTTTTGTTCTATTAAGATTCAGGAATCATAATGTGGGTTGCTAATTAGTGAATCCGTGGTTCCTTATGAGAATTTTGAAGGTCGTGTTGTGCTGCCGTCCAGGAAACTTAATAACCCATCTCCCCTAAAGACTTTGAGGATTTGTTCCTTCCATATTGGGTAGTTGTCTGTTGATAGTGGGGTTTGGTTGAGGTGTTTAATATTCCCTGTCAAAAAATTAAGAGAGAAAGTGATATAGGTGATTGGGTTCAACTCCATACAAGAGGAGCTGTAATCTTCAATTGCTAGAAGTTAGGCATTTCCCAAGGATCGGTTTCACCTAGAAGAACCAAACGAAAAATTAGCAGGAGTGTGGAAGCTCGAATAAGCTTGAGCTCAATGCTCTGATACCATAAAGACTCTTCCAAGCACATAAAACCAAAGAAGAAATGCAGGGATAAAAGAGGTAGAGGAAGGTATTTGAATCAATTCATTCTCGCATGCCTTTTCACCGGGTGTAGGAGAAGTTTCTATAGCTGGAGAATTACCTGCCTTGGCCTTAGGCTATACCACAGGTTTTCCTTACCGTAGAATGTGTAGGAGAAGTTTCTAGATGGCGGCTTGCACTGTTGAATTTAACTTCAGGTGCTTGGAAGGAGGGGATAATGTTGTCACCTGACTATGAATGTGGTTCTTTGTGATCGACAACATGGAAGGATTCTACTAGGAGACGGTGCAGGTACTAACTGAAAAGGTTAATATTGCTTTATTTGGTGGTGGATGGAGAAAACAGTTGTCACAAGTGACCTTAACGCCCTGATTATGGCCATTTCTACTTTCAACATGTGCACCAACTTTATCACACACAAACGTATGCACACACAAAGAGAATGCAATGTAAGTTAAATATATTGTATTTTCATTTTTAAGGTTGGTTATAAAATAAATTCATGAATTGATTTATTTATTTATTTGTGTTTGTTGGTTGAGAAAGAAGTACATTACTCTATATAGTGTATGCTAGGTATTGACATCTGGTAATGGCTTGTATGGAGGCGTGTTCAGTAGGGATGGCATGTTGGCACAGGGTCAAAGTTATGGTCGTTGTTAGGGTTGTGGTCTAGGATGACTTAGAATGTAGCGCTTCAAGGATGGTGAGGTTGGGTGGGAGATGACGCAAACCACATGTGGAATAGTTATGTTCCAGTTACGGAGGGGAGACGAAACAAAAACTTAGGGATGAAGAAAAGGGTAGGGTAGCTGAATAAAGGAAGAGGAAAGGAGGGGTCGGGTAAATGAAGATAGGGGAAGAAGAAGCGTTAAGGTTGGGATGCTCGCCTATTAATTTGTCGTTTGAGGGAGGCGAGACTTAGCTGAGAATTGAACAACGGCGTTGAGGGAAGCGGAGGATTACTCTCGGGATTGCGTGGTTGGCTAGGCCAAGAGCGTAGCAAGTGTACGCATAAGTATTAAGTCGCGATTGATGAAGACGAGGAGGAAACTATTGCTCGTGTGCTCTGTCGAGCAAGGAGGAAGCTCGGGGAGGATCGATTTAGCACGGGAGGAAACGATCGAGGGAAACCATGGTGCTCGTGAGATTTGATTTGCACGTGATGAGAGGAAGAAGATTCACGCTTGTGTAGGATTCGATAGAGGTAAGATATATTAAATAATTTTATTATTAAAATTTATTAATAATAATGATAATAATGATAATATATAAATAAAATAATAAAAACAATAATAATAGTCACATATTTTTTGAATAACGATCTTAGTGGAATTTCATAAATTAAATACTTAAATAGTTTATTAAATTAATAAAATTTTTATCATGTTTAGGCCTTTTATTTTAGAAGAATCGACATTAAGAGCAAACTAAATGTCTATTGTGGAGATGATTATTGTTATTCTCAAATTATAACATCAACTTCTAAACTAATTTTATGGGTTAATTATGCTTAATTAATGCAATTGATTGTTCTATTATTAACATTTTATTGGTCATTTCGATACAAATGTTTATAATCTCATAATATGAAACAATTAATGCGTTATGGTTTAGTGATATGAAATTATGAATGATACAATCTGCATAGATTGCTTTGCATGTGCACGATTTATTATGATGGAATCACGCATTTATAGATGCTTAGTGAGGGAACACTAATGTATCTATGCACTTATATGGAAAATGATATTAATATTGATGTGTCTTAATTGACATAATTTGTAGATGGTACTCCTCTGACGGCTGTATAAATATGAATTGATATTGATATAATATTGATATAAACTATTTTAATAGTATGTTAAATATTTATATTGATTTATAAAGATGTTTACTTGGCATGCATATTGTTTTTTCCTATAATGTTGTAGTTTAGGAGTATAAGCGTTATTTGACTCGTTTAACTTATTATTATTTTAAACTAATTTTTAGGTTAATTAGGCGGTTAAAGATGAGCGATAGAAAGAAAAACGTTTATTGTGATGGGACAACCATGAACGAGATAATATAAATTGAACCGCTTTAATTTAATTTGATTAATGACTCTTTCTTCTGTTAAATTGTAGACGAATATAAAAAAATAATTTCACATTGTTTCGTCTTAGTTAATTCCAGTCCGGGTTGCGTCGTGACACAGTGGTATCATAACACAAAGTTTGGTAAATTATCACAATCTCGATGAAAAAGACAATAGAAAAAGTATAAGAAAATTTTTAAAAAATCAAAGTTGAAATTAAAATTAAGCTTAACTTAAATTAATAATTATATCCATTCAGACATGGTGATACATTCAAAAATATAGAAGAAAAAGGTTTGACAAAAAATTTTTGATAAATCATGTTGCTCTGCTTAATAAGAAATGACTTAAGGTCAATTTATAAATTTTGAGGTCTAATTTTTATAAATGAGAATGACTGTAACGTTCCTGTTTCTGTTACCTGGGAAAAGGGGAAACGAAGAATTAAAGAAGAGGAAGAAATGAGAAGTCGAGCATCCGAGAGTCGGAGGAGAGGAAACGAGCAGATGGAGCAAAGAGTAAATGAAGTGGGTAGGAAGTCGAAGAGGGCAATTTGCCTATAACTCACATATAAGACGGGAAGGCAATCAGAGAGCATAGGAACAAGAAGGAGTAGTGTACTCGAAGAAGCGACGCAGCCACCGATGCTCTTACTCGAGGGAAGAAAAGGATCACATCATTTCGGGAGTGAACCACAACGTCACAATCATGCCAAGGCAGAGGGGACAACGACGTTTTTGTCAAGCTCGAGAAGGAGGAAGATGCAAACATGTCGAGAGGAAAAAGCGATGGGATGATCGTGTCTTCTTGCTGTTGGGAGCCGATGATGGTGTCATTAGAGTTCACACAAAGGAGAAGTTCTATCGAGTCGAAGTGGAAGGCAAAGGAAGAGCTTTAGTCGTGCGCTAGCCTACCAACGAAGAAGAAGAAAGGAACGAGCATCACGAGAGGAGCGAGAGTTGAGCTCGAGCGGCGAAGCTCGGGAGAAAAGTTGTGAGAGAGATCCCATTTGGTTTTGATTATGGAAAGTTTTATTAAAGTATTTTAATAATAATAATATAATATATATTTGTTGAATAGAAAAATAAGTATAATAAAATAATGGAAATTTAATAATAATGAAAAGTTAATAGTTATTTGAAATAATAAAAAAAATTATATCATCTTAGGTTTCAACTTTAGAAGAGTCGACGTTGGGGCAAAATCTTATTGAATTAAGCGTCATCGAGGTGAGATGCTTTTACTTACTAAATTATTGTAATAATATTTTTTTTTCTAAATCACTTGTATTAGAATGTCATTATTCAAGATATCTTATTACTGCTAACTAGAATATGTTTATTCTGTTTAATTATTTAATTTTATCATTTTGAAATGTATGTAAATGATTTGCATTGTTATATTTGTTTACTACACATTTATGTTATTGGGTGATATTTATAATGTAAATGAAATGATCTTTAGTATACTTGCATTCGCATGACTGAGTATGATGGAGTGACCCATTGATGGTACCAGTGGGAGAACACTAATATATCTGGGCATGTATATGAAAAAAATATTGATATTGAAATACCTTAAGTGGTACAAACTTTTAGATGATGCTCCTGTAATTCTTGTATAAATATGAAATGATATTAATATAATTTCTTTGAATAAAATGCTTAAATATTTATATTGATTCGTAAAAAAACTTAACCGACACGCATGTTTTTTTGTATCGACTTTAGTTTAAAAGTATGAGTATTCGACTTCGTTCGTTTAAGTTCATTATTATTTTCAAACTAACTTTTTAGGATTAAGTGATTGAAATACTAGCAAAAGAAGGGAAAATATTTATATAAGACGCGGACAACCATCGATGAGGTAAATTTAATTGTATTGCTTTAAATTAATTTGTAGTTTTTATTTCATATGTTAAGTTGTAGATTAATATATCCTTGATATGGTGGTTTAGCTCCGGTGACGAATAAATTAGAGAGTCGTTTTAAATGGTTTAGTCAAATTAAACGTCGACCATCTGAGGATCATATTAGGAGAGTAGATATTTTATATTCGACTTATGTTAAGAAAGGTAGAGGTAGACCTTACTTGGCCTTATTTTATATAAAGTGATCTTAATTTATTAGAATTAAATGAAAATATGACACTAAATAGGACGCAATGGAGGAAAAAAGATTCATGAAGCCGACACCACTTAGTGGGATTAAGGCTTTGTTGTTGTTGTTGTTGTAATATTGAAAATTTAATTCACAATGCCTGACCGTCTGTACCAGCATTGGTTAATTCCAAGCTCCGGGCTGGGCCGTGACAATAAGGCGTTGCGAGGACGGTGAGGTTAGGGTCGTACTTGGATGATGAGGTTGAAGTAGGGGACGATGAGGTCATGTAAGGAGGACAAGGTCAGGTTGGGGTTGGAGATGGGTATCACGACGTTGAATGGGAAGATTAGGTCTTTGAGACCACGTAGGATCCCTACATTTGGAAGTTAAGCAAAAATGAAAATCTTGGGGTATTATAAATGTCCAATACAAATACTTCGCATTTGCTTCAAACCAAATACTAGAAAATTAAAGTCATGTCTTTCTTTTGCTTTTCGCCTTAAATACACAAAAGCAGACAACCCCTTGTCTTTCCATAGTGCATTTATTTAAATGCATTTACAATGAGATGTATGTTCCATTAACTAGTTACATGTTTCCATTTATATATAAATGTTATAATCGATTTGGGTGCAGTTGGATGCCTCCTTCCATCCAATAATTCTATATGAATCACAAAAAGAAAGGAACCATCATGCGATGAGGTGTGGGTAAAAAATCATGAGTTGTTCGTTTAGATGGAAACTCCTTAACAGAAACATCATTTCTGAACAATAATTAGATGTTTTGCCTTGCTGCCTTGGAAAAGGGTAAATCCATATGATCAAGGAATGATTATGTGGAGCTCACTAGTTGGGTTCTACCATAAAATTGAAATTAAGCAGCTTGATTTTTGTTGGCAAGCAACAACATTTGATTGCATTTTATATACACGGGATGTTATTAGTGTCAAATTTATAGTCCCATTCCACAACACCCACTTCATTATGTTGTGCCTCAGTACGCCAATGCTACTAACCATATCTCAAAAACTACTTCCTTTCTTGATTCTCTGTCTTCACTTCCAATTCTTCATGAAAACTGTTCCTTTGCAATGTTTCGGGTCCAAGGTATTACTTTGGTCCCTGACCCAAATCAAACATGATAGCTACTAAGGTTGAATTCGTCACTGCCACTGGAAGGTGACTTGATCTATTGGCTTTAGACTCCACAGTTTGCACCGAAAAATTCGAGTTGGTTATATAAATTCTTGACCATGAATGTGGTGCTTTGTGGTATAGATTAATGAAGCAGTATATCAAATGGTGCAGGTTCCATTTGAAAAGATGAATATTGTTTTCGTTGATGAGGTGATGCGGAAAATGGTCACATAGGTTATCTGAATGCCCAAATGAAAGAGAGAGAGAGAGAGAGATTTTATTGTACTTTTAAAGTACATCTTAATTTAAAAATGAGTTTCATTGTGAAGAATTTAAAAAAGTTAAAATATATTACTTTGTTTAAGGGGGATTTGCATACATTCCACACAATTCTTATGTATTTATATGTCCAACATCTAAACTTTAATATTTACTAATATAACATTTAAGTGTTTGACAGCACATCAAAAATACCCCTAATACTAGCTTTTTTAAGGTGAAATGTACTTTTTTATGTATGTGCTTTGGTGTGATTTTGGCACTTAACTGTTATGTATATGTAAATGCCAATTGTAGGTTTTATATTTAATAAATATAAATTGTGTGCTATGGATGTAAATCTCTCTCTCTCTCTCTCTCTTTTTTTTTAACTTTTGAGTTTACTTGATTGCAATTATTTAAGACATTTTATTTTAGATGCAAGATTAATGAAATACATTGTGTTTTAATTTCTTAAAGTTGTTGGATAGCTGTAAAATAATTCCACAAAATCAATTAATTGAAAATGAAATAAATTACTCTATGCATGGCGCAATAGGTATTGTGGCTTGATGTTGGTGTGGATGGTGGTGCTTCCATTGGGAATGGCATGATGGCACAAGGTTTAGGTTAAGGTTTAGTTTCAAGGTCATGTTTAGGGATGACAGTCTATAGTGCTTCAGGGATGGCGTGGTGTGGGGTCATATGGAGATGATGTAATCGTTCGGGGTTGGGGTCAGGGATTGCAATGTTGTGGTCTATGAGGTCGTGTGAGGATGGCGATATCAGGATCAACGATAGGGATGATTCTGGATTGGGATCAAAGTAGGAACTATGATCATTCTTTTATGCAGAGCGACACCAGTGGGTCTCATGAAGCACCTCACCTTTTCTTCCCGAAACAACCACCGCTTCTCTTTCGTCTTTTGGACCCATTCCTGAGGTAGAACTTTTCCACCCTTAAGTTGACTTCTCGTAATTTTCCGAATCTATTGTCGAGCTCGCCTGTTCCTTCTTAAATCGGAATGACAAAGCTCTTCCGGACATTAGCCTTCAGAGTCCGAAGGCTCTAACTCTATCGCGACCGGAGCTCCTCGAAACTCGCGTACAGATTCGCTGCTTCGTTGAACTCCTCGTAGCCTCCTCGATGATGTCTTCTTCGTTATTTTGCTCGTCGAGATCGTATGATTCGAGAATTGTCGTTGGTATCGAAATCGATATCCGATTATCGTTAGTTACGTAATCGTTAGAAACACAAACGTAGCCAACGCCATCACCCTTATCATTATATGATCCCACCGAAGTGAGCAGATAATCATACAGAGTCGGGGTTCGAGGGATTTCTCCCCGAATCGTAAACAACTATCCTAGATGGGGCGGCTCTTACTCTAGCCTTAGGTGCCCCTGCCTTCTCTCTTCGTCAATTTTCTTCTTTTCTTCAATCGCCTCCCCGTTGAGGTGGTTCTTCTATCGCAAGTGATAGTACCGGCTTAAATGTGTTTCAAACTCCGAATTGAAGCTCGCACCGAAGCGGCTCTGGATGTCAGCTCTTTAAAATTTTTCGAAGACCTCGTCCAAGCGGTAGTCCATCCATCGTCGGGGATAGGATCTATCGAATGATGTGATCGCCGAGATTAACACACGAACTCCTTTCCGGGGTTCCTTCATGTACTCCTTCGGGATCGTTATAGCCCCTTCCGCAGTCGTCATCCGAGCCAACTTTTCAATGTAATGCAATCTTTTCATTCAGGCTCATCCGATGGTAAGGGCAAAAGTCAGGATCACCTTTCTTGAGCCGACTCTCCGGTCTTTGTGCTCGTGCTCGGAAACTGAGTCTTCATCGCCGTACTACGGAACATTTTCGCATCAAGCCATTCGAACGGATATTCTCTCGCTTCAAAAGCTCTCTTAATGTACGTTGGCACGAGGTGGTTGTTCATACGTTGAGATGACCGGAGGCTCTGCCGTTTGCTGTACTCCGCTGTGGTTGTCGCGGTCAGTTTTGCAGAGCTCAGACGGCTCGCCTTGTCAACCGCCGCAACGATCCCGCATTTTTCAAAGTTTTGCTGCGCTTTTCGTTTATCTGTTTTATCGGTGAAACCTAATTGCTTTTGCCTTTCCTCTTGCAAGCCTTCCGCCTTGCTTAACAACTTCTCAAAAGTCTTAATAGTGAATCCTCGAGGAGAAGTGCTATATCGGGCTACGGATGCTTTTAAGTAAAATGCCGACCGCGTGTCGTTTCGTTCGTGGTTCACACTTCATGCTTAAGTTCCTCCATCGAAGTATGTAATCCACCAAAGTCTCATTCGGCTTCTCGCTTCTCTACCACTAAATCACCTATAAGGATGTGGTGTCGAGCTCCGGCAACGCTTTCATGAAGAGGTTCTCTAGCTTCCGAGAACGTCTTTACCGAACCATTCGTAATTCTCGCATACCCGCCGAAGGCGATTCCCCGACGTACTCCGCCGACGAACTCGTCGAAGAGTAATGCACGTCCCGCCGCATTGCAACAATCGGCACGAAAGTGTGCCATGCCGTCGGGGTTCCCGATTCCGTCGAAGGTCTTCGAACCGCAGGTGGTACGGGCGCCGGTATCACGCCGTCGAATTCTTCCTTGCAAGGCCCTACCCGCCTCCGAATGGATGTCCCGCTCTTCGATTGTGCTGTGCTTCTCGCACCTCGCCGTTCCACCAAGTTCTCGATATCCTTTTCGGTGAATCATACCGTGTTGTATCCTTTTCACCGATCATCCCCACGATCAGACGTAATCTCCCTTTTCTCCGTCTACAATGTGAATGACTTCCCGGTGTCTCTCTATGGTTGTATTTCGACTCTCGAGAGCCGTCGCAGCTACGGCCATCTCTTCCATCCTTTTTCCATTCGAGCGATCGCGTCGTCTTTTCCCGAAGCCGCCTCTCATCACCCCGGCCTTCTCGCGCCCAGAGCACCGTGCGAAGCCGATGAAGCTCGTGTCTCAACCATGTCGATTTCTCGCGTATTCGTCGTCCATGAATTCCGATGAATCAATCTCTGCCTCCGAACTTTCTTCTCTTTCTTTTGCCAATCAAGCTCTGACATATCGGTTCTCAACTTTTCCACGGCATCTTCGGGGTCAGGCTTTCGTGTGTGTCTTCGTAAAGGTCAAGCCGTGCGATACCGCCGGTCCCTTTCTCACGAGTCCCCTTCATCGGCGATACTTTCTTCGGACTCAAGTCTCCGGCGAGACTTTCTTTCTCGGCTGTCGTTTCCGCCCTTAACCGCTCAAAAGAGGGACGCCATACCATCCTTCCGGCAAGGCATGTCTAGGACCGCATGGTCCGTCACCAAATGTCGGGAAGGTGGTATCCTCCTTAACTGTGAATCCCGAGATTTACGCAATGTGCGGACTAGCCTTCATTCTTTTATCAGGCTTTTCTCGTCATGATGGCGGGTTCTACTCGGGGCCCAAGACGGGATTCGACCGGCATCCGCCCTATCCTTCGTAGAATTTCCGACATCGGGCAGCTTTTCCTTCTTTGCTAACTTTTCTACCAAAGCTCGTTAGCCGAGCAACCACAGTAGCTTCTGGCTTCTTCTTTTCGTTGCCATCGTTGCACAGCGCGGGGCCGTGGTAATGTGGCAGCAATCTTGCGAATGCTTTCATCTTCGCGGCGGAGAGGGGATGAAACCCCGTCTCCTCCCAAGAGTGGTATGTATTCAGCAAAATGTGTATATTCCTGCCAGCTTCCGGAATTTCCTCTAGGAAAGCAATTTCAGCAAACTCTCCGGCTTCTTAGCGATCCTTCTACTTCCTCGTTTCCTTCTTCGGGTCCTTGTTATGACGGAATCTTGAACCGGACCCGATTTCGAAAACAACGTAAGGTCTTACAGAAGATTTGTACCCTCCACTTCAGAATAAAGTCCATCATAATTCGGATTTCTTTCCCTTTGATTCGGGCAAAAGCTTCCGGGTAGGTGCGTAAACAAATCAGACTAAATGTGGCAGAGATAACAATTCCTTCTATGGACATCGGTACTCCTCCTAGTCAGATCTCAGAGGAGGGAATTCTTGGGTCGATCTAAGGTCAACTCAAGCAATGGCCGCCCTTCGCATAATTGCTCATCGTTGCGAAAAGGGAGACGTCTAAGTGGATCTCGACGTTCGTGTTTTCAAATCCTCGTCCAAATCGGATGATTCCATTGTCGGGCAGCTCATCCTTATAAACAGCGAGGTCCAGTCCGTCGGTGAAGGAGAAAACCGCTGGGGCTTCCATTTCTCGGGCAGGTGTATCTGCCGGCTTTCGCTCCCAAGTTATGCTTCTTTTCTTTAGACGAAAAGAAAGGAATTGGAAGAGTCCGAACTCATTCATGTTTATGTATTTATAAGAAGGAATCACTTATTAAAAGAATCATTTATTAGAGAGTTTGTTTATTTAGAATGTTGTATTCAAAGGTGTAGAGAAGGTAAGGAATCAATCGGAGTTGAAAGGAAAAGAGAGTCTTAAGCAAGACTTCTCGACTCGAAGGATCACTCCAAATCCAACAATTATCAAATCCACCCCCACCCTCCTAAATGAGGTAAAAGGATCTCGGGAACCTCTCCGTTTAGGGTGTCTAAACAAGGCTCCTACCCGAGAGAATGTTGGTTATACTCGTTCAAGGTAGAATGAACATAAGATCCCAACGAAAGAAGGGTACATCCATAAGGACATGGATGCACTACCGATTTTTGAAAGGCACTGTTCGATTAATTTGGAAAGAGAGGAATTTTCCCTACGTAGTCGCCGTGTTATTTGATATTTTAGTCAGGTGATATTTTAGCAAAGTGGCCGCCTACCGTGCTCGTCGGCGAACTTTTAATTTAATTTAAATAAATAATTTGAAATAAGTAGTATTTGATTTTCGAAATAATTTTAAATTCAAGATTTTAAGATATGAAATCAAACCGATCTCACATCCCAAATGTTTATATAAACGAGCACCGCATCGCAACCGTGTATCTATCCCTAAGGATAGACACCGTTTCGATGTAGGGCTCGGTTAAATAAACTAGAAGATTTGTGACATCCGTTTGGTCTCGCGAACCAATTTTATAAGCCGACAATTCCTCCCGCTTAATATGAAAACATTAAAAATGCGTTTATATTATTCTCTGTTTAAAATTCCCTATAAGGGCAAGCCCCTATGCTTTTAATTACATCTTAAGTGACGGGAATCACTCAAGAAAACTCTCGATAATAATCAATAATTCTGCTCTCAAGAATTTCAAAGTTTAAGTTTTCAAGGGACGAATTTTGGAATTTCAAAAGGGATTAAATTTCAAATTTGGAACATTTTTTATTTCTTGGAAATTCAAAGGAAGAAAAGTAAGAGAAATTACTGACTGCTTAACTTCGGTAATCTCCCGACTATCCTATTGTTCAGCTTGGATTTAGGAAAGTCCTAACGTTTATTTAATGTTTTAATTTCGCTAATTTTAGTTAATTGTATTTATATTATACATAAATCATACAAATTACACCAAGATATTATGTTTACGTCAGACGACGACTACCTCGGAATCCTAAGACCGATTAGGGCTTAATTTGCAATGCAAATGCTTCAACGAAGAGTTGAGGATTTATGTCGCACTGTGCAAACTACCCCGAAGTCCTACGGCTTTGGTTGTTTCACCCCTAGGAAAGTTTTGTCAAGTAGTTCAAGTTTTGCCTACGACGATGGCCGGCCGCCCACCAATGCTCCGAGCTCCCGTTTGCTGGCAGAGGTTTAGTTTTTGTAAATCACAAACTCATACTATAATGTTCGCTTAAAACAAAGCCTCTAATTTCAAGTGTTTTTATGTTTAATTAAACAAATCTTAAAGTTTATCAATGTAACCGATTAAGATCCCACCTGCTCCGTCATCCCTAAGACCGTTATTTTTCATCGAATTCACTTACCCGTATGAATTTACTAAACTCAACTAACGAGCTCGCACTTTCATATTTGCATCATGTAAACTCGTTGCCAACACGTGCTACATCATCCGAAGTATTCCCGATCATTCAACGAGACGTTTTAATTTAGTCGTAGTCGTAGTTTCTCATGTTCCGTTTGTACTTAAATCTCTCTTGCATTGCCTTATATTTCAAACGTTGTGAAGGTGAATTTTATCTTGTAGTGTCTTTTAATTTGGGCGAAGCGGGTTTCAAGCTGGGTTTCTGCCCTAAAGGTGGGTTTTCATGCAACCGTTGTTTATCATGCAAGAAAATAGTGCGATGCGATTAAATAAATTACCGTAAAGTAAATCGCAATAAAATAAAAGCGTACCCTGAGGGTCTTCCCGCCATCCCAAGCCGCACTTAAAACACACGCTAGGAATATTTAAGCAAAGTTCAGTAAAGCTAATAAAAGGGTTAGGGTTTCTTACCAAATTCCTAATCCTATGCCTAGTCATTTCCTAGCGACGTCTGAAGTTCCTTTGCTTTTAACAAGACGATTTTTCATCAAAGAACAATTAAGTTCAATTCTGTTTATAAATATCCTATCATATCGAGGAAGTTGCTTAAGAAGAATCCTAAACATCTTTTCAATATTTCTAGGATTGCTTTTAAGTCCAAGAGAATTTAATTATGTAAATGAATCGATCGTCCGAGGTTTTCAAGTTTTCATAACCTTCTCGCTGAACTAGATATTCGAATGTCCTATGTTTCGTTAACATTTCATTTAATACTCCATTTGTGAGTTACAATAGTAAAAGCTCCTAAGGGCAAAATGATATTTAATGATTTCCGTGATTCAAATTTAAGTTCAAATTGACATTTAAGCTCGAATATTGCCTGCGTTATTTTGCATTTATTTTTGAGTTCTTTAAGGTTTTAAAATACTATTTAATTCGACTTCTAATTCAATTTAATTTTAGTTTAATTTAATTCAATTTAATTCAATTTAGTTTGATTTGATTTAATTTTAATTTAATTTTATTTAATTTGATTTAATTTTTAATTTAATTTAATTTTAATAATTTAATTTAATTTAATTTATTTTATTTTATTTTATTTAAGCTAATTTATTTAATTTAATTTAATTTATTTATTTAATTTTATTTAATTTAATTTAATTTTAATTTAACTTTTTTATCTTAATTTAATTTAATTTAATTTTAATTTAATTTACTTAATTTAATTTAATTTTAATTGAAATTTTTGGAAATAGTTTAATGATTTAATTTTAGCTTTTAACGATTAAGCCTTTTAATATTTTAAATTCGAGTTATCATTTTAATTAAGAGTTGAATATTAATGAGATGATTAAATTTAGGATCTTTAAATTAAAGAATAAATCTCTTCCCAATAATATCCCTATTTTAATAATTCCAATTTTATTATTCTCCCAAATTTAATCAATTATTTAATTGGCGTTAATCATTTTAAATCGCTTAATGGGTTTTTACCCTTTAATTATTTAAATTTCAATCATCCAAATCAGGTTAGAATCAAATATTTTACTTGTTAATCTTTTTATTAAACCCAAAGTTTTGTAATTACACAAGGTTAAAATTTTAATTACCATCTCGCTTCCTTGCTCAATAATTTTATAACTCACTAAATCAACTCAAATGAACTTGAAATTTTTATGCGACTTCACTCATATGTCAATAAAGACATGAGAGGAGAAAATGTGATTTTTCTGTATTTAATTTATTTATATAATTATTTTTAGTAGAAATAGAGATTTTCAAGGAAAATTTGATAACATGACCAAGGATAAGTTTCTGTCCTTAAGAAAATTAGGGGACATTCCTAATGACCAGAGGACCACTGGACCAAATTTTGTAATTTTTTGAATTATATTCTTTATTTATTAGAATTATTTTAAGTTCTGGAGTATTAATTAATTTAAAAATAAAATAAATGTTGAAAAATGAATTTTATAATTTTTAAAATTCTCTGATATCAAGGATTCCAGAGAACCAAATTTTACAATTTTCTGATTTTTCTTTGATTTATTATAATTATTTTGGTGAAAATGCTAGAAAATACATTTTTTTAATTTTAAAATTACCCTAGAGCTTTAAAAAATTAATATCTCACCAAATAGACCTAAGAAAAATATGGGGTTTGTTCCCTAAGTGATTAAAATTCAAAAATGTGACATTTTGGTGAATTTTATTATTTTTGTGATTTTTATTATTTTTTAATTATTAAAAATATTAAAATAATATTAAAAATCAACTTTTTAAAATTTGAAATTTTAATTTTCTTAAATTCCCCGATATCAGAGAGTACCCAAAACCAATTTGGTGAATTTTTGAAAGGTATTTTGAAAGTTATAAATTTTTAAAGTTTAAAACGACTAAATTGCTTAATCAATCTAATTAATGTGCTAACCAAGTCCAATTGACTTCAAACTTTTATTGTGTTCCTCTGATCCTAAAGGTCAGTGAGAATTGATTTCTCAAGTCAATTTGATCTATGGTTAACTCTAATTAATTAGGGGCTCATTTTTGGATGTTTAAGCCAATTGGGTTATCTTTAAGTCAATTAACCCAAGTCCTATTTTTCCTAAGTGCCTTCAGCCATATGAATATCACCAAATTTTCCTAATTTATTTCACAACACGCTAATTTTTGAAATTAAAATACTTAAAACAGCAACACGCATTTGAAAAATCAATAACTTTTCATTGAGATTGCCCGACTGAAAATTGTGGAATGTCCCTAAGTTCGTAGGTTTGCAAGCTCTATACCTTCATGCCATGGTGAATTGTGTGAATGCATGGAGAATTAAAACAATGCAGGGAGTAAATAATTAATTTTAAAATAAAATGCTTTATTAAAATTAATTAATTTCTTTTCCACATTATTCTCCTCTCGTCTACTGAAAGCAAGAGTGGTATTTTTATTTTATTTTTTAGGATTTTTCTACACAAAGATATAAATTTTCAAAGTTCAAAGAATTAAATAAATTAAGAAAATCCCTAATTTTCTACTTATGTGACGCGGCGCCGCGTCAACCTCGGCAGCTCCGAATGCACACGCGCGCGCTCCTCCCATTCGACGCCGCCACTGTTGGCCGGGCCGCTCCCGGGACCCGCCGTATCGCTCCGTCCCTTCGATCCGACGCGATCCCCGCCGTCCGTCCGCGCGTACAATGATGGCATCCGTTCATCGTCCCCAAGTGTCCTCACCCGAGAGCCGTCCACACTAAATCCTTAATATCTCACTCGATACTCAATGGATTTTCATGTTCTTATGTTTCCCGCTTTTTTCGATTCGTCTTCAAGAGACGAACACATCTATACGTTATCAGCGCACGAAATTAAGGCATTCAACGAGAATCTCCGAAGCCTTGGAATTAGTTCATACCTTTGCTCGTGAGAAGTGCGGCTTCGATCCGAGAGTTGTCGCACCTTCGATCGGGATCCCGCGCAAGCTCCGCATGAGCCCCCGGTCTCGTGAATTGTCTGGGATGTGATTTCGACCAAGCCCGATCACAAAGCTTCGAGGCTGGAGCAACCGGGTGGCCTCGGAGATGGGCTTTTGCTTCGTGGACACCTTCCTCGTCCGGTGAAGGCGTAGAACCAATCAATCTGGGATTGGCTCACCGCGGAGAAGTGTCCCGGTTTTCGTGGAAATTTCAACTCCGAAACCGAGCTCGTGTGCGAAACGGTGGGATCTCACCGGTGATCAAGTGCTCGAGTATGGAGAATGATCTGGAGCAATTTTGCGTAGTTTCAAGAAGGTTCCGTTCGGGCGCACTCTTCATGGCCGAGAGGTGAGGTTTAAATAGAGAGGGCGAGGGCCTCCCGTGGGAAGTTGTGGCTTCGGATCACTGCTTCTGAGGAGAAGAACAACCATATGGACCACTGTGCATGCAGGGCAGCTCAAAGAAGGGAGAATTCCAAAGTTCGGGGCCTCCCAAGGTTTCGGCCATGGTGTTTTCCCGCGGCCTCGGTGGCCGCCGGCTACGTAATCGTCACCATCTTGTTCGGTGGGTCGTGGCCGGGCTTGTGCATTCAATCGAGGTTCGACATGTGTGAAGTGGCCGAATCAAAGTAGAAAGGGGAAGGGGCTATTTTAAATTATTTTGGTCAACCCACGCAAATGGGTTTGGTGCACCTCCCCAAGACTCCGTTCGGGCCGAGGAGGTCGTGGGTCAATCTCCCATGCGCGGTGGAGTCTCCATCAAGGATTAGGGCAGAAGCATGGTTGAGTTTACATGCTTAAGGTAAAAAAAGGCTTAAGAAGGATTTCAGAAAGGGGTCCTCCTTTTCCATTAAATGGCTCGATCACATGTCAAACTCTCCATGGTTTATGCGGTTTCTGTCCACATTGCAGGTTTAGTGAAGTTTTTTACCAATTTCATAAAAATCGTTTTAATTTTGGATATTTTGGTGAAAATTTGTATGAAGCTTCGATTCGAATGGTTTAAATGATGATTTTGAAACTTGTGGGTGATTTTGATTAAATGGATGATGAAAGGAAGTGTCAGTGTAGCTTTTGATGAATTCGCTTTCAATTCGAAGGAGGCTTTTAGGAAAGTTTAAGGGAAATGGGCTTTTGATTTTAGGATGGGCATTCTTTGGGTAAAGATTTCGGTGGAAAGTGCCTTGTCAAGTAAATGTCATAATTGGTTTATGGATGTTCTATGAAGGGCTTCGAGTCAACTCGGTGTGATTCGAGTCAATCGTTCGACTGCCATTTTGCAAGTGAAGCCTATATGGGTCCAAGTGGGTTAACTTGGGCTAATGTTGGGCTAGAATTGAAATTGATGTAAAATTAATGTCGGGAAATGTTTACGGGAGTGTTTCAAAGAGGTTTCGCTTTGATGGGTTTTGATTTCGTGGGATTTGGGCTCATTCGGGTTAGGCTCGTTTAGTCAAAAATGGGCCTTTTAATTTCCTTTGGGTTGAACTCGAGTGGGGTTTGGATCAAAATCTTGGGCAAATCATGTTAGTTGTTTTGTTTATGGGGATGTCAAGGAAGGTTTAGAAAGATTTGGGTTTAATTGGAGCTTTAATCAAAGTAGTTCGGGGCTAAGTCTGGGTCATGGGTCCAAACGCTTTAAGGCCAAAAGTGAAATCGGGATCCAAAAATGTCAATCAAATTAAGCTTCGATTTGGTCTAGATTGGTGTCGAATGTTTAATTTAAGTTTAGAATTGAATCGACCGCATTCTGTGTCAAAATTCGCAGCAGTTAGGGTTCGACATCGGGTTTACTTTAAAAGTTAAACGTCAAAATTGGGGGTTTTGATAAAGTGGGGTAAATTGACAAAATTGCCCATGGTGTAGTTGAACAAAATGAAATCGAATATTTGGGATTTTCTGGAATTTTCTGGGAATTTTCTGAATTTTTGGATTTTTTGCCATATGATTTTTATCTGGAGCAGACGTGAGCAGCTTTTCTAATTTTGGCATTTTTGGGTATGGATGATCAATTTGAGTGATGTGGAAATGTTTGGGAATGATTTTGAGAATCTTGGGTGATTTGGAAATTTTTAAGAGATTCGGCTATTCGCGCTTCTAGGCACGGTGTTTGGTCCCTGTGTCAAAAATCAAAATTTGGAAAATCAAGACGTAGTGACAAGTGGAACGAAATCATTTTTGTTGAGCCATGAAGCCGATATCAAGCCCACATGAGCCATGAAGGGACTCATTCGGCATTCACTACAAGCCGTTCCTAACCCTCTTACCGTTGCCAGGGTTAAGGACCATCCATGTGAATCACCTGGCATGGAGTCGTGGAGGTCGTGTTTCCGCATAGTGTGTTTTTGTAGTTGTGTGAAAGTGTAGTGTGTAGGTGTAGTGCGTGTGCAAGTCAACCCTTCACCGCATCGTGCCACCCAGGCGGGGGCCCTAAGGCCAAAGAATCCTATGTGAACTCATCCTTTAAACTTCCACATTCGATTTCAACCCTCTGTGTGATTAGTAGGGGTTCACAACAAGCTCAGGAGTTTGCGGAGTTTAGAAGTGGTTTGAATTTCTAAAAGGTGGATCCCAATTCTAGTCCTCTAAGATACCAAAGGAAAAGCCTAAGGCTAGATCCTGCGTACTAAAGAGAAGAAGAGAAGACCTCATCAAAATGAGGTCAATATCTCCAAGATACTCGCATAACATATATCACTAACACGGATGAGGCCAGAGAGAAGTCAAGACCGGCCTTCGACAAGCCGAATGGACTTTGGCGAGCGAACCTTAGCGCCTGCATGTCGAGCGCACCTATCACTTTCATGAGATTAATGAACCGATATTCAACCCCACATTGGAAAGTTCTTTTATTGCTATCTATTTTTATGATATTTTAAAGATAGCGCCCGCCGTGAGGAAAATCACTTCGCATCAATTCGAAGTCATTTTTTCAAGGTAACATGAGTCGAGCAACTATATGCCCATCCGAAGAAATGTCACTGTGACAAGCCAGGTATGCCTTTTGGGTTACATCGTGTCTAGTGCATACATTCAGATGGATTCCATAAAGATATGGGCCATTATCAAAATGGATCGTACCACACAATCGTTAACCAAGATGAGACAATTTTGGGTCACCTCCTTCTATCAAGATTTATCGAAACTTCAACACTATCACCTCCCCTACGACTGAACTAAGGAGTTTACAACCTTTACCCTAGTTGCCTACCACCCCATATGCCTCCACCAAGCCTACCACCACTCATACTTCCCTTACAACCCTACCGCTCTACCTATCTCGCAACCAACAAAACACCATCACAACTACTTAACAACCCCCCGCCACCCCCGCCTCGACGCCACCACCACCTTCGTACATCTTTCTACCTCTCCCCACTGGGATTAACCTATTATTGTATTTCCTTGCTATTCGAGTCATGTTGTAATGCTATTTCTACATTAATAAAAGATCGTTTTTGTATTACATTATTCTTACTACTAGTTCTCGATATCATTTCGTGTCGCAGATAAATTCAATCATATAGTCCTATCATAGGGGCTCTCAGCATTCGCCCCTACCCAATTCCCCTCCACCAAATTTTTTCCTCCCCGATTCCCAACCATAGCTATGCCACCGCGAATAAGTACATCAGCCTCAACCTAGAAAGAGATTCGATGAGAAATATTGTCTACAATGGAAACTAACATAGTCAGATGACGAGAACCATGAAGAGAATAATTTCGACCATGATCGAGAGAGATGTGGGGAAGATAAAGATGAGGATCTTAATCCATTCGACACGGAAGATCACAGAGATGAAGAATATCACGTTACTGCTTACTCCAATATCAAAGGAGGTTTGTTAAGAGGCCCTTATAAGGACAAAGGGACTTCGACATGAAGATACACCTCCAAAAGTATGAGGGATGCATGAACCCCGATGAGTTTATCGATTGACTGCAATCACTCGAATGAATCTATATAAAGACGACTCGAGGACAAATGAGTCAAGCTAAGCTAAAATTTAATAAAGAAGAATGCCTCCTTACAGGAAAATCTACAAAGGTCGAGGAGGAGATAAGGAAGTGAGAAGACAACTAAGTGGGAGAAGATGAAGAAGGCAATGTAGCAAAAGTACCTCTACTGCAGTATCGTCGTGGCATGTTCTTCAAAAATCCACAATTTGGCAAGAACAAGATCTATCTATCAACACCTAGTTTGCCCATCTCAGCCTAAATGAGCTGACAGAGCTGGGGCGCAGCTGACGGCCGCAAGATATGTCGATCTCTCTAAAGCCTATTATTAGTATCGTGGTACAAGCAGCAGCCCATACTGGAGCATTGGAGGATGTCCAAACTCTAGCTTTCAAGGTGGAAAGACAGCTAAGCAAAGCAGAAACAATCGGGCTTCGTACCATCACCTCAAGCCAAGCAAATACTGCACTACTATACTCGATAAAGGGTGCCATGAGAGGAAAAAACAAACACTAAACAATGAATTAATATGGCAGATCGTAGTGGGAAGAAGCCAAAGAAAGGTGGTTCCTCCAATAAAGTGTCACTGAAGTGTTTCAAAAGCATGGTTATATTCACATAACCTCCAACTGCCTAACAAGCCTAGTCGTCACACTCATCGATCAAGACTCTACCGAGGAAGTTGATGAGGAATCGGAGGAAAGTTCAGACGAAGAGCTTCAACTTCACGGAGACGTAGAGAAGCGTTAGTCGTTCGACAAATAATGCAGTCCAAGCCCAAGCGGGACCACTTGGTTAAGGCATAACATTTTTCGTACCAAGTGCATAGTCAAGGGAAATACTACGACTTCAATCATCACGTGAAAGCCGCGAGAACATGGTGTCCACGCTTATGGTTAAAAAGTTATAATTGATTACGTAAAAGCATCCCCAAGGATATTTCGTTGCCAAAATAAGAAGGGAAACGACATGCATGTAGATCATCACTCCTATCGATTTTACGAGACACCGACTACATGAACAGGTATAATGCGACGTGGTTCCTATGGACTCCTACCATATTCTATTCAGTCGTCTTGCGCTTGATCATAAGACTCAACACGACGGGTTCAAGAACACTTATTCATTCAAAAAGGATGGGAAACATATTATTTTACTAATCAAGTAATGATGTTAAAGGCGAGAATGATACATAGAAGACATTAGTTCCCCAAACCACTTTCCGCAGACACTACCCTCTTGAAGGAAGCGAGGAGGAAAGAGAGATACCAATACTACTCAACATTACTATTTAACTTTCTGGATGTTATGACCGACAACCTACCGAAGAGACATTCAACATACCATCGACCTTATACTGTAGAACCAAATTTCCAAACTAACCAACATATTAAGACCTGCCGCAGTAGAGACCACAACGAGAAGTGCTTAACTGCAAGATGTTGGTCAAAGAAAGCACTGTACTCGTGTGTTATCCCCGTGTTCGATGATGCCTAGCCGCATGGATCGTGAAATGTGCATTGACAACCGAGCCATCAACAAGATTACTATCAAGTATTGATTTATTCTATCCCGCCTGATAATCTCATGTACTCGCTTACATGGAGCCACTATCTCCAAGATAGACTTGCATAAGATATATCACTATATACGATGATGCCAAGTGAGAAGTGTAAGACCGCTCGACAAGTGGGATGGACTTTATGAGCGGATCTTACGCCTTTGGTACGTCGAATGCACCTATCACTTTCATGAGATTAATGAACCAAATTATTCCAACCTCACACGGAAAGTTCATTACGTTGTCTATTTTGACGATATTCGAGTATACGTACTAGCTTGAGGAAGATCACTTGCATCACTCCGAAGCCGCTTTTTCAAGGTAACGTTAGTCGAGCAACTATATACCCATCCGAAGAAATGTCACTTCATGACAAGCCGTGTATGTCTTCTCGGGTTACATCGTGTCTAGTGCATATCTCGTATGGATTCCATAAAAATATAGCCATTATCAGCCGGGTTGTACCACAATAGTTAACCAAGATGAGCATTGGTTTCGGGGTCAAGCCTCCCTTCTATCAAGATTTATCGTAAACTTCAACACTATCACCTCTCCTACGACCGAACTAAGGAGTTGATGACAAAGTGGCAGCCCAAAGTAATTTTGACACACTAAAATAAAAGGTGAACCGTACACCCGTGCTAGCACTCGCCGACTTTAACCAACTTTTCGAGGTAAAATGTGATTTCTTTGGCGTGGCGCTCGAGCAATACTATGCCAAGGAGGATGCCTCATCGCCTTTTCAAGTGATAAGTTGAACGAGTCCAAGAGGAAATACTCAACCTACGACAATGAATTCTAAGCTAACGTAAGAGCTCTAAAACACTGAAGTCATTACCTATTGGCAAACGACTTTACACTATTTATAGATCAGCGAGGCCCTAAAATTTCTCAACCAGAGCAAACTAAAAATGATGACGAGCCACTCCGGGTGGAATTTCTAGCTTCATTTCAATTTGTACAAAAACATAAGGCAGAAGCCATAACCACATCGCAGATGCGCTAGGTCGTCGACTCTACCGATCGCATCCATGTGCTCGAGTTGCAGTTTTTCCAAGGTCATAAAAGATCTATATAAAACACGAAAAAGATTTTAAAGAAATTAGGGAAAATGTCGTGAAGCTTTTCGGAAGGGCAATGTTATCGCATAGATGGATACCGCTCCACCGCAGTCGGCTCGTGCATTCCCTAGTGTTCTCTAAGGGAGGCTTTATCCGTAGTGGCCATACCGGCTAATGAAGAGGTCCTTTCGTCAGTGGACAAGACCCTCGCCCTTGTATGAGCATTTTTTTGTCAAAGATGAGCCCAGAGATGTAGAGCGACATGTTGTGAAATGCAGGATTTGTCATCCGAAATAAAGAGCTCTCGGAATGCAGATTATACGCATCACTTTCGCACTCGCAGGCTCCATGGGTGGACATTGTATGGGCTATTTTCATGTTATAAATTCAAAGACCTAAAGGAATAAGGACTCGTAATCCAAAATGGCCCACTTTTTACCCTATCGTTAAACACTTGTTGCCTCTTCACATTGCCGATATATACTTCGTGGGGAGATTGTAAGGTTTGATTTAATTCTCAAGACCATCACCTTCGATTGCAGACGCTAAATTTTTTTAGCCACTTCTCGAGGACATCATGGGGAAAACTTAGCACCAAACTTCAATTCACCTCCACAACGTCTCCACAACAAAAGACGGACAAAGGTCGTAAAATGGAGTCTCGGGAGTCTCTCGAGGCATTTCATGGAAAAAACATAAAACAACGAGATCTTAATCCATCCCTAGCGTAGTTCGCCTATAACCGATCCATCAACCAAACTACCGGACAAAATCCCATTCTAGATTATGTATGGACGCAATCCTCTCATACCACTTCGAATTGGAGCCACTTCGTCATCTTCTGAAATCGGTAAGGACACCATAGAACAAGTTCACAAAATTTAGAAGCTCCATGCATAAGTTGGCAAGGAAATCGTTATACGGAACCGTAAAGATCAAACACCGACAAATAAATCCAGAGAGAAAGTAATATTTCAAGAAGGTTCTCATATGATTTCGTTGAAAAAGGAAAGATTTCCGCATCATTCGAAATCTTAAGCCAAGAGCAACATGGACCTTAGAGTTCTTTCAAAAGTTAAACGATAATGCTTATAAAATCGACCTGCCTGGGGACTTGCAACATATAGCCACATTCAACATTGTTGATTGATACCATACTCTGAAGATCATGGAGCTTGAAAAGGGCGAAGCTTCCTTAACCTCTCGGAGACCGACACAAATGCACCGGCAACCGCCCGAGTGCGGGTGCCGATTCCTTCCCAACAGCGTAGCGTCATTCCCGTGGGGGTTAGAACCTCCTCGTTACTTAGCGGGACCCCGTAGGGGCCAGAAGCCCCACAAGGCGTCACAGGAATAGGTGTTGGGACAAATCACAATATCATGCTCGAAGACTCAGGTGAATGTGAACCATCACAATCCAGTCGCTTCACCCGTCTTTTCTCGGGAAGAGTTTTTTTTTCCTGGATTCTTTTTGCCTTCCCTCTCTCTTCCTTTGTATAGAAGCTTCCTCCATCCGAAGGGAGCATACAAACTTTTGTCCCCCGTGTGTCGAGAGCCAGCTCTAGTCGAGTTATCTTCTAATCTCCTATGTGGAGTCTCTTCCTCGTTAGGCCGCGTCCGACGCACAAAAGGCTTCCGCTGTATCCCGCTTCGAGGTGGTGTTGTAAACTTCCAATCTCCTTCGGCTCTTCTCAATCGACCCCTTGTTGTACATCTCCCCTAGTTGTCTACCACCCCGATACGCCTCCATCACTCTACTCGCACTCACTTCCCCCTACAACATTGCTGCCCTACCTACCTAATTTTAACCAAATGCCATCACAACTACTCAAACGACCCCCCGACATCTCCCATTTTTTTTACCACCCGACGCCACCATGGCCTTCGAACATATTCCTACCTCCCTAACCGGGGGATTCACCTATTATTGTACTTCATTTTTATTCTCGTAGTTGTGTTGTAATCGTATTAATAAAAGTTTGCTTTTGTGTTCCACTATTTTTCCTACTAGTTTCAAAGATTTCACTATATTTTCAAGCTCCAAAAAACCTGAAAAAAATAGAATTGTTAAATAAGTAAGTTTGCTAGGAATGTATTATAAGTCAAAAAATTTCTAATCTATTCTTATGAATATATTTAAAGACCCTAGAAGAAGCCAAGGTCCATTTGTATTGTCAACAAGGGAAATAATGGAGTTCCACAAATCCTTTAGAATTTGAGCTTTATTTTCAACATAGATAACCATAATGAGGAAGTTAACATATGAGGAATAAGAAATATGGCTATGGATACATTGAGTTCTAATAGCTAGGACAGAGAGTCAAATTAGCATGATTCCATTTCACCCATATAAGTCCATTATCAACATAATTAAAATTATCACGTTATATTTATTTGAAAATATTTTAAAACGATTTAAAAAACGCGAAATCGAGAGAGGAGAATCCTTGAAGACGAGATGATAAATAAGATCTAGCTTATTATTTTTGACAAGTCTTCAACAATCAATAATACAACTCTCATTATAAAACCCACAAACATTTTTAGCAAGAATATTTGGGTAAAACCTAAACAAAATTAGTGTTTTGAGTTGCTCCTTTAGATCTACCCTTTTTCGGTCTTAAAAATGTGATAAAAGACGAGGAATAACGGAACATTAACACCCATAAACATCTTGAATGAAGTGAATATCAAAATATATTTGCTCAAGATTTGTAGAATAGACTTCTTAAATAACATCTGTAGAAACTTAACGATTATGAACAAACCAATTCAAAATAAGAGATCTAAGACAGTGGTGTAACATCAGACGAGATAAAGTTAATACGCTGTTTTTACTGTGAGAATTCGTCACCGCAAGACGATAAAGGCCGGTCAGTTGAAATCGAGAGGAAATATGACTGATTTATATAGAGGATAGGATAGTTTGAATAAGAATATTCTTATATTTTTCGAGGATTATAAGACATTCTATATATGTTTTTACTTCAACCAAAAGTAAGAAAAAAGACAATAGATTAAAAGTTTGAGAGAGAAAAAAAATAAAGAGGAAAAGTATGAGAAATTTAATTGCATATAAGAAATTATAAATTTAGTATATTATATATATTATATGTAAATGCCCCTAAATAAATACAGCTTCCTCTACTGCCACCGAGGGTTGAGATATATGAGAATGTGGTGCCAATCATGCCGGGAGGAGTACAGGGAGAAGGACGCTGGAACCTGCAAGGAATGCTACGAGGAGGCAAGCGAGACAGAGGAAGAGCTGAAGCGTGAAATCGAAGACCTAAAAGCCAAGGTTGCCTTCCTCCGCCTTCTCCCGCCTGTCGACTCTCAATGCCCCAATTCCAATTCCGGATCTGCCGCTCCACGGCGTGTCCGAATCACAAGACGGAGCTAACGCCACCTCACCCCCGCCGTCCCCGCCCACCGAGCCGTCCTCGTAAGTTTAATCCCTTTCATCTTTTCTTCGACCATAGATTTTGTTGAATCCGGACCATCTCTTTTAATCCGAGATACATCTTTGGGGGAATGGTGAAATTTTGCTTTGCGAGAATGGTCTTGTTGTTAATTTTTTTCTCTTGGGGACAGTTACATGAGGTTTAGAGGTGGTTTGGTTTCCGTCATTCGTGGGTGGGGTGGTTGGATGCTTGATGTTGGAAATTGCTGTATAGGAAATTAGAGTAAAGTACTGAATACAAGAATGGTTTTGGAGAAATACTTTTGGTTTTATGTTTTCTAGCTTGATTGAACTTGGAATCTTATAGGTCAGTTTAGACAATTGCGTGTCATTTGAAGCTTGTTTATAAGACTCTTGCAAGCACATAAAACCAGAGAAGAAATGCAGAGAGGAAACAGGTAGAGGAAGCTACCCGGATTAATTCATTCTCCCATACTTTTTTAACGGTACAGTAATCCGTAAGTATAATTTTGCCGGAGAAGTTTCTAGAGCTGAGAATTACCTGCCTTTACCTTAGGCTTATACCGCAGGTCAGGTCTGCCTCACCGTTACATTTTCTGATTGGGTTGTTACCCCCTTCAAGCTGATGAGATTCGGAGCAAATCTGAAGTTGGATTGCAAAACTTAATCTTTCTTTTTTGGCAGAGGTTTAATGAAGTTGTCAGCGGGCTGGTCCTGTGTATTAATGTAGTGAATTTGAAGGGAGTCAGATTGTGTTTTATCACGAATGAAGTGGTAGTTGATCTCGATATGCTTGGTATGAGCATAGAACACGATGGCCATCGTTGAGCTGTTGTCATAGGAGATCTTTGGGATGAGGTTGAACCACCAAATTGAACGAGAAGGCGTTGCAACCAGATTATTTCTAAAGTTGCACCCGCTAACAGCTTCACGAAGGAATGGGTAACGACATGTTGCTTTTTAACTATCCATTATATAGGGGTATTACCGAGGACATAAAAAGACAAGTGGTGGACCTGTGGTTTTATTGTGTACCCAGCCCAATCCATCTCCGTGTAGGTGTGTAAGGTTAGATCACCATGTGAGTTCTGAGACCATAGTCTATGGCGCCATGTAAATACCGTAAGACCCGTTCCAAAAGCTAAAAATGATAGTTGGTGGGATTATGCATTTGTTGGCATAGGAGGTTCACAAATAAATGCGATATCTGGCGTTCGGTTGTTAAACATTGAAGTGCTCCTTGATCTGTCCAAATTCAATAGGATTAGCTAAAGGATGAGTGTTATGTTGAACATTGTCTCGCTTGCTTGGCAATAGCGTAGATACCGCTTTACAACCCATCATATTGGATTGGAGAAGGTTTTGAGTAAGATAGCTATGCTGTTCAAGAAATAAGAATTTGTTTATTCGAGTGACATCAATGCCAGAAAATTGAGATACGGTGCCCAGTTGTTTGACTTGAAACTTTGAGCTAAGGCGAGTGGTGAGGAATTGAATTACTGCCATACTTCCCCGGTAATTAATATGTCCTTGACATAAAGAAGTATAAAGACTTTGGGAGCTGAATTTTGTGAGATGAGCAGCGAGAATTTTGTCTTGCTGATGTGACAATCTTCATATATAAAGAAGTCTGAAATAGTTGCAAACCATTGCCGCGGAGACTATTTGATACCATATAATGCCTTTTAAAGTTGGCATATGTGATTTGGAAATTCTGAATCAATATAACTTGTCGATTGCTTCATGTTTACTGTTTCAAGTCGTGTCTTGGAGAAAAGCATTGAAAATATCAAATTGTAACATAGGTCAATGCCTATTGAAAGCAATATAAGAACACATGTATGGTAGTCATTTTGGCCACCGGACTAAATGTCTCATGATAATTAACTCTGTATTCTTGATTATAGCCTTACACGACGAGTATGGCTTTATACCTTCCACCGTCCCATATGAGTTGTATTTCTCGCAATAAGTTTGGCGACACCCAAGGATCGGTTGATTCACAAGTAAGGAAACTAGCCCAAGTACCTTGAACCTGAAGAGCAAAGGTCTTGTCATTCATAGCGTACCCATGTAATGGACATGCTTGGTCGCCCGTGTGTAGGAGGTCGGATCTCGATGGTGTTTAAATTGATGGGGAAGATTTAGCTTCGTAACGAGTTTTGTATGGTCTTCTATGCGAGCTAGCATTCCATGCGATTGAGTGGGATTTCGGCCGGAGTTGCACGGTGTTGGCGCCGAATCGTAGGATTACTGCGTGAGCGGACAATTTTTCGGGAGCGCTGGGTGGCGTTTTCGGTATCGAGAGTTGTTGGACACGTAGCCGGGTCACTTCGAGGTAGTGATGGCGACGGAAGAATACAATTGAGGAACAAGTAGGAGAAGAATGGCCGTGAAAATAGACCGTGATGGAGGTGGCAAAGCAGAGTGGGGGCATGATTGATATTTAAAAATATTTTCGTCAAAGGTAACGTGCCAAGAAATTTAGAACCTCTCAAAACCGGTTGGTAGCATTGGAAGCTCTAATGTCTGTGGGAATACCCATGGAATACACAAGGCTAAGAGCGAGGTGCAAGTTTATGTGTTGTATAAGGTCATAGCCATGGCTAACACCGACATCCTCGAACACTTTGAGATTAGAATAAAGTAGGTTGATTTTGATAGAGAGTTCATATGGGGATTGGAATTCAAGATTTTTAAATGGCATTCTATTAGTAAGATAAGCCGGGGCAAGGATGCGTCTCCTCGAAAATGAAGGGGAAGGAGGCATTGCGAAGCAAGATTCGCGTGGTTTCACGAAGTGCTAATGTTTGCGTTCCACAACCCCATTTTTTTCTAGAGTATGAAGGCACGAGAACGTATAAAGCGTTCCGAGTATACCGTTGTGTTGAAGGAAGGCTTAGCGCTATATTCACCCCCACAATCGCATCAAAGTATACATTTAGTGGTGTTAAATTGAGTGCGAATCATTTAACGAATCGAATACATTTGGTAGTCGTTTCAACTTTATTTATCACAAGGAACACCCAACAAAAATACAAGAAATCATCAATGAAAAGAAATTAGTATTTATAGCCTTGAGTAGATGAGATTGGGGCTAGACCCCATACATCGAGTGTATTAAATGCAATGAAGCATATGCATGTAAAGCAGATGAAGGAATGGGTAACGACATGTTGCTTTTTAACTATCCATTATATAGGGGTATTACCGAGGACATAAAAAGACAAGTGGTGGACCTGTGGTTTTATTGTGTACCCAGCCCAATCCATCTCCGTGTAGGTGTGTAAGGTTAGATCACCATGTGAGTTCTTGAGACCATAGTCTATGGCGCCATGTAAATACCGTAAGACCCGTTCCAAAAGCTAAAAATGATAGTTGGTGGGATTATGCATTTGTTGGCATAGGAGGTTCACAACAAATGCGATATCTGGGCGTTCGGTTGTTAAACATTGAAGTGCCCTCGTGATCTGTCCAAATTCAATAGGATTAGCTAAAGGATGAGTGTTATGTTGAACATTGTCTCGCTTGCTTGGCAATAGCGTAGATACCGCTTTACAACCCATCATATTGGATTGGAGAAGGTTTTGAGTAAGATAGCTATGCTGTTCAAGAAATAAGAATTTGTTTATTCGAGTGACATCAATGCCAGAAAATTGAGATACGGTGCCCAGTTGTTTGACTTGAAACTTTGAGCTAAGGCGAGTGGTGAGGAATTGAATTACTGCCATACTTCCCCGGTAATTAATATGTCCTTGACATAAAGAAGTATAAAGACCTTGGGAGCTGAATTTTGTGAGATGAGCAGCGAGAATTTTGTCTTGCTGATGTGACAATCTTCATATATAAAGAAGTCTGAAATAGTTGCAAACCATTGCCGCGGAGACTATTTGATACCATATAATGCCTTTTAAAGTTGGCATATGTGATTTGGAAATTCTGAATCAATATAACTTGTCGATTGCTTCATGTTTACTGTTTCAAGTCGTGTCTTGGAGAAAAGCATTGAAAATATCAAATTGTAACATAGGTCAATGCCTATTGAAAGCAATAGGAAGAACACATGAAGGGTAGTCATTTTGGCCACTGGACTAAATGTCTCATGATAATTAACTCTGTATTCTTGATTATAGCCTTACACGACGAGTATGGCTTTATACCTTTCCACTGTCCCATATGAGTTGTATTTCTTGCAATAAGTTTGGCGACACCCAAGGATCGGTTGATTCACAAGTGGTGAAACTAATACCCAAGTACCTTGAACCTGAAGAGCAAAGGTCTTGTCATTCATAGCGTACCTACAATGGACATGCTTGGCTGCCTGTGTGTAGGAGGTCGGATCTGGATGGTGTTTAAATTGATGGGGAAGATTTAGCTTCGTAACGAGTTTTGTATGGTGGTCTTCATGCGAGCTAGCATTCCATGCGATTGAGTGGGATTTCGGTTGGAGGTAATGGTGTTGGCGCTGAATCAGGTGGGATTGCAGTAGTGGACAATTTTTTGAGTGGTGTGGGTGTGGGTATCGAGAGTTGTTGGACAGAGTCGGGTCACTTTGAGGTAGTGATGGCGACGGAAGAATACAATTGGAGGAACAAGTAGGAGAAGAATGGCTGTGAAAATAGACTGTGATGGAGGTGCAGCAGAAGGGGGGCATGATTGATATGAAAAAATATTTTCGTCAAAGGTAACGTGCCAAGAAATTTAGAACCTCTCAAAACTGGGTTGGTAGCATTGGAAGCTCTAATGTTCAGGGGAATACCCATGGAATACACAAGGCTAAGAGCGAGGTGCAAGTTTATGTGTTGTATAAGGTCATAGCCATGGCTAACACCGACATCTGAACACTTTGAGATTAGAATAGGTAGGTTGATTTTGATAGAGGAGTTCATATGGGGATTGGAATTTGGTATTTTTAAATGACATTATGTTAGTAAGATAAGCTGTGGCAAGGACAGTGTCTCCTCGAAAATGAAGGGGAAGGGAGGCGTTATGAAGCAGTATTCGCGTGGTTTCAATGAAGTGCTAGTGTTTTTGTTCCACAATCCCATTTTTTTCTAGAGCATGAAGGCACGAGAATTGATGGAGGATACCGTTGTGTTGAAGGAAGTTTTGAAGGCGCTTTTATATTCACCCCCACAATCAGATCAAAGTATACATTTAGTGGTGTTAAATTGAGTGTGAATCATTTTAATGAATTGAATACATTTGGTAGCTGTTTCAACTTTATTTATCACAAGGAACACCCAACAAAAATACAAGAAATCATCAATGAAAAGAAATTAGTATTTATAGCCTTGAGTAGATGAGATTGGGGCTAGACCCCATACATCAGAGTGTATTAAATGCAATGAAGCATATGCATGTAAAGCAGGAAACAAAAATAGTTGTGACTTTTGCTACAACTGCAACTATTATATATAGAAGGATGTATTTCTATGCCCAAGCTGAGTTTAATTTTGGAGAATACCTTGAGAACATCTGGATGTGGATGTTCAAGGTGTTTGTGTCAGAGATTCAAATGTTGTGTGGAGGTGGCAAGAGCGCAGGGGTTGGGTAAAGAAAGGAGATCGAGTACAAGCCATCAAAGTGTATTAAATGCAAAGAAGCATTTGTATGTAAAGCAAGAAACAAAAAAGGTTGTTTGTGAATTTTGTTGCAACTGCGACTATTATATAGAGAAGTATGTATTTCTATGCCTAAGCTGAGTTTAATTTTGGAGAGTAGCTTGAGAACATCTGGATGTGGATGTTCAAGGTGTTTGTTCTAGGGATAAAGTGCTTTGTGGAGGTGGCAAGAGTGCAGGGGTTGGGCAGAAGAAAGGAGATCGAGTACAAGCTATCAAAACTGTTTATCCAGATTAGAGGTTGCTTCGTCGTGCGATCCAAGATAGTAAAGCCATTTTGGTCAATGAGGATAGTAACATTATTGTCATGAATCATTTTATGAACAAATATTAGATTATAGGAAAGAGATGGAACATACCATATTTGAGGTAGGAGGAGCTTATGGTGGGGTGTCTAAAGGATGCCATCACCCGTATGTACCACGGTAGAGATTGATCTGGTGCCTCTTGTTGCCGAAGTAGCAAGTTGCAAGTGGTTAATAGCTGAAGTAAGATGCATTGTAGCACCGAAATCCAAGATCTAATTTGAGGATGTTTTGGAGGATATACTCAAGGTTGGACTGATGCCAACGTGTGGTTGTCGAGTGACCCAACTTGTTACATATTTGGCAAGTCACTGAGAGTTTGGGTGTACTTCGGCAACCCTTGGAACGAAGATTGTTCTGAGTTTTTCCACGGCCTTGAGCAAGTGAGAACGCGTGACCACGGGTGGCTGTGAGAGCTAGTTGAGGCTTGTAAGTTTTGTGTAGTTTCTGGTTATCACTTGCGATGTTGATCTCCTCACTACAGAGAAGTGAATTGAAGTCATCTAAGCCGATAGGAAGTTATTGAGTATGAATTGTTGTCTTCAAGTTTTGTAGGCAGCGGGAAGTTCGTTGAATGTGTAGATAATAATATCTTCACTATCCAGGTGTCCATCAACATCGGTGATGTTGTCGATTAGAGTCTTGATCCTAGAGAGATATTGCATCATTTTTTTTATTTTTCTTTGATAGGTGATGGAGCTCATTCTTTAGCTGGATGAGTCTTGAGCAGTTCGTAAGCTACATGCATTTGGCAATGGTGAGCAAATTTCTGCAGTGGCAAGTAGACGGAGGACATAAGGTAGCATTGATGTGAGCATTATGGAGTAGAGCGCAGCTGTGAGGTTTTGTTCTATTAAGATTCAGGAATCATAATGTGGGTTGCTAATTAGTGAATCCGTGGTTCCTTCTGAGAATTTTGAAGGTCGTGTTGTGCTGCCGTCCAGGAAACTTAATAACCCATCTCCCCTAAAGACTTTGAGGATTTGTTCCTTCCATATTGGGTAGTTGTCTGTTGATAGTGGGGTTTGGTTGAGGTGTTTAATATTCCCTGTAAAAAAATTAAGAGAGGGAGTGATACAGGTGATTGTGTTCAACTCCATACAAGAGGAGCTGTAATCTTGAAATGCTAGAAGTTAGGCATTTCCCAAGGATCGGTTTCACCTAGAAGAACCAAACGAAAAATTAGCAGGAGTGTGGAAGCTCGAATAAGCTTGAGCTCAATGCTCTGATACCATAAAGACTCTTCCAAGCACATAAAACCAAAGAAGAAATGCAGGGATAAAAGAGGTAGAGGAAGGTATTTGAATTAATTCATTCTCGCATACCTTTTCACCGGTACTGTAATCCTTAAGTATACATGTGTAGGAGAAGTTTCTATAGCTGTAGAATTACCTGCCTTGCCCTTAGGCTATACCACTGGTTTTCCTTACCGTAGAATGTGTAGGAGAAGTTTCTAGATGGCGGCTTGCACTGTTGAATTTAACTTCAGGTGCTTGGAAGGAGGGGATAATGTGGTCACCTGACTATGAATGTGGTTCTTTGTGATCGACAACATGGAAGGATTCTGCTAGGAGACGGTGCAGGTACTAACTGAAAAGGTTAATATTGCTTTATTTGGTGGTGGATGGAGAAAACAGTTGTCACAAGTGACCTTAACGCCCTGATTATGGCCATTTCTACTTTCAACATGTGCACCAACTTTATCACACACAAACGTATGCACACACAAAGAGAATGCAATGTAAGTTAAATATATTGTATTTTCATTTTTAATGTTGGTTATAAAATAAATTCATGAATTGATTTATTTATTTATTTGTGTTTGTTGGTTGAGAAAGAAGTGCATTACTCTATATAGTGTATGCTAGGTATTGACATCTGGTAATGGCTTGTATGGAGGCGTGTTCAATAGGGATGGCATGTTGGCACAGGGTCAAAGTTATGGTCGTTGTTAGGGTTGTGGTCTAGGATGACTTAGAATGTAGCGCTTCAAGGATGGTGAGGTTGGGTGGGAGATGACGCAAACCACATGTGGAATAGTTATGTTCCAGTTACGGAGGGGAGACGAAACAAAAACTTAGGGATGAAGAAAAGGGTAGGGTAGCTGAATAAAGGAAGAGGAAAGGAGGGGTCGGGTAAATGAAGATAGGGGGAAGAAGAAGCGTTAAGGTTGGGATGCTCGCCTATTAATTTGTCGTTTGAGGGAGGCGAGACTTAGCTGAGAATTGAACAACAGCGTTGAGGGAAGCGGAGGATTACTCTCAGGATTGCGTGGTTGGCTAGGCCAAAGAGCGTAGCAAGTGTCTGCATAAGTATTAAGTCGCGATTGATGAAGACGAGGAGGAAACTATTGCTCGTGTGCTGTCGAGCAAGGAGGAAGCTCGGGGAGGATCGATTTAGCACGGGAGGAAACGATCGAGGGAAACCATGGTGCTCGTGAGATTTGATTTGCACAGATGAGAGGAAGAAGATTCACGCTGTGTAGGATTCGATAGAGGTAAGATATATTAAATAATTTTATTATTAAAATTTATTAATAATAATGATAATAATGATAATATATATATAACATAATAAAAACAATAATAATAGTCAGATATTTTTTGAATAGCGATGTTAGTGGAATTTCATAAATTAAATACTTAAATACTTTATTAAATTAATAAATTTTTTATCATGTTTAGGCCTTTTATTTTAGAAGAATCGACATTAAGAGCAAACTAAATGTCTATTGTCGAGATGATTATTGTTATTCTCAAATTATAACATCAACTTCTAAACTAATTTTATGGGTTAATTATGCTTAATTAATGCAATTAATTGTTCTATTATTAACATTTTATTGGTCATTTCGATACAAATGTTTATAATCTCATAATATGAAACAATTAATGCATTATGGTTTAGTGATATGAAATTATGAATGATACAATCTGCATAGATTGCTTGCATGTGCACGATTTATTATGATGGAATCACCCATTTATGGTACTAGTGAGAGAACACTAATGTATCTGTGCACTTATATGGAACATGATATTAATATTGATGTGTCTTAATTGACATAATTTGTAGATGGTACTCCTCTGACGACTGTATAAATATGAATTGATATTGATATAATATTGATATAAACTATTTTAATAGTATGTTAAATATTTATATTGATTTATAAAGATGTTTACTTGGCATGCATATTGTTTTTTTTCCTATAATGTTGTAGTTTAGGAGTATAAGCATTCACTGACTCGTTTAACTTATTATTATTTTAAACTAATTTTTAGGTTAATTAAGCGGTTAAAGATGAGCGATAGAAAGAAAAACGTTTATTGTGATGGGACAACCATGAACGAGATAATATAAATTGAACCGCTTTAATTTAATTTGATTAATGACTCTTTCTTCTGTTAAATTGTAGACGAATATAAAAAAAATAATTTCACATTGTTTCATCTTAGTTAATTCCAAGTCTCGGGTTGCGTCGTGACACAAGTGGTATCATAACACAAAGTTTGGTAAATTATCACAATCTCAATGAAAGAGACAATAGAAAAAGTATAAGAAAATTTTTAAAAAATCAAAGTTAAAATTAAAATTAAGCTTAACTTAAATTAATAATTATATCCATTCAGACATGGTTATACATTCAAAAATATAGAAGAAAAGGGTTTGACAAAAATTTTTTGATAAATCATGTTGCTCTGCTTAATAAGAAATGACTTAAGGTTAATTTATAAATTTTGAGGTCTAATTTTTATAAATGAGAATGACTATGACGTTCCTGTTTCTGTTACCTGGGAAAAGAGGAAACGAAGAATTAAAGAAGAGGAAGAAATGAGAAGTCGAGCATCCGAGAGTCGGAGGAGAGGAAACGAGCAGATGGAGCAAAGAGTAAATGAAGTGGGTAGGAAGTCGAAGAGGTGAATTTGTCTATAACTCACATATAAGACGGGAAGGCAATCAGAGAGCATAGGAACAAGGAGTAGTGTACTCGAAGAAGCGACGTAGCCACCAATGCTCTTACTTGAGGGAAGAAAAGGATCACATCATTTCGGGAGTGAACCACAACGTCACAATCGTGCCAAGTCAGAGGGGACAACGACGTTTTTGTCAAGCTCGAGAAGGAGGAAGAAGCAAACATGTCGAGAGGAAAAAGCGATGGGATGACCGTGTCTTCTTGCTGTTGGGAGCCGATGATGGTGTCATTAGAGTTCACACAAAGGAGAAGTTCTATCGAGTCGAAGTGGAAGACAAAGGAAGAGCTTCAGTCGTGCGCTAGCCTACCAACGAAGAAGAAGAAAGGAACGAGCATCACAGAGGAGCGAGAGTTGAGCTCAGGCGCTGAAGCTCGGGAGAAAAGTTGTGAGAGAGATCCCATTTGGTTTTGATTATGGAAAGTTTTATTAAAGTATTTTAATAATAATAATATAATATATATTTGTTGAATAGAAAAATAAGTATAATAAAATAATTGAAATTTAATAATAATGAAAAGTTAATAGTTATTTGAAATAATAAAAAAAATTATATCATCTTAGGTTTCCACTTTAGAAGAGTCAACGTCGGGGTAAAATCTTATTGAATTAAGCATCATCGAGGTGAGTACTTTTACTTCTAAATTATTGTAATAATATTGTTTTTTTTTCTAAATCAATTGTATTAGAATGTTATTATTCAAGATATCTTATTACTGCAACTAGAATATGTTTATTCTGTTTAATTATTTAATTTTATCATTTTGAAATGTATGTAAATGATTTGCATTGTTATATTTGTTTACTACACATATATGTTATTGGGTGATATTTATAATGTAAATGAAATGATCTTTAGTATACTTGCATTCGCATAACTGAGTATGATGGAGTGACCCCTTGATGGTACTAGTGGGAGAACACTAATATATCTGTGCATGTATATGAAAAAAATATTGATATTGAAATACTTTAAGTGATACAAACTTTTAGATGATGCTCCTGTAATTCTTGTATAAATATGAAATGATATTAATATAGACTCTTTGAATAAAATGCTAAATATTTATATTGATTCATAAAAAAAACTTAACTGACATGCATGTTTTTTTGTATCACTTTAGTTTAAAAGTATGAGTATTCACTTGCTCGTTTAGCTCATTATTATTTTCAAACTAACTTTTTAGGATTAAGTGATTGAAAGATTAGCAAAAGAAGGGAAAATATTTATATAAGACGCGGACAACCATCGATGAGGTAAATTTAATTGTATTGCTTTAAATTAATTTGTAGTTTTTATTTCATATGTTAAGTTGTAGATTAATATATCCTTGATATGGTGGTTTAGCTCCGGTGACGAATAAATTAGAGAGTCGTTTTAGATGGTTTAGTCAAATTAAACGTCGACCATCTGAGGATCATATTAGGAGAGTAGATATTTTATATTCGACTTATGTTAAGAAAGGTAGAGGTAGACCTTACTTGGCCTTATTGTATATAAAGTGATCTTAATTTATTAGAATTAAATGAAAATATGACACTAAATAGGACGCAATGGAGGAAAAAAGATTCATGAAGCCGACACCACTTAGTGGGATTAAGGCTTTGTTGTTGTTGTTGTTGTAATATTGAAAATTTAATTCACAATGCCTGACCGTCCGTACCGAGCATTGGTTAATTCCAAGCTCCGGGTTGGGCCATGACAATAAGGCGTTGCGAGGACGGTGAGGTTAGGGTTGTACTTGGATGATGAGGTTGAATTAGGGGACGATGAGGTCATGTAAGGAAGACAAGGTCAGGTTGGGGTTGGAGATGGGTATCACGACGTTGAATGGGAAGATTAGGTCTTTGAGACCACGTAGGATCCCTACATTTGGAAGTTAAGCAAAAATGAAAATCTTGGGGTATTATAAATGTCCAATACAAATACTTCGCATTTGCTTCAAACCAAATACTAGAAAATTAAAGTCATGTCTTTCTTTTGCTTTTCGCCTTAAATACACAAAAGCAGACAACCCCTTGTCTTTCCATAGTGCATTTATTTAAATGCATTTACAATGAGATGTATGTTCCATTAACTAGTTACATGTTTCCATTTATATATAAATGTTATAATCGATTTGGGTGCAGTTGGATGCCTCCTTCCATCCAATAATTCTATATGAATCACAAAAAGAAAGGAACCATCATGCGATGAGGTGTGGGTAAAAAATCATGAGTTGTTCGTTTAGATGGAAACTCCTTAACAGAAACATCATTTCTGAACAATAATTAGATGTTTTGCCTTGCTGCCTTGGAAAAGGGTAAATCCATATGATCAAGGAATGATTATGTGGAGCTCACTAGTTGGGTTCTACCATAAAATTGAAATTAAGCAGCTTGATTTTTGTTGGCAAGCAACAACATTTGATTGCATTTTATATACACGGGATGTTATTAGTGTCAAATTTATAGTCCCATTCCACAACACCCACTTCATTATGTTGTGCCTCAGTACGCCAATGCTACTAACCATATCTCAAAAACTACTTCCTTTCTTGATTCTCTGTCTTCACTTCCAATTCTTCATGAAAACTGTTCCTTTGCAATGTTTCGGGTCCAAGGTATTACTTTGGTCCCTGACCCAAATCAAACATGATAGCTACTAAGGTTGAATTCGTCACTGCCACTGGAAGGTGACTTGATCTATTGGCTTTAGACTCCACAGTTTGCACCGAAAAATTCGAGTTGGTTATATAAATTCTTGACCATGAATGTGGTGCTTTGTGGTATAGATTAATGAAGCAGTATATCAAATGGTGCAGGTTCCAATTGAAAAGATGAATATTGTTTTCGTTGATGAGGTGATGCGGAAAATGGTCACATAGGTTATCTGAATGCCCAAATGAAAGAGAGAGAGAGAGAGATTTTATTGTACTTTTAAAATACATCTTAATTTAAAAATGAGTTTCATTGTGAAGAACTTAAAAAAGTTAAAATATATTACTTTGTTTAAGGGGGATTTGCATACATTCCACACAATTCTTATGTATTTATATGTCCAACATCTAAACTTTAATATTTACTAACATAACATTTAAGTGTTTGACAGCACATCAAAAATACCCGTAATACTAGCTTTTTTAAGGTGAAATGTACTTTTTTATGTATGTGCTTTGGTGTGATTTTGGCACTTAACTGTTATGTATATGTAAATGCCAATTGTAGGTTTTATATTTAATAAATATAAATTGTGTGCTATGGATGTAAATCTCTCTCTCTCTCTCTCTCTTTTTTTTACTTTTGAGTTTACTTGATTGCAATTATTTAAGACATTTTATTCTAGATGCAATATTAATGGAATACATTGTGTTTTAATTCTTAAAGTTGTTGGATAGCTGTAAAATAATTCCACAAAATCAATTAATTGAAAATGAAATAAATTACTCTATGCATGGCCCAATAGGGATTGTGGCTTGATGATGATGTGGATGGTGGTGCTTCTATTGGGGATGGCATGATGGCACAAGGTTTAGGTTAAGGTTTAGTTTCAAGGTCATGCTTAGGGATTACAGTCTATAGTGCTTCAGGGATGGCGTGGTGTGGGGTCATATAGAGATGATGCAATCGGTCGGGGTTGGGGTCATGGATTGCAATGTTGCAGTCTATGAGGTCGTGTGAGGATGGCGATGTCAGGATCAACGATAGGGATGATTCTGGATTGGGATCAAAGTAGGAACTATGATCATTCTTTTATGCAGAGCAGCACCAGTGGGTCTCATGAAGCACCTCACCTTTATGTGAGAGCACTGTTTCCATTTCGTCTCTTTTTTAGTGTATTTTGAAGTCATTGTTTGGAAAATTTTGTTTATGTGCATGCACTCAAGGGTTCTCCACCTTTTTTCTTCCATTTCTTCTGTGTTTCTCTTACCCTGTGCTCTTTTGCTTCTAAACTTAAATACTAAATACAACTTGTCAAGATGGGAAAGAAGGTCGGAGACTTTCAAGTGAGCTTTCAAGAATCAAACGAGATAACTATTAATTCTATGTTGATATCACCTGATAGCTTTTTTTGTTAATATTGTTGATGTTATGGGGTGGGTTCTTTGTCTCATTTGGTTCTATTTATTCATACTTTGGCAAGACATTTGTTCTATTAATTACTGACATGGATTCCATTCAGATAAGCCGGTCCCCCGTCTTCAAAGCAATGCTGGAGACCGAAATGGAAGAGAACACAAGCGGCATGATTAAAATCTATGACGTCTCATACGAAGCTCTTCGTTCCTTCGTCAAATACTTGTACACTGCAGAAGCACTCCTTGATGAGCAGATGGCTTGTGATCTCCTTGTTCTTGCGGAGAAATACCAAGTGAAGCATCTCAAGTCTTTCTGCGAGAAATTTATGACTTCCAAAGTAAACAATGAGAATGCAATTGCAAGCTATGCCTTTGCTCATCAACACCATGCTAAGCAATTGATTGAAGCTGCCTTGTCTTCAATCTTGGAGAATATATCCACATTAACTGAAAGGGAAGAATATAAGGAGCTTTTGGATAAGGATCCCCGCCTTGTTGTGGAGATATATGAAGCTTATTTGACTAGGCAGGTGAACACTGCAGAAAAGTAAAATATTTTTACCGAACATTTCGAAATATGAAGGAAAGAAATGTGATTGTCTTCTAGTTTACGCAGACTGTTCTGGGAAATTCAAATTCAAATTTCATCTTAATGTCTTGTGTTGTTCTTAGCAGCTTTATGGTGAACATATGTTTGAGTTATGAATATCAAATTACAAAAATAAAAAGTGTGGCAGCAATTTGAAAAATTAAAGTGAAAAAGTTGAAGAATTCAGGTTTGTACATACTACTGATTTTCAGGTAAGTATATATAGAGGCATTTACATACATACCACCTAATTCCTATGTGTTTACAATTTTAACACCTAAACTTATATTTACATTTAGACCTTCCAAATCTTTCACATCACATTCAAAATATCACTATTTTAACTTTTCAAAAGTATACTACACCTTTTTCATGCATAGGTAAGTTGATCTATATGTATATATTGTCACGCGTGATCTGTTGGTAAAACAGTCTATTTGAAGGTCGTGAGTCTCATCAGGTCACAGGTTTGAATCTTCTGCTGGCTAGTTTGCTGGTAGTGAGGGCGGTCCTTGAATAGTTAGATACATGAGGGTGGTTGGGGGCTTGCATAATAGTCTCTAACCATTCCTTATATATATAATGGTTAGAGGCTTATATGGTGATGGGTAAAATGAGCTATGCAGTATCGTTGAGATTTTATAATAATTGGGGCTAATAAAATATAAATCTCTAAAAGTTCATTAATAAAATCAAATATAAATAGACAGATAATAACAGTAGATGAACTCAATGCCAAAAATAAATAATTACATACATGCCATCCAAAACATTGATATTTTCAAACTATTCAGCCAAGCGACTTATTTGAACTATCAAACTGATGTATTTACGCATGCCACAATCAAATCATTAAGAATTTGATAAAATTGGAAAATATGGATTCGGGCTTTAACATGAAGTTTGATATTTGAGTAATATTTGAAAATTGGACAAGAGATGTTAGTTCATTTAGAATGTATGAACTTTTAAGAATGGATGAAAGAGGATAGCTCTTCTGAAAAATTTTATAAGTATAAAAATGTATGAATTTTTAAGATAAAAATTAATTAGATTCAACGATCACGTGAATCTTAGGCGACGTTGGCTCGAGCTCAACCTCCTCTGTCTTATGGTGCCTAAAATTGAGAATGATTAGGTCTCTCTTCTGTGGTACTTGCTCGTGTGCAACTATGTCTCTCGCTTACCATCATGCCTATTGAATAAATTAAATCGCTAATATTTTTTGAAATAATATATAATTATAATATTACAAAATATTATAGTTTATCTATTATTTCTTATATCAATTTGGTAAACAAGTTAACCTATTATGTCATACGTGACGGCACATACGGCAAATCATGTGTCGCTATATTGCTAATTCATCAATTATATTTGTGTATTATTTTGTTAGTAGTAAACCACTTCTATATGTTTGAAGTTTAATGGAACAAGCTTTATAAAATTAGCCCTTGCATCAAAGTCTAGCCATGTTGAATGTTGGAGAACGGCAAGAAGTTTTTGCTACATAAGCACCCTTAAAATAATTGATTGTAAAATACCATGATACATATTGAAAAATGGTCAACACGATTATAGTCTAATGTAGCTATAAAATGACCAATTTAAGATTATGTGTTATGTTGTATTATCTAATAAATAGTGATATTATGTTGTAGTTGATATAATATATCAATATCTGAATGGAGGGTTCTCTTCATGTGATAGACTCGACGTGGTTACATTTATACCAACCAGCCGATCATAAGCATTTTGTTTTGTATTCTATTGGTTTGTTTGATGTTGGCTGAAAATGCAGATGTTACTAATGTTTCTTATATAATACATCTTTTGAGACATTATGTCTATATCGCTAATGTCGATTACTTTTAATTATTTTCTTAAATTCTTCTTGAGTTAGCTTGAGTAAAATTTTTGTCACCCATAAAAATATGTCTTTATAGCCACAAGAAATTCTAGCATGGTGATTGAAAACTATGTAAAGGCCTGATAAAATGAAAATATGGGCAATATACAATATAAAAAAACTAGTCTAAATAGGTGGAATAATCGATAAAAAATTTTCATTCATAAAATAAATGACTAAATTTCTAGCAGGAATTTTGGGTTGAAAAATTGATGGATATTTAGTTTGTTCATCATTCACATGTCTCCAGCTAAATTATCGACAAAAAACCAGTCAAAATAGTTTCTAGAGAACATTTCCGTCTGTTAGTCTGTCGATTTACAACTTTATATCAATGCCTGCAATTCTCAGTTTCTCTTTTCTTTCTCATTCGCTTTCACTCTCGTTCAACGACTCCTCTCAGCTATAGACACTCGATTCAATCTAGGTGATTACTTTTTGTTTTTGTTTTTTTGTTTTTTTTTGGGTGAAATTTAAGGTAAAACTCATTCTCTCTCTTATACTTTTTTATGAGATTTTTTTAGTTAAATTTATATTTTTAGAGAACTGAATTTTTTTTGAAAAATATTGAAAGCCAACTGGAATTTGCTATATATTTGAATTTGTTATGTTTATCTTATATTATATTTATATTCAGAATTCAAATTTCCTATCTATTCTTGTTTAGATGTATTACTGAGGATTATGATTCATCGTAGACTTATTTAAAATTGGCAAAATTATAATTGATCATTCTAAATGAGATCAGTTTAAGGAAGACTCACATACATACTACTCGATTCATATGTAAATATATATGTAACACCAAAACATTAATTTTTAAATACATACCGCCTTTTTGTATTATATGCATGTTGCTGATGATGAACATGACAATGAATTGATGCATTACTACTCGCCAAACCTTATCTGATACTAGGGCTGTCAAAAAAGCTCGTTCGCGAATAGTTCATGTTCGGTTCGTCAAGGAGTTCGTGTTCTATTCGTTCGATAAGTAAACGATACGAACACGAACACATTTTTTTTTGTTCGGTTAGTTTAATCGAACCAAACACGAACAGTGATGCGTTCATTCGTGTTCAAATCGTTACTGTGTGAGTTATAAAATAATTAAAAATAATAATATATAAAAAATTTATGATATTTTAAAAGATTAAATTTTATAAATTATAATATATAATATAATAATAATAATAATACATTAATATACTATATTAGTAATATACTAATATAGATATTATATATTTATATAATATAAGTTATATAATTAATATAATATATTATTTATATATATTAATATTATGGGCCGTCAAACTGGCTCGTTATTCAGGAACAGCTCGTGTTCGACTCGTTCGTTAAGAAACGAACACAAACAGTAACTTCACGAACAATTTCAAACACAAGCTTATTTCAAACAAACTAAATTTCAAACGAAACGAACAGAAACACAAGTTCTGTTCGTTGGTGTTCAGTTCATTTACACCCCTATCTCGTATCTATTACATTTTGAGATATTGGGCAAAGATGAAAATTATGTTTTACAAATATATCAAGGTTCAACTTTATAGTGTTGACCAATTCCCTTGAATGACTATGTATCACTCTCGAGAATGTAGCCAATAACTTATTCTTATTTTGTATGCAAATTTTGTTTTGCATAATCAGACCCGCTTAGGTACCATTGTTCAATTTTTTGATTGTGGTGTTGCCACAATTATCACTTCCGTGATCGGTGCCTATGATTTATATCATATCTATTATTTGAGCCCTTTTTTTTTAAATTTTTTTAAGAGAAACTAATGATTTATTTGTAATTTTTGTTACCAATTTTTGGTTTCTTTATGATGGACTTTTTCATTTATGTACTCTTATAATGTTTAGGCGGTATTTGCCTGCGACTTGGATTTATAAAACCCTGATTGATCAAATATAGCACGAGATTGAGGAACTGTGAGCGACGACAAAATAAATCTGCCTCGTAATTGAGAATTTATGTTGTAAAAGATAAGAACTTAAGAAAATTTAGGCGTTGTTTGGTAAAACATACTATTAATAGTATTTAGCGACGAGTTTAGCTTAAATCAAGCCAAACATAAAATATCTGAACATGAAATCTAGCACTAATGTAAATCTAATTTTCTCTCGTTGTGTATATTTATATTTATCCTTGCGGAAGTCTTCTTCTCGATGTAAATCCGAGTACGAGGAAAAGATGTTGCATTTAATTTATTGTTGTTATTATTATTATTATTATTTAATGTTTAATTGGATTTAAGTTATATTCATACTTTTTTAATCAATGAAATCGATTAGGCTTTATTGAAAAAAAAAAGTTTTAGCTTTTATAAATTTAAGTGGTCCCATTATGTGGGAAGATTCTTATTTTCTTGATGTTGCTGATTAATAGTAATTTAGGGTTTGCTTTTGGAGTGGGGAATGAGAAGACCTTTATTTCTTGTTGCTTGTTTTATCGACGCTGCTTACAGAGGCCGAGCGGCCTAGCCCTGCAACGCACCGGTGGAGCGCTTTCTGGAAAGATTGATCACCGACGAATATTTTTATTATTTATTATTTATTTTTTCTGGTGAGCTCTTCTTCGTTATCCAAATGTTGTTATTTTGATCGTTTGATGCTACAATTTTTTCTTTTTTTCTTTTGAATGATTTTCTGATGATTCAGATCTGGGAACTCCAAAAACATTTTTCTCTGTGTTTTGATTGATTAGGTTTTTCTTGGTGATTGCGTTAATCGTGTTTGTAATTCTCTTAGGAGGAATTACTTGCAGAACTAGAATGGCTGTCGCCGCAGTTCATGCCCGCTGTTTTATGAGTTTTATGTATTTATGAGGTTCAGTTGTATGTAATAGAAATGGAAATTGAAGTTTGTGTTTCGGTCTTTCTGAAGGAAACTAGGTGAGTTATATTTGGGAGTGGGATGCGAATGGTGGATGGTGTCAGTATGATTGGGATTTTCTTATACTTTCGTTATTTTAATGATTATCTTGGGAGTAGTTGCTGCCATATGATCTAAAAGTTACTTTTAGGGGTCCATTGTGTGTGAGGAGATTAACGTCCTAACTTCGAATAAGGATTATCATATAGATTGATAAAAATGGTTTTATAGGATACAATTATATGCCATATATTACAGATGTCGTTCTTTCTCATTTGGGAAAGATGTTGGTACAATGTTGTAGACACAAATCATATATAGCAGATTCTATGGAGGAAGTTAGAGAATTATTTTCATAAAGTTATCTTATAGCCTATTCAATCATTACCGTTTGAGGAGAGAAGTTAAGAGACTAAGAAGCAACATAATCTTGACGTGGATAACATACTTTGACCCCATTAACAAATTTGTCCCAACATTGTTGGCAACGATGGGTGATGAGTTTGGCAGGCATCGATTTTAGTGTTGAAGATATGCATTGACTTTAAAGAATATTTGGCCTGATAGACGATGGTAGGTGTGACAAATGATGAAGTTGGAGAGTGTTGGTGATTAGAAGACTAGGATTGAGCAACAATGGTCGGGCAATCACATTTAAATTGTGAAAGTGAAAGATCATAGTTGGACGACTGTGATTGAGTGGTTGTAGTTGGGCTACTATGGTCGGGCAACCATAAACGTGTTGTTTTTCGACTGATCATAGTCAGGTGGTGGTGAAGTGATTGTAAAAGAGGCGAAGAAGGTCTTGCATCCATAGTTGAACGATGATGTTTGAGTGGTTGTAAACAGGTTTTAAAGATTAGGTGATTGTTGAAGAGTGACAGTGGTTGAGCGACCATAGTCGGATGGTTGTGGTCAAGCTATATAATTAGATGATAGAGGTTAGGGTTATCATAGTCAATAGATGAAGTTTAGGGCAATTATAATTAGGCAATAGTGGTTGCTTGATCATGATCAGGTGATGAGGGTTGGGCAATTATAGTAAGGCGACAGTGGTTAGAGAACTATAATCGAGTGATCATGGTTGGGCAATCATAGTCAGAGGACGCATACCAACATATATGACACTGACTCTTTTTGATCTTATTTTAGTTTTATATTTTTCCATTTTTATAAAATATTATGGAGGGTGAATGGATTATTGTTTTATATTGAGCGATAAATTTTAATGGAATTTCTTATATTTTGTATTATCCATAATAATATTGTGTTTTTATTTGAATTTATACCTAAAGTGATTTGAGTAGAGCTTATGTCCATTTTAAAATTGAGACCCTCCGAATTAAGGATTGCTTTCAATGCAGCCAATATTGTTATTTATGTTATTAACTATCAATCATTGAACATTTCAACTCTGCTTGCTTGCCTATAGAAATCAAGTTTATAATTTATGTATAGTTTGAGTTCATCTAAGAAACTGATTATGTTGTCTTTTTTTATTCTACCTTACGCATATATGATCATTTTTAACTGTTAAAATTTGTGATTGCATCTTGTAGGCAAGATATCAAGAGTTTGCATTTTTAAAATGAATTTTCTTTTTAAGGGCATTAAAATTTCTATTGCAATAGATTGGTGAAGACTATGAGTGTTCGATTCCCAAAAGAAATATTGCATTTCATAGGGATTAAGATCATTTTCCATTTATAATTTGGTTGCAGTTCATTTTTTAAATATTGCGAAAATCATCAATCTCATCAGCTTTATTCCTTGTAGGGAGGAGAATTTTATTTACTTGTTAGGATTAATCTGAGTATCGAGTGAGTTTAATGGCTGATGCATTTTTCAAGGAAGTGCGGAGTGCATGTTTTTTGAGGTAATTATTTAAAGTTCAATTTTTTTTGAAAAGATTCTCACAACAGTTTAAAATTTTGCCACTATTTTTAGAAGAGTACTATTCTCATAGAAGTACGGGAGAGTATTTGATTATTGATGGTTGACACACCCACAGGAGATATACATGCTCATTAAGGCATTTGCAATAGTTTTGGTTGATGCATTCTTCAAAGATGAGCATACATGTCAAGGCGCTTGCTTGTTTTTTATCATGCTCGAGTTTAAAGTTGCACGTGATGCTTTTTGGAGACTTAAAATTATCCAGATTTAACTGTTAATGTAAATGTTTCGTCCTTAAGATGCACTTGAACTCTGATTTGAGCTTTTAAAGATTGCGTGTTGCATACTATATTTTTTATTATGCATTTTAAACATAGTAAATTTTGCCTACTTGGTTCACGTTCAATTCACTTTTTTCTTTTTCATGTCGACCCCATGAAGGGCACTTCCATCTTTAAATAGGATTAACCCCACACACACCATCCCAACTCCTCTCCTACGGTAGCTAGAGTTTCATTTTTGCTTATAACCTTCTAGGAAGATTGTCTTGGAAGTATAGTGAGAAAGCTCTTTTCATGTTTGTAGGATAGCTACCAAGTTCTTTGCAAGTCTCATTTATGTTTAATATATTGTTTAACTCGGTTTGTTCAATACATCACATTTGTCATTTTATTTTTATTGAATTTTCATTTTGTTTCATTTTAAAATTATATTTGGTTTAACACTAGGCATGCCCATCATGCTCAAGGAAGAATGCATGGCTGGTGTAAAATATCTTTGTTGGGAATCTTTAAACCTATCACACTTAAAAAAAGCGGCACCTAGCTGAAAAAATATGATGCCATTCCTTTGTGCTTGACACTATTGTCGATGAATCTATAATGCTGTTGTAGTTGATGTCTGATTGCTATTGTAAGTGATTTAGGTCTCTTGTACAAAATTTTGAGTTGTTATAAGCAACATCCAAGTCCTCGTGTAGAAGATATGTTGTAGACACCATGAGTGTTGTTGTAGATGGGACAGATTTGTGATGAAAATGCAATCTTTTTCTTGTTTTGTTTTTGTATTTTTATTTTATATGTATAAAGAAGGAGATAGAGAGGAAAAGAGGTAGGAAGGGAGAAGAGAGGGAGATAACATTTGGATTGGGGTTGTTGTCGAGTTGGTAATTCAGATTGTTGCCTGGTGAGGTAGGATGATACTTTTCCACTGATTGAATTGATGAGGAATTGTTGAACCGAGCTAATTGGCAATCAGAGAAGCAAGATGAGGGTGTGACAGTCTAATGATAGATTTATTGTTGAAGAGGGGTTTTGGCAAGGACGACATTGGAGTTAAGATGGTGGCAAGTTTGTTTTTTAATTTAGAAAGGGTTTGTTGAGATTTGATTCTGGGCTGAGTGGGTAATTGAGTATAGGTGGATGGTAGAAGAGAGTGTCAAATGATGCATTGCTGGAATCAGAGCAAATCATGTTGTAGTTGGAGGTTGAGGTGTAGAGGTGTTGACGAGGTTTGTACAGTTGCAGGATTTATGTCAGAGTGATTTTAGATGTTTTAAGAGATGGTGTGAGTGGAAGCACTAGGAGGGGCTAGTGGTCATGAGGCTCTTGATAGTGATAACTAAGCAATTGTTATTTGACTGATAACTAAGCAATTGTTATTTGACTTTGACAGCTATAAGAGGGGTCCGACAACGATAGTTATGCAGTGGAAAATTCTGGCCATCGATGATGAATCAGTGTACCAGTTGTTTCAACAACAAAAAAAAAGGAGGTAGTGTCACAACTTAACCCGGGTTTGGAATTAACCAAGACGATTACAGATGGCCGAGTGGTTAGAACTGAGTTTTCTATATTCATTTACCATTTAACAAATGAAAAATGCACTACTCAAATTAAATTAAAATTATATATTTAAATTTGTCTTGTTACGGGTTGTCTGCGTCTTCTATAAATATTATTTCTTCTATTGCTCATTTTTTAATCAACTAGATTAACCTGAAATGTTATTTTAAAAATAACAGCGAGTTAAGCGAACTAGTAAATACTCATGTTCATAAACTATAGTAATACAAGAGAAAAAAAATATTATGCATGTCAGTTGAACTTTTTAATAAATCAATATAAACATTTGATGTTTTTCAATGAATCTTACCATCTAAATAACACACACACACATATATATATATATATATATATATATATTATTCTATATCTCGTACAATTGTCACAAGCATTACCATTAAAAAATTATACGAATTAAAGTATTTTAGTATTAATATCTTTTTTCATTTACGTACCCGGGTATATTAGCGATCTCCTGCTATTACTATAAAAATGATTATTTTCTCAAAACCAAACATGCACATACAAACATATTATAAAAATATCACTTTTAAATAATGAATATATCATTCTCATTTATATATTAATCAATATTCTTGTATAAGAATCAATATCTACACTAATATAAATAAAGCGAATCACATATATCATTCTTATATTATGAACAAAATTCAATAGAATCATAAATTATTTTAGTTCGCTATTAAATTTATATTATTTAAATAATAAATTTCCATTATTTACTTTATGAATCATAATTAACTTCATTTTTGTTATTAAAAATTCATGAGTTAAATTATACCCAAACTTTCCTTACCGAAGTTTGCTCGGGTCAATCTTTCTTCTCCTCATGGTCGCAAACTTCACCACCTATTCCCCTAAGTCTGAAATTCTAACTAATAGTCCTAATTAATAAAATTTCATATTAACACTACAATCAATATATATATATATATGTGTGTGTGCGTGTGTGTGTGTATATATATATATATATATATATTACTTATTATATTCTTCTTACCTTAATAACTTGGTTCAACCCTAATCCACGCAAGCAAAAGCAATCCTCTATACGTGGAATCCGCACGTTGCCTTTTCTCGCATGAGAGCTCCTCCTAGTGTTGCGGCTCAACACTGATGTTGGATCCTACTTCGCTTGACACCGACACCTAAAGCTCCCGTCTTTCCTCTGCTCGACGATGTCCCCTCACGCCCCAGACTACAACGTCTCTTCTCTTGCTTCAACAAGTAATTCGACTACGATACTTTATATGTGAATTCACCTCTCTGAATTCCCACCCCCCTCAGTTCCTCTCCCCTTTGTTCGACTTCTTGACTTCTTACTTTCTCTCCTTCAGTTCTTCATTTCTTCTTCCTAGGGTAATTGAAACTAGGCATCACAGGTAGGCTGCTCTGGTGTGTGGATGACTAAAGAGTTTTCTAGGATGTTCGAGGATTTGGATGAGAAGTGATGGCTCCTAGTGAGAAAGGAAAAAGATGGCGAGGATTGGGCATGAATTTTACAGAGTTGTTATTGGATTTGATCAATGAAGATTGATTCGACCATTTATTAGAATGGAAAATTTTTTATTATTATATTTTTATTTTATTTTTTAACTGCAGATGATGACCTGTTCAAGTTAATGACATTACGAGGAATGCGACAAGTATGAACTATATAGAGACGTTGATGCCAAGTAGATTGACTGGACTCATGTGGTTTTTCAAATTCATTTGGTGAGAATTTATTTATGTTACATTTTTGTTATATATATATATTTATGTATGTATGTTTGTTTGTATGTATGTATAGATGTATATAAGCACACACATGCAGACACACACATAAAAATGTTATTTTTATTATGAATATAAGTTACTTGATTTAATGTTATTTAATTTCTCTTATAAATGATAATATTTAACATTAATTAATTTTTTAGCTAATTTAATTTCGTTTAAACTTTAATAATAATGGCATGTTTGGGCTTTTCATGCATGAGCATGGGGTAAACGAGCCGAATTTGAGCGAGCCCATAGATTGTTCATGTTCGGCTCGTTTGATTTTTTCTTTTCTTTTTGAAATAAACTCCTGTTTGAATTGACTCTTGATCAACCCATTCTTATTCGGTTTGATTAAATTCAAATTAGCTCATGTTCGGCTCAAACTCAAATTCGAGCGGACCACATTTTGCTTCTCATCGAGCCGACTCAAGCCCACATTTAGTTTTTTTTATTTTTCATCTCAACCATCTTTGGTCCGCTTTTAAAGAGCATTTGCATTCTTCTAAATATAAAATACAAGACGTGGGACTAAAATTTGGGTAGACGCCAGGTAGTGTAGGACGGGGACTGTGGGGCACTAAATTTTGGCAATATTTACATACAAATCATGTATTCACATATCTAACACTTACATGTGCCAGCCATTGGCTGGAAGAGGATTTTAGGAGCATTTACGTACATACCAAACAAATCCTATTTATTTATTTAGCACCTAAAATTATATTTTTATAAATAATTTTTTTAAAAGAATAAAAGTCAGTATTTTTTAAATACAATATAATAAATAAATAAATAAATATTATTATTTAATAATTTAATTATTTTGAGCCAAAATGAGCCGAACACGAACGAACAAATCTTTATTCGTGTTTTGTCCGTTTATATAAGTCGAACTCAAAAAAAAAAGTTTGTGTTCAACTCGCTTGCTTAACAAACGAATTATACACGAGCTACGTAATGAGCCGAATACGAGCTACGTAATGAGCCAAACACGAGCTATTCGTGAACTACGAGTTTTTTTGACAGGCCTATGCATGAGTGGATTTTTATCAATGTTTTGCATATAAACTAATAAAATTTCTCTCACAAATTTAATTATTTGAGGACATTAATTTTTTTTATTTTTGCTTTGTGAGCCATGACCTTGTATTTGTTATCCTCATTAAATCTTTTTTGATTGATTATCACATGATGAATTCTCGCTTCAAATATTTTTGCCCTCACTTTTTGCATGATTTCTTATTTGTCTATTTCCCATGTAATAGTTTCAATGGTATAAGTCTGATTTTTTAAATAATTTTGATTTTTTGAACGCATTAGTGGACTATGCTTCTGAAAACTTAAGATGATTGAATAACTTTGATTACTCTCGAGGTGTCTTTAAATGATTTCATGCGATGTCCCATTCATTGTTTGTCATTGACAATGCATTTAAATAAATCAACTTTGTAGAGCATGAACGATGGCCAACAATTTCATCATTATCCTCTTACAATTGATCAGGATGTTTTCGTGCATTTCTCTTGGTTATATTGTTCCAAAGTTGAAAGTAAATTATTAAAAAATTATTTCTTTTTTTCTTGATTTTTTCTTTTATTTTCTATAAATATAATAGAGAAAAGTAGGTGTTATGTAGTTTGGGTTGGTAAGGGCCTTGGAAGTTGTTGCCATGCTCTTGAGTTGGAATCTTGCCCACGTTATAATAAATCTCATCTTATGGACTTTGAGGTAGGAAAAAACTAATAACAGAGAAAACCCTGGCTTGGTGATTGTTCTTATTGAAGAAGGGCAGCTTTTATGGGAATATTCTCCTTTAATTTTGGTTTGTCATTATTGCTGTCAAGTTTGGATTCCATAATTTCCACTAGAAAAGATAAATTATATTCAAATCTTGTCATTTAAACCTTTCCATCCTGTATCCTCTTTACATTTTCAAACAAGTAAATTTCTAGTGTAAGGTTATGCAACTCCCTTCTCCTCTAATGTCATGACTTGGTGTTTCTTGTGCAGCTATTGCTTGAAAATCTCCATCAAGCATTCACTTCTATGAAATTCAAAGTAAAATCCACATTGGAATTTGTCTGCTGATGCTATTATGCACAAAAAGGGTTGTGGTGCCATCTTTCAATGGTTATCCCAAAACAGACAATTATAAGAGAGCTGTGATCTCTCTTTGCCAAAGAGGATTAGAATTATTCATGATTCCTTCTTTGCAAGCATAATATCTTTAATTTGCTGGCTGGAAGTGGACAATTATGGTATTATAGAAGTGTTATTGGCTCAAAATCAAAGGACCTGTTTCTGGTTTGATGGCCCAAGAGGAAAAAGAGAGGCCTTGCTGTTGTGCAAACGCTGGTGAGTGCCTGTGCTGTCCCACTAACTGGAAGACTGAATATAACTCTAGTTCCTCAGGTTCCAAACCCCTGGAGTCTAGTGACTTGTTTTGTCGTGTGTGCCACTGTGTGGAATCTGACCTAAGAGGGGATGCTGCCTTACGTTTGTTGGACATTTTCCCTCCATTCGAAGCGATTTTTAAAATAAAAAAGGTTGGTGAATTGACTGAGAAGTTTCCCAAAAGTGCTGCTGAAGAGGAAGTAAATGATGGTGGAGAGAATTCTGGGTTAATTGAGTTCGTCGGACCTGATGGTGAGATTTTTGTGTGTTCTGATCTGGAGTTGAGTTCATATGGTTATCAAAACACCCTAGTTAATCTTGGGTGTTCTTGCAAAAATGATCTCGCCCTTGCACACTATGCTTGTGCATTGAAGTGGTTTATTAGCCATGGATCCACTATTTGTGAAATATGTGGAACTGTTGCCAAAAATATAAGACCTAAAGACTTCGTAAAAATTGTGGCTTCTCTGAAGGAGTATGAATCATTAAGGGCAAAGACTGCAAGGGGTGAGCTTGCACAGATCCATGCAGGGACAAATTCTGGTGTAGATCCTGACGCTTTGGCTGCTGTTAGGAGACAGAGACTTAATGAGGTCTCATTTTGGTTCAATCCCCAAAATAATGCAGTTGTAGTTCCACAGGAAGTTATAGCAGATCAGCCATCAAATGTCCCCACTGAAAGTACTGTTGCAGTGGAAAATCCAACAACAAGGTGGGCAGTGGAAGGAACTGGGATTCTTGTTGCCACGGGTTTGCTAACTGTATCACTTGCTTGGCTTATTGCTCCTCATGTTGGCAAGGTTTGTTTTAATCCTGTTTGGCATTGGTTGCTTAATAGCTCATATAAACTGTTGCCATCCATTTCTTTCTTTGGCATAATAGTAGTTTGTTGATGGATTTTGGCATTGCTTAAAAAATAGGCATTATTCTTTCACTTTCCAGTTTACGATGATTGTTTTTCCATGACCATAATGCTTCGGCTTTCCGATTGATGACTGAGTCTGTGAGACCACTCAAGAGACAATAATATATGTGCATTATTTTACTTCATTCACTGTTCCTTTAGTTTCGCGTGACATGAAAAACTAAGACACATGCATGGTGCTTGTTAAAAAAAAAAGGAAAAATTCTACGCACACCACCCAAAATTTGACTATTTATGAAACAAACAGTCAACTTGACTGTTTCCTAGATTTGGGTATTTGTATTGTAAATGTGGAGGTTAGTGGGCAATAGTTTTGTAAATGGTAAAATTTTGGTGCTACATGAAAGTTGCTCTTAAGAAAACAATGAGATGATGAGTCCATCTATAAGTTATGCAACATATGCAATGCTAAAAAGTTTTAATTTTAGTTTAATTAGTAAGCACATAATTCTATTATATTGAGATTTATTTTATGATAAGTAACTAAGGATGTCAACATATCCATGTAATAATGTGACTGCTGTTCAGTTTGATATTTTGTTCAATCTTTTGGGCTATATAGGGGATCTTAGAGTTCCCACCGTCAACATTTATCTCTTCATGAAATTAGATATGATGGATCATTCACAGTTGTTTTCACAACCTTCATTCGTATCTTTGCACTTGGAACTGTAAATCCTCTACATTGTGTTTTCTCCCTTTCATTTTATTTTTGTTTTAAGGTTGTTAAAGCAACTAGAGTTGTGTCTGTCATGACACGACCCGATGCTTAGAATTAACAAAAACGGAAAGTACGGTCAGACAATATTAACATTTCATATTACTTTTCATAGCAATATTTCATAGATATCCAATATATACAAAGAGCTACTAATACACAAAAATGCAATAAAAATTAAATCATCCAGAAACAACAACATCCAAAGATAACATCTCAACCCGGTACTGTACAATATATCAATATATGAAGAAATAGTAAAGAGAAACTATCATCATAAAAATACCCTAACAACAGTGATCCTCCTTTGGTTAGCTAACACTCTTCTATTAGACATATCAACCTATAACTTTTCTTTTCCTTGAAAAAAATTATTAATTTCAATCGTAAGAATGACTTAGTGAGTAATTATGATATGATATGTATTAAGTTACGATACTTATGCTATGCATGAATGACCAAAAGAAAATGCAGTTCATTTCTCTATAAAATTTTGATTTTTTTCACTTTAATTTTATCCCTTCTCATTTATTTTAAGTATTTATTATTTGAACATCGTTAATAGTTATCACGGGATTACCGTCATGCCCGAATGTATCCTTAAATGTGTGTGCGAAGACACCATCAAAATTATATCTGAAGGTACTCTCAAATTGTACCTGAAGGTACCCATTTATTATTTTCTTAAATGGACACGGGTACATTGCATCCACTACTAGTACTATATGGGGGTAATCTTATATGACTTCAAACTTTACATTTCATTTCATATGATTTAAAATCATTTAAAATATATATTTTTATATCGATTATTTTCCTTCAATTTGTAATACTATTTCAGACTATCAAAATACACAAGAATAAAATACTTATTTTAAACTATTTAATAAAACAATTATTCATTTAAATTAACATTAGTTTAATGCATGAAAGAAAATAATCACTCACATTGCTTTTAAGAGACTCTGAAATATCTACCAATTCACTTTACTTCTTTGGACAACCATCTATATTAATTGAAAGTAATTAAAAGTGTTTCATTTTAAATATATATATATCTTTGAATCAAATATTTTTTACGTATAAGATTTTATCTACCTAATGTTATTAAAACAGGAGTGTAAATAAAAATATAAACTACCTCTTATCTACCTAATGTTATTAAAACAGGAGTGTAAATAAAAATATAAACTACCTCCACTTATCTTTTTCCCGCTCCTTACAAAATCCACGATCCAAAATACTTAGTTGTTTGAACATAACTTCTTAAATTCCTAACTCAAATCATAATATTAGCATTATATAAATAACACGCATAATAAGTTCATTAATTAATTTAATGAAAACCCAAGGTACCTTAAAATCTTGATTGCCCAAATATCTTACATTTCCCCTCACACAAAAAGCTTGTGTTACTACCTCAAAATTCAGGATTTTATGCAAATCATAATATCAACATTGTATTAGTAACGCACAATAAATTCATTAATTAATTTAATGAAAACTCAATAAATTCATTGATTAATTTAATGGAAACTCAACGTACCTTAAAATCTTTTGGGTGCCCAGAAATCTTCCTTTTCCTCTAACAAAAATTTCGTGTCACTCCTCCCTCGAGATTCAGGATTTTAATAAATTCAATCATGATTCAATAAAATCTTGCTTTAAACACACATACAAATCTTTTAATATCATGTTAATGAACTTAATTAAACTTAAATCTTTACTTTTACTTTTAAATCCTTGAAGTGTCTGCCCTAACGCACGAAGGCACGCTCCTTTGCTTCTTCTTCCTATCTTCAGCCTTTGCTCACCTCGCAAGCTCGATCTCCCTCATCATTCCTTCTTTCGTCACTATTTAACCCAAGGAAGTACCGCGAGCATAGCATAACTCGTTCTTCTCTCTTCTCTTCTTCTTCTTCCTCCATTCTATACTCGATGCAGAACAGCTCGAGTCCTCTTCTCTTCTTCTTCCGGCATGCGAGCACTGCGGGAAGCTCAACTCACCTTCCTCTTTTCCTTCAGTCTCGGCAAACACAACACAAGCAGAGGCTTCGGCGTCTAGTTTGATCTAGAGCCGCACACGCAACTCTTTCCTTCTCTTCTTGTACACGCATGAAGACTGACAAAACTTTTCGACCAGGGAATGAAGGTTTCCTTCTGACTTCTCCTTTCTCCTTCTCCTTTTTCTTCTGCCTCCTCTTTCTTATCTTCTTCTCCTCCCTGAAATTGCTTCCCTTCTACTGTTTCTTCCTTCCTAACTCGCTCTCGGACACGGCAGTTTCTCCTCTCTCGTTCCTTCTCATTGGATGCAATCAAATATGGAGTAAAGTGGTAAAGTTTGCAATCTAATCCCCGCCAAAAGTTGGCTTTCCAAATTGATGCCTACTTATTATTATTATTATTATTATTATTTTAACTTGCTGTTATTACGGTGTCAATTATCAGCAGTAGGATATGTTTCTATATTGGAATTGATGAGCTGCTGAAAACACTCTGATAGTGGTAGTGTTGCAGGGTTCACAGAATGGTGGCATCATTACATTCCATGGAGCTTTATTATCATAAGTTAATAATTTGTAAGTACTATATTCATTAACACATGAGGGGATATTGTTCCACAGTTTGGTAATCAAGGCGACAGTTTTTGAGTTATGATTACCTTAAGGCTACAAACCAATATTGACGAAGTTAATCCAAGCATTGAAGCATTATGTAAATTGTTTGGGCAGTTTACCCTTAATTTATTTTTGGGTGAGGGTTACTTTTGAAAGCTGATTGTTTGTTATACACCATGCTTCACTACATTCTGTATTTATATGCAAGGAAAGAAAAGAAGTGGTATAAGGATTATTTTTGCTCTTTCAGAATTATTCTTTTTCTGATACTCAACATTATGATGATTCAATTTGAATGGTAACTTCTAGTTCAAATTTCAAATTTAAAAATGTCAAGTTGAAACATGTATAACAATTGAATGGTGGGAAAATTTACAATGGTGCTATTTAATTGCTAATCTGCATTGATTGAGTGACCTTAATAAATGCTTCTAGTCACCATAGTAGGTGGGAAGAATGGAAATGGTGGACCTACTTTAATTTATGTTAATATGGAGCAATTATCCATATAAACATTTGAACTGAGTTATTAATTAATAAGCATCAATGATAGGTTGCTATTTATTAACTAGAATGTTTCAATCATTATTGTGTAGCTTCCATATGACCTGAAAGTGTCTATTCATAATGTTGTGAAATGTTGAAGTGGGGGTGAAAACTTGAAAATTATGAGATGTGTTTGAATACAAGCATCTTCATCGTTGACTTGATTTATTTCTATCCAGTTTGATGTCTATGAATAGCGTCCATTATAAATAGGAATATGGTGTTTAATATGTCTGAGAAAAATTGTGGGTTGGTGTTAGGTTGGTAACTAATCATTAAATTTATGTCAAAATTCATGAAATAAATTTAATAATAAATTTTCTACTGTTAGAGCATTCCTTAGTTATGTGCTTCATGATCTAACTTAATTGTTGAGAGTAGTAAGCAAGCTTTTCCAATGACCCTACTTGTAATAATAAAAAAAAGGCAAGAGTTGGCTAAAATGAAACCACATGCAACACACCACGAATTATTCAATTTTTCATTAAAATTTGGTAAGGGCTGGCTGAGTCCAACTACATGAAATTCTGGACTTCAATGATGAGAATAAATATTGCTTGTTTGCAAGAAAGTTGATGGAGAAGAAAAAAATTCTATGACATAAAATAAATTTATAAATGATCATATGTTGGAAATCATAATAGAAATATTATATGGCTAGTACAAGTATGGAGTTAACATTTAAAATTTTTGAAGTGAAAGAGTTATTGATAGGATGATTGTTATCTAGAAGCACTGACACCTCAAAATAGCTGTTGTACCGTGTCCGACATGTGTCAGAGAAGGACATGTGTTCGACATGGCTAGAGGACACATGTTCAACATGGCTACATACGTATCCTTGAAAATGTGTATTTTGCATCACTATATCAAAAAGGGTACACAAAAACTTGCATGTATGCATGCATCTACGATGTAAAAATATGAGATCTATCTTTTACAAAAATACTAGAGAGTTACCATCAAAATAAAAGTGCCATTAAGAGCACGCTTAGCACAAAAGTGATCGGCTCTATTACAAGCACGCGGAACATCATAAACAAAACTCGTCTAAAATGAAAAGAAAAATTCAAGGATTCATGTTGTTGGCTTTGCTAAATTTCCTTCTTCATAGTGGATCACATAAAACGCATAATATTTGCATTATCACCTTCAATAATTAAACCATTACTTTCAAACATCCAAGGTTCAAAAATGTTGTGTAGAAACTTGATAGCATGTAGTTCCATCTGGGCAGAATCCCAACGTTCTATAACTTGTCCCGCCGTCAAAAGATCTACTTCAAGCTCATTACGGATGATTGCACCAGTGGCCGCCACCCCAAATGGAAGAAGAGCGCCATCAATGTTAATTTTGATCTATTCGGGAGGGGGATAATGCCAGAAGGAGGAGGATGAAATTGGTCTGAGCGATCGGCTAGCATCCCATTGCTCCCAGAATCGAAAGAGGTGTGTTTTTGTAAGTGCTTCCAAAATCAAAGTAGCCGACACCGTTGGAATGCAGTTATGTCTGTTATGGACTTTGGCATTGTGAGCAAGCCAACAGTGATGCACAATATAACAATAACACTGAATCTGAGCCAAATCGATGTGTCGAGCCTACTAAGTTCCTCAATTGCCTCGTTAAAGTTGTTAAAAGATGCGATAATAATACCCATTTGTAGAGAACTTCTTTAACCCTACGAAAAATAAGCACTTAGTAGAGATATGCTCCCTGTCTTCAGGTTTTGAATAGCCCCAAGGATAGTTCACATTGTTTGCAAGGACTCTTTTGTGCAGCCATTGATGAGTAGGTATGGCGTCTAATATGAGTCACCACTAGAAGAACCTTTGACGACGTTGTGAGTGCAATAAATCGAGCCACTTAAAACTGCTTTCCGAGGGCCGAAATAACACTCAAATGCCCAATTGGTAATAGTTTTACCTGAATAATTGCGATTAAGCTCAATAAAATCCTCTTATTGATCCTGATGAATAAGGATTGAAGTAATCTTGTCGTAGCTCCTCGCCAAAACAAAGCCCCAAAATATCCACTTTTCATACACCATTCTATAATAAAGCAGAAACACACAGGCCATCCAATAATTCCACACTAATGGGGAATGGACAATCGGAAAGAGGGAGATCATTCACCCATGCATGGTCCAATACGTTAATGCTATTACCATTCACAACATTCCATCTAATAATCGACTAGATACGTATCCGACACACCTAAAAACATATTGGTGTTCGACACTGCAGATGACAACTCTATACTGCTCAACACAAATATCTAGTAGGGAAACGAGAACTTAAACGTGCGCTTTTATTTGCCCTAGTTCTAAGCATAATGTCAAGCGACAACTCAAAATCAAAGCCACAACACAATCGAGCAATCTTTAATTGCCATCAAAGTCCTATGTCAAGTCGTCGTATGTCGAAGCAACTTGAAACTAGGCATGTCGAAGCGAGCGGTTAGGCTTTCAAACCACTATAAGTGAAGAAATCTCATCATTGATACTGTCCAACCCAGCTTGCCCAAGTTCCCGCCTCTTTAATTGTCGAACCGAGCACACTAAAGTTTTTTTTTTTTTTAAAAATATGGATGGATTCATTTAATTACTATAGGATTTTATTTTTTATGGGGTGTTTGATTACTCCTAGGATTTAACCAATAGGATTTAATAAATCTTGAAATTTAGATTTATTATTATAAAGTTTCTTTAATGTTTGCATATTTTATTTTGTGACGTCTTTAATAGAAAATATTTTAAAAATATTTTTATATTAATAATTTATTAAATTTTAAAAAATATGTCCTTGCTTTATCATTTCCAACTTTTTTGCAATATGCCGTGTTGCCGTGTCGTATTGTGTTATTTTCATGTTCCCGTGTTTGTATCTGTGTCCGTACTTCATAAATTGTTATTATGCTGATTGCAAATGAAGTTTTTTTAAATATGGTTAGTGCTTATGCTCTTAAAGCTGGATTATTAGATAGTTTAGAAACTTAAGTTTGAAAGATATGGATGATACATTATAACATGTGCCTAAGGATGATTATTTTTGGGTAAATTTAATCGGTATATAACTCTCAATAGGATATACTATAAGAGAATTTATAAGGATTGTATAGAATAATAGATAAGAACATTATTGGCGAAGCTAAATGTGATTTTATAATAACTAATGATCTTGTAATAACAAATACATACTTTAAAAAATTAGTAGATTACTTATTTAGTATAAGCAGTGGGGACAAATGGCCTTCCTTTTCAGTTGGAGCAAAAGAAAAATCTTTTTAGGAAGATGAAGATTTTAACATGGAGTGGTTATGGTTTTATACCTTAAGAGCACGAAGAGAAAGATCAAATGAAATAATTTCATAAGATTAGCTGGTGGAACTTTATATCTTAAGAGCATGGAGAGAAAGAAATGAAATAATGTCATATGATTATATGGTGGAACTCTAAAGATGAGAAATTGGTAATCTTTCTAGATAGGTTGCTAAGATCTGCAAATTGAGATTTGTTAGTTGAGCCAAACTTGATGTGCTTTTAGTTTACTGAAAATATTTTTTGAAGAACTTTATGAGAATCAAGAAATAGAGTATTCCTAAAAAAATAATGCATGGAAGCAAAAATATTTTTCCATGTATGATTTCCTCACTTTGCTAAGAAAAGTAATGTATAGAGTCTGCTCATTGTGTTGCAAATGCCTCCAATGAGTTTTTCTTTCCATGCCAAGAAAGTGCTTTTGGGTTCCACTAATTATGCTGAAAATGTATCAATTGGGATTCATAAAATTTTAAAAGGCCTTATATATGCTTGTGAGGCGTTGTTCATGACTGTTGTGGCAAAATAATGAGTTTGATGTAATTAATGACTGTTTACATCAAATTTTTTTCCTTTTTCTTCTTCTTTCTCTCTTTTTTATTGCTCTTTCTTTTCTTTTTCTTTTTCTTTTTCTTTTTCTTCTCTTTCTTCCTTTCTTTTTTGTTTAATATATTCATATCGTATAGAGGTAGAGAGAGAAAGAGTGAGAGTAGAGGGAGACGAAGGAGCGCAAAGGGAAGGAGAGTGGAGAGAGAGAAAGTCAGGGAGTGGGGAAAGCGATAGAGATGGAGGGACAAAAAGGGTTAAGTTGTACTTGCGAAGGTAGAGGTTGAAGTGGATGTGGGGTTTAGTTGTCGATGGATGGAATTAGTGTATAAAGATGTTTTGGTTGTATGAAAATCAATGAGAACCAAGTTTGTTGGGTCGAAAAGAGCTCCTTGGTTTTTGGTTGGATCGAGAATGTCGAAGATGGCTAATAGGACAATATTTAGTAGCTGACATAAGTTTGAATGTTTGACGCCATAGGTTTGTTGAGTGCTATAGTTTTGAGCTAGGTTTGTATTGAGCTACAGATAAGTGGTTGGAACTCGAGCTCTTATAAGAGGCAGCAAGTGCAAGTGTTTGTACTTTTCATGAATTCATTGTCTCCCTTCACGCTCTTATGGTTTCTTAGTACCTTTCCATTGAAATTTCACCATGCCCTCCTCGCTTTAGCAGTGTTGTGGGTTTGGAATTTAGGTGTGACAGGAAGGGAGAATATGGAGAGAGAGCAAATGGCTAAAAGCATAGGGAGAGCTACAAAAGGAACTGAGAGTTTGATAAGCTTATCATAGCTTGGCTTGATAAGAGTTTGTTTATATTTGTTTGATTAATTAATTGAATGAGTTTGAACAACGTTTTAAATAATTGACTGTTAAATGAATAAATTTGAATAACTCATTGTTTATTTTGTTTATGTCGTGAACAACATCATTTAAAACTCATGAACAAGTTCCCGTTAAATAGCCTGATGAATAGTTTCATTTAAAGTTCATGAGTAAGATCGATTAAAAACTCAATTTAATGCAAGTAAGCTCGATTAAAACTTAATGAAAAGCTTATGAATAAACTCAAATTAAAGCTCCATTTGAAATTTATTTGTATTAAATTAAATTTAAAATTTAATTGATAATACGTAAAATAAGATAAAATCTTATTTTTTTAGTTGTCCATTAATTTTTGCTCACGTATATACATATTTTAATTATTCAATTACTATATCATTTATTTTTGTAAGTTCAACAAGTAATTCATTTATAAGTTCGATAAAACTCGTTGGAATGGAAAATAAGTAGCTCAATCACGTTACTCATTAGTTTGTTTGATAGGATTCATTTGATTAAAAAATAAATAGCATAAAACTAAGTTAAGTGTTTGCCGAGATGAGAATGATTAGGCGGATGAGTAGCTTTACACTTAGAGACAAAATGCGAAATGAATATATCTGTGATAAGGTTGGTCTCTAGTGACGGACAAAATTAGAGAGTCGTCTTAGATGGTTTGGTCACATTAAACGCCGACTATTTGATGATCTGATTAGGAGAGTAGATGTTTTAGATTCAAATTATGTTAAGAAAGGCAGAGTTACCCTTGTATAAAATATGATTTTAATTTATTAGAATTAAATGAAAATATGACACTAAATAGGACGCAATGGAGAAAAATGATTAATGCATCCGACCCCACATAGTGGGATAAAGGTTTTGATGTTGTTTTTGTTGTTGTATGATAACACTAAGTTTAATATGCTCGATAAAGATCATTTGGATATACAATAACACAACTCATTATTTTGCTTGATAATGGCTCGATTATCATCATATGAAACAACCATGAACTGAATTCAAATAATCAGAGTGAAAAATTGAGTTTCAACATAAATCCAAAAACTTGATTTGAGCTCGAGCTCGAGCTCATCTTAAGTTTGAATTTTATGAATAAGGTCAAGCTTGAACCCAAAGGCTTGATTTAAGCTTGAGCTCGGCTCGTGTTTGAATTTAATAAACAAGCTTAAGCTTGAACACAACCCGGCTTGGCTCAGCTCTTTTGCAGCCCTGAGAAAGGGAGGTGGGAGGGAGTTGCGGGTGCCTCGAGGAAATGGAGGATTTATTATTTAGTTTTTCTTTTCTCTTTTTAATATTGTAAAGTTGGGTAGAAGAGGTGCAAGATTTTGTGATTTTGGCGAGATATGGTTCATATTTGTTAGGCTTTATAATATGAGATGATGTGATTTGATTTGAGGGAGGGAAAATCATGAAAAAGTTTGAGTGAATTTTTTAGATATATATGAATTAACTTTAGTAAAAAAATATTTATTTGCATATTTAATTAGATAGTTTAATAATGATGCTAATTTTCTTAATAACATATTTTTCTAAGGATTCTCGCTCAAAATTTTTCGCATTGTCACATATATTGAATTTTCTGTCTTCGCTTCACAATTGGATAATCTTTTGAAATTTTCTTGTTCAGCGACCCACCGTTATAGATGCCCTTTTGAGTTATTTTTTATGTTTGAGTCATGTCAACACAATCTTTTTGCAAAATTACTGATAGTTGAATTGTTTGATATTTTTTATGCATTTTGAGCTGGCCTTGCATGACGTGGCATCTGGTAGCCGGTTTTGTTGTGCGTGATCAAATCAATTACAAAATAATTATGAAGCTAAACTTGCTTATAGTTTACATCGTATTATGACTATTCAATCAATATCTATATAGGATCAGTGCTACCCGTAATATGTTTTTGCAAAATATGATGGATATTACATGGTTGTTTCAATCTGCAAGTAACTTTATTGAACTCTAATATGATTCATTTTAATTCCTTGATGTTTCCCCTCATTACGTTCCTTCCATAAAAGCTACACTGTAAAAGTTGGGATAAGGAGTTTAATGTGCCCCTTAATCGAACCATTAAAAAAACTAGACCAATTAAGCGCTGTTGAAATTGAAGAATGAGAAAAATTAATATGATCTTTGAAAATTTCAAAAAACCACAGCCAAATTTTAGGAACAATAGGTATGTTAATAAATACATGCTTGCAATATAGAATCTGCAAAAATAAAACCATGGATTATATGCCAACTTAAGATTGAATATGAAACATAAATATTATTACTCCTAATAAATTGTAGAAGTGGATGGACAGGTAGAAATAGATTTGATGGCATGCCAAACATTGAAACAAAGCACCCAAAGATGATTTATTAAAAAAGAATGACAATTTTTCAAGAAATTAAAAGGAAATATTTATAGTTTTATCAATCCTCAATGGAGGAAAATCCATCAACTTAGGCACATTCCGATGAAAATCTAATTAAAACTCTTAAACGAATATCTTCAATAGTATTCAAACCTAAAAGCTTGTCAATGGAACCAATTCCTAACCAAATAACTTGCCAAAAGGAGCAACAAACATTGCCGATACCTCATTGAATAAACTTTTATGCTTCCTCTTTAATATCACACAACAATTTCCAAATAGAGAATCGCCAATTTTGTTAAAGAATGATAAAAGATGTCTATTTGAATAATATTCGGTACCTTTGAAAATTGCCTATAAATTATTATTATTTTTTCTTGAAATCTATCATACCATTATTATGTATACAATTCTACTAATAAATTCTTCTGCATCACAGACTGCCCTTTGAAAATTTGCCGTAATTTTTAAACCAAGAAGCCAAATGACCTTTTTTAATAGTGGAAGTAGAGCCTCATAAGGAACTGTTAAAAAATTTTCAATTCTACTACAAATCAAAATATTTAGACGCAAGGTTTGTAATAAGTAATAAGGTATGGAATATATAATACTTAGAATAAGGGTGTACTTACCACCATATGAAAGCATTTTAAATTCCTAACCAGATATTTTCTTTTGAATTACTAAAATAAGTTGATAGAATAGAAAATATTTTTTTCTGCCTTTATTCAAAGGAACGCCTAAGTATTTAATAAGTGAGAAAATTTAATAATATGATTAATAAACAATATATGGATGTTTTTCTATCCTTAGTTTTAATGAAATCACTTCTATTAAACTTAATCATACGACCATTATCCTCAAAAGATAAGAGGACTCTTTTCAAAATCATAAAAGTAGCAATATTCTCATTCGAAAAAATGACAAATCATGAACGAAAGATGAATGTGAAATACGGAAGCCTTCCTTTGGTTCAATAATTTGAACGAGGTTGAACATAGAACGTATGAATCAATCCTCATATAAAAAATTTCAATGCAAGCCATCATAAGCCTTTGAAATGTTTAGTTTGTAAATTATATTTTGACCATGTGCTCTAATATGCAAATCATGAGTCAGTTCTTGGGCCAATATTATATGAAAATTTCAAACTCGGATTTCGGATTGAACTACAACAAAGCTTAATGAAATAACAACAACTACTACAAGCCTTTATCCCATTATGTGGGGTTGGCTACATGAATCCTTTTTCTCTATTGCGTCCTATTGAGTGTCATATTTTCATTTAATTCTAATAAATTAAAAGTCTGTTGGGCGCAGCTTATTCGCTGCGGGGCGTTTTCAAAATGCCGCCAAAGGTGTTTGTTTCTCGCGTCTAGGCTGCGTTTCGCGATTAGCTGGAATCCTTTTCTATTAAATGCCGATCGTGGGTTCGACCCCGTAACCCACATTCGGTGAGAAAACTTTGCTCCCTTGCCCCTCTCGCGGAAGCATGGCTCCATCGAAGAATGACCGCCTAGTAAACTCCCTAACCAAAGTGCATTGTCTTCCTTCCCTCTTCTTTCCTAAACCGTGAATTTTCCCACTTATTCTTCTTCTTCACGACACAACCCACCCCTGACTTCTTCCTTCTCCCTTGAGCCCACTCACCTCGTCCTCTTACCACAAACTCTCTCTCTCTCTCACAGCCACCTCTGTAAAACCCCAGCCAACCCAACTCCTCACTTCACCGGAACAAAGCCTCTCCTTTTCTTCTCCTCCTTGCCGTGAATCAGGATTCAAAAAAATAAAAAATAAAAAAAGGGAAGCTCCCTTCTATCCACCACCTTTCTGCGAGGTTCTCTCCGACAAACCTTCCTCCGACATACTTCCAACCGGAGAACCCTGGTCAGATGAGTACTTCTCCTTCTGTGCTGCTTCGCATACGGGATGATACAAAAAGAGAGAGAAGGAAAATTTACATACATACCCATTCAATTTCTATAAATTTGCATGCAAGAGAGGGTCATTTACATATATAACACTCAATTTCTATACAAAAATTTACACATACCACTCAATTTTTGTGAAAAAATTTACACATATACCACTCAATTTTTGTGCAAAAATTTATACATTTACCACTCAATTTTTGTGCAAAAATTTACACATGTGAGTCATAATATGGTTCAATTTAGGGTCGAATATAGATCAATTTTTGGTTGTTGGGGGTTGATTTTAGTCAATTTAGGGTCAAATATAAGTTAATTTTTTGTACTGTTATGAAGTGATTCTTTGCTTATGAAGTATCAAATTTATAACTATGTAGTTCTGTTGTAAACAATATTACTGAATATGGGCATAATAGTCATTTCTTCATAAATAGTTGCAAATTAGCTGTTTTTCAAATGCACAAACCAAACAGATAGTCAGCTTATGCGGATAAGCTGCTGATCAACAACTTATCTAGATCAACTGCTTATCAATATATTATTGATAAACTACAACTGGCCTTCATAGACCCTAAGACTGATTGATTTTTAAAATATTTTTTAGACAAAATGTGGAACCCAAAATTTTAGAAATGATATTATTAAACACAATACAAGGACTAATAGGCCAACAATCTTTCCATATTTTTAATTCTTTCAATTTAAAATAAGAGCGATGGCCATACTAATAAAATATTTATGTAATTGACTCAAAAAAAAAAAAGATCCACTGCTTCTTTAGCATCATACTTAATCACATCCCAACAATTTTGAAAATACATTAGGACCAACATAGTATCTTTATCCAATATTAAAAATGACCTAATGGGTCTCTTCAAAAGAAGGGTTTTAAGAATTAACTTTAGGAATACACTCAAGATCTTGAATAGAAAGTTTCTAGACAGTTTAAAAATATTTAAAATAATCAAATACAAAATTAGCATTGGAAATAACATCAGCGAGTAACTCATCATTACAAAGTTTAATTTTATGAATTTGATTATAATATTTCTTCCTTTAACAAAATTATGAAACTACTAACAGCTTACCTGGATCAAATGCTTATCAACAAATTATTGATAAGCTGCAACCGCCCTTCACAGACCCTAAGACTGATTAGACAAAATGTGGAACCCTAATTTTAGAAATGATATTATTAAACACTATAGAAGGACTAATAGGCCAACAATCTTGCCATATTTTTAATTCTTTCAATTTAAAATAAGAGTGATGGACATTCTAATAAAATATTTATGTAATTGACTATCCAAAAAAAAAAAAGATCTACTACTTCTTTAGCATCATACTTAATCACATCCCAACAATTTTGAAAATACATTAGGCCCAAAATAGTATCTTTATCCAATATTAAAAATGACCTAATGGGTCTTTTCAAAAGAAGGGTTCTAAGAATTAATTTCAGGAATACACTCATGATCTTGAATAGAAAAGTTTCTAGATTGTTTAAAAATATTTAAAATAATCCAATGCAAAATTAGCATTGGAAATAACATCAACAAGTAACTCATCATTACAAAGTTTAATTTTATGATTACAAGATTTCTTCCTTTAACAAAATTATGAAACTACTATGTAGTTTTATCATCTAAAAGAATTTTAGAACTAAATTTTTGTTTGTAATGAGTTTCAACCATTTATTGAGGTTCAAGTACATGCTTTTTTGACTTGAAAAAGGTTAGCAGAATTGATGCTGCTTTAACAGCCAAAAAAAAAATGTTCTCTAAATGAATTTCATTCTTTTTTGCTTCTAAAATTTTATCAAAAAGATTTTCAAAGCAATTTTTATTCCGTATTCTAACGACTTGAACAAGTCTTTTACATTTTTGTCATTTTTTCTTTCTAGACATTTGACCGGATAGGAATAAAAGAGCATTCAAATTAGTGTTCAAAATTTCTAAGGAAAATTATCCTTAAACCACACATTTTGAAATCTGAAAGGAACCATACCAATGAAACAATGATTTTTTAATTTTAAGAAATTATGAAGAATGATCAGAACGAATAATGCTAGGATGATTAGCACATGTACTTGGAAAATAATTCAATAAAAAGGAATTAACAAATATTCTATCAAGACGTTGCCATAAATTACAGTTATTAGTAAAATTTTGCTCTATAAAACCAATTTCCTTAAGAGCACATTTCATATAGCATGAATATAACCATCCAGGCCTCTAAATACAATTAGCAAAAGAAATAAGGTGATCCCATAATATTTATCTACCAATTCTAGTATAACTTGGATGAATAAGATAATAAAAAATCAAAATGAAGAACTAAAAACTTTAAGTACAATGCTTGTACATAATCTTTAAAAACATTAATTCGAAATTCCTCGTTCCAAAAGCACAAAATCTTATTAGAACAATTAGTACCCAAAAATTTTGATCTAAGAAATATGGCTACAAGATATAAAGTATTACAAATGAACCAAAATTCTCATATTATGAATCCAGCAAAGGTTTTCATTCCCATCCAAAGATTGAAGATCCATGAATTAAGGATGGAATTAGTTTGTGCAAGTTTTTGCTAGTACTATTCAATAATAAACGATTCAATTTGTTAACTTTATCATTATTATTGCTTCTACTGCATTGGTTTTTCACTGTTGGTTCTCCATTTAAAAAAAGGTTTTCTTGAATGTGCAGAAAACTGCAAGAAATGGTTTCCATATTCTTCTTGGAGGTATAATTGCTTTGACAGTTGTGATCTTCCTTAGATTTGTAAGTTGTAATTTTCCCCTTTATTAATTTGGTAGTTTTCCTCTATTTTTTGTTAGTGCTTTTCTGATATTTCACAATTCCAGCAAAATTGTATGATAAAAGCCCTTACCTTGTCTCATTACTGGTCTAACATCATAAACAATTTAAGTGGATCTGCACTAGTTGTTTAAATTGAGTCAAAGTTTTCAATTTTTTTAAATCTCCGCAAACTATTATTGAGTGCTTCTATTTATTTCCTATTTTATTGCATATTGAGACTTGCAATTTTTTTATTTACCGGGTATGAGAATACGTTTAATAGAGGGGACTTCAACTATTAGATGTGGAAGATTATTTTTATGGAAGAAAGTTATTTATGTTTTAAAAGGATCAACACCTTTTGTTAATAGTCTGGCTGAGTGGGAGTTGATTGACAGGTGAAGGCAGATAAGCATTAAGATTTTTAACTTGTCCCTAACCAAGAATATTACATTTGTCATTCTCAGTGAAAATACCAGAGCAAGAATGATGAAGGAAGAACTATATTAGTTTATGCATAAATTTTTAATCTCAAGATTTTTGGAGGAACCTTTATTGTTGAGCACGTGAAAGAGTTAAACTTGATAGCAAGTTGGTTAAGCTTTGTGGATATCATTTTTGACGTTATTATCTAATAGATTCTATGCTCCAGTGACGACCATCAACACATCATATGGATCAAATAAAATTAAACTAAATGATGCTAGAAATCTTCTCCTCGGTGAAGAAATTTGGTGGAGTGTGGCAGGTGAAATCCCTCGCCTTCTACTTTGTGTAGTGATAAGAATAGTTCACCTCTAACTGAAGACAATTGTCAAGGAAGAGGTAGATCTAAGACTTGAAGTAAGAGCCATCACCCACGTTATAAATAAATCCTAAAGTTTCCTAGGTGTATGCTAAAAATGTAGAATGCTAAGGCAAATATTAAAGTTTTGGTGAAAGAAAGCAGGAGCAAGGGCGAAAATAGAAAAAAAGAAAAAATGAATGCCGATATGGATGACATTCAAGATGTATTGATTTTCAGTACTAATAGTTTAAAGGAATCATAGGCATTGATCTCAGGTCCATCGTTACACTTGAAATTATCAGAAGGTAATTTATGCTTGATGATGAACTGTTAATCATTTTGGGGATCAGTGACATGATACATAAATATGCAAATGAACTACATGATAGCTGCATAAAGTTTGGCACATTCCTGACTTGTGGTACCCAATCTCAATAACTTAGTTTGTTGAAGAATGGTGTAAGACCATGTTCATTGTTTTCATTTGAAACGTTGCTGCACTGGTAATGATGATACCACGATGTAACAAAACCAGCATTTTTAATACAACTCTAACCACATGAATAATGTGAGTTGCTAGAAGCTTGAGTGTGAATTCAAACATTTGGTAACAAAGATTAGGCTATGCAAGAAAGAAAGTCTCAAGATTGTACACTTCAAAGACAATTTCATAGATTTAGGGTCTGTTTGACACATCTGCAGATTATCCAGATTATCAGGATAAATAGATTATCACGATAATCGACGATCAACAGTCGATCCAGAATAATTTGTCGGTCAATTGGCTATTTCTTGGATTCATGTAAAAGGTCCGGAAAAATGGGCACACTCATACGAAATATGTTGTGGAATCTTATGGGATGTCGACAATGACGTCTCGCCGACCCATTTATCCTCGATAAATGATGACGTCATGCGTGGGTTTCTAACAATGCTGGAGCGGTAGTACTCTAAAAGCAATATTACAATTGCGGCAGCTAATCTTTTGCGGCGTGCTAGCTGATACATCCTGCGTAAATATTTTCGTATGAAGGAACATTTATTCAATTAGCAAACAAATATTCGTGCAAACTATAAAAAAATGTAAACATTTGACAAAACAGTTCAATACATCAATGGAGAAAAATTGCAAAAATAACAATGTCTTCAAATACCAAAATTGCACAGATAACAGAAACATTCAAAACAGTTCACAAATAACAAAACCCAACAAAACAAAAAGGTGGGAACGAATCATTTCTCAATGGAGAGACGTAAATATTCGGCACGCAGCTCGGGCTGCAGCCTTTTGAAAATCTGTCTCCGTATTGGGTCTTCAAGAACTTTAACACATTTTAGATAGAATGCGGGATCACACACAACTTCTAAAATTTCATCCAAAAGATTAATGAAGTCAACATCGGGATCAACTACTACAGTTTGTACAGTTTGCGGAGCTTCAAATACTTGTATCAGTCTATCTATCGAGCTCTGAATGAAAATATCTTTATTTTTTATTTTTTTGTCGCTCTTGCGCCTCTTTGATTGGCGCGTGGATTCGAGCCCTATCGGGTGCACGCTCGGGCCTCACCAGAACCCATAACTTGATCGGGTATGAAGTCAACTGAGATACCAGCAAAGCTCTGCTCGCTGGGGTTGAATGCATGTTCACCCGTAGCAACAACCCCTTCGAACATAACATCCAATTTGTCCTCCAACTCCGGCTTAATTCCGCACACCTTAAATTTTTTTACATTTGGCACTGCCTGCAATGTCAAGAAGGGTTGTAGCATATTATACAAATTAGAATTATAATTGATAAGCTGAAGAGTATACAACGATACAATTATTACCGCTAACTTCGCAGTCCACCATTCCTCTGAAGCATCCACCGTACGTTTGATAGGATCCCAACCTAATCCAGTTGATCCCCTTTTAAGATCTTTCCATAACTTCCGTCCTCTTCATTGATCCACTTGTTCTTGAATTTCAACTACAGCGTAGTATCGTCCTGTCATTTCATTAAACTTTCATTGGTATTTGCTCCATCCTTCTTTGCTAAAACAAGACGATGGCTCATTTCAAGCTTCAATCTCTTTAACACGAAGATTGCAAAAATATTTATCACGATTTTATCCCACGTTCTTGATGTAGACCCTTCTGTTTTTAGCCATACCGTAACTATTGGAAGACACGGATGAAATATTTGAGAAATATTAGTAGAAAATAAAATGACAAAATTATATCAGACCCTTGAAAAATATTACGTAGAAGTCAATTTACAACCAAATCGCACCATAGAAAATGCATTTGTACGCAAATTTAAAAAAGAACAACAAAACAAATTCCATTAAAAGCATCTAATTTCCCGAGTTGAATCATGCTCTACTCAAATGGGAATGCTCAAACTAATTTCAACAGAAGTTTAAAAGAGATGATTGGGGTTGAATGCATTAAAGATAAGCTATTCAAAATGGAGATGAGTAGCCATCAGATTGACAACAAATAGATAGGAAAATACACATGTTAAACAAATATAAGTTTCATTTACTAAGATTTGCTAAATTATATCAGCATAAATATAGAATATATTTAAGTATATATTAACATAAAGTTATACAAACAACTAAAAGTTCTATCTATTGAAAGCAAATCCATATAATATTTTGCTGCAACTATGCTACTTATAAGAAAGCAAATCCACATATAAGAAAGCATTTTCCTCCTTCAAGATAAAAGAAAACAAAACCTTATGATTCTTACAGACTTTCTTCCTTCAAGAAGTCAAGTGTCCAATCCTTTATTTCTAGCAGAGAACTAAACTACTCTGAAAAAGTGATTGTGATAATAGGAACAACTTGTTGATCAATGGACCGATCATCCCCAAAGAAATTTGTAAATTAAACAAAACTACTTGGGCATAAGAATATTCAATAAAACAAACATTTCTGAAGTAATTTAAATGAGAAATTGCTAATAAATGGTTCCTTACCGAACTAAATTTTGGTAGTGAAAAAACTTAGACCTCATAACTTGCTCATCATTTGAGCCATAAGAACAAATGTATGAGCCCTCAAATCAGTCACAGGTGTCGAATCAAACAAGGTAGTCGTATGCACTAATAAATCAATCTGTGCAACCACATGTTGAGGGGGCTCCATTACAGGAGTATCAAAGAAACTTCCCTCCCTACACACCTTTGAATCCATCAATGTCCTCGTATTTTTTCTGCACTCCTCTGTACCCTCTTCTTTCTTCTTTCGGTTCTTATAAAGGGATACCCTTAGTAGAGGCAAGGAGGAGATACAAGATTGTAGGGAAAGAAAAATAACTTTTTATAGAAGAAAAACAACTTTCTATAGAAGAAAAACGGAACTTTACCTCAGAAGCCGGAGGAAACCGAGTGCTGCGGGATCGGGGAAGGAAGTCGGGTGCCGCAGGATCGGCGAGGGATATGGATCGCGACGCTTCTCTGGATAGCGAGGAAGATGGATCGCGCCGCGCTAGATGTGAGGAAGGAGATGGATCGCAGCGACCTCTGGATATCGAGGGAAGGAGACGGATCGCGCTGCTTAGGGCTCGCGAGGGGCAAATATTGGAAGTGAAGAAATGATCCGCGGGTAGGACCCTGCGATCCGCGACTAATAGAAATTAAGAATCACAATTTTAGGTAATATGATGAAACGTGCTTTTCAAACAGGCTTCTGGCGTTTTGAAAACGCCACCGCAGTAGATAATCTCTACCAAACGTAGCCTTAAAATCTCTTAAACCTACTTTTATGAAGATTGCATTCTGAAAAAGCAGATACTGTTCAATTTTTATACGTCTGGAATATAGCTAAGAAGCAAGGAGCTAGTGTTGTTACACTGATATCTTTGGATCTTCCCTATGGCATGATTTACTTAACGCTTTTATAGACAACTTCTTAAGGTTTGAATTTATTTCATTGAAAATCAAGCCAACATTGTTATTTTTGCTACGTCATCATCAATAGAGGATCATCTGTAGCTCTTGATCTTAATCTTCTTGATGAAGCTTTAACCAAAACTGAGGTATGCCTTTAATTTTTGAAAGCTTCTTTTTTTCCCATTTCTATGCATTGATTAAATTGAAGACTAGTTTGACTTTATTGGTTGTGATGTTGATGATTTTAGCTATACATATTCTGAGATCTTAGGGTATAAAACAAATTTTGGGAGGAAAATACTAGCTTGCTTTATTATTCATATATAGGGTACATATATATAGAGAAACTAAGTCCTCATAATTTACAAACTTACCAACTATATCTAACCTATATTTGGAAAGTAAAGGTTCTGAAATAAAACTAACAAAAAACATAAATAGGAAGAGAATAAAGCTAGTTAAGAGGTTTTAAAAAATATCTTCAAGTCTAATCTTGGGCTATGATTCTCAACATCTTTTTAAATTTCGACACTCCCCTTCATGATGGGTCGTAGGTGTTGTAGAGACCAATCTTGGTATTGAACTCTGAGAAAGTACTTATAGGAAAAGCTTTGATGAAGCCATCAACAACTTGTTGAGATGTCGGGATTTAGCTGATTTATATAATTCCACCAGTAACCTTTTCAGAAATGAAGTTTCTATCAACTTCAATATGCTTGTTCCTGTCATGTGCACATGATTCTTGAAAATTTGTAGCTGGTACAAAACATGTGCAAGCTTATTGCTGGTACACCCTAATTCCCTCAATAATTTTTGAATTCAGATCCCTTCACAAATTTCATAGGCGAGTGCCCTAATTCTACATTGCTTTTAGAAACAACCTACTTTTTTTATTTCTACATGCAACGAAATTTCCCCATAAATAGGAGTAGTAACGCGTGTTATTTCTTTTGTCAGTGAGTTCCACAACCCAGCTAGCATCAGTGTAGAATTCTACCTCCCTATCTCTGATTTTCTAAAAGATTAATCCATAACCATGAGTCTTTTTGAGGAATCTAAAAATCTTGTATATCATCTTCAAATATTTTCTTTATTTAGGTTATTCATGTGTTGGCTCACAATGCTGACATAATATGCAATATCTGGCCTAGTATGTGATATATAGATGAGTTTTCGTACCAATCTTTCTTATCTTCCCTTATCCATAAATATACTTTCTTATCCTCTGTTAGACTTATTGTTGAGATCCATTGAAGTGCCAACAGATTTGTATCCAATAATTCTTTTCTTCTTTAGAAGATTTGGAATATATTTCCTCTATGATATACCAATGCTTTTCTTTGACCTTGCTACTTCCATACCAAGAAAATATCTCATGTTTCCAAGGTCATTAAATTCAAATTTTGTGTCAAGCCCCTCTTTGATTTTGAAAATTTCCTTTTCATCATCACCAGTGAGAATCCTATCTTCATATACTATCAACGCATCAATTTTACCTTCCCGAATGTGTTTTGTGAAGTGTATGATCAGTTTTAGATTTAGAATGTACATTAGATCTCATAGTTTTATCAAACCTCTCAAACCACGCCCCTTATAATTGCTTAAGCCCATAAAGAGACTTCCTGAATTTGCATACTAGGTGTTTGTTGGAATCATTCTGAAATTCTGAATGTATCTCAATATACACTCATTTAGGCTCTGTTGGTTCGATTGAAATATTTCAATTTACTATTACTATACTTCTGCAAAGAATATGTGAGCAAACTCATGTGAGAAATGTCATCTGTTCTGTTTAGGTTGCTGTTAGTCAGGAAAACAATTGCGAAATGAAAAATGACTAGATCGCCCTTATTATTAAAACTCGTTTGAAAATTTTCATTTATTAATATAATATAAAGGATTTGCGATATGAAATTTTTTTTAAAAAAATTATATTTTAAATATACAAACTAATAAATATAAATTTGTTTGTTAAAAACTTAAGCGTCATTTTGTTGTTAAATATATTGTTAAGATTAATAAAATTAAATATTTATAAGCTTTTGAAAATTAAATATTTATAAGCTTTTGAAAATAAAATATATCTTTCATTTGTTGTTAAATATACTGTTAGTATTTTTAAAAATTATTGAGTTAGTATCTTTTTCATGCATATACATAAATATCAAAGTTAGATATTAGATTTATAAATATCTTCTTATTTTTATATTTTTATATACTTTAAAAGTATTAGATTTATATATATATATAAAGTATGTTTGTATTTACATATTCTTATATATCTATATATCGTAAGAGTATTAAAAATTATTGAGTTTTAAATCATCCATTTGCACAAGATATATGACTGCAGAAAATAACTACAGAAAATATAGCAGAAAAAGGATCACTGCCACCTCCAAAGAAAAAGGCTCACTCCCGTTAACAAATTCATAAATCTAGGGAGAGTTAAGCAAATTGTTTGCAAATCCACCTCCAACCAAAATCGACAGAGAAGTTTGTCTTTTAACAAAGTCATAAATCTAGACAGAGAAGTTTTCAACGCTTTCTGAGTACGAGATCGACAAATTACACAGGAAAAATTTGCTAGCAGATCGAAAAATTTCATAGCTTTATGAGTACGACATTGCAGATCCAGATCCAAAAACAGATCGAGTAAAAATTGCTACCAGATGGAAGGAACGAGAAAGAGAGGAGAGGGGGACGGATCGAAGTTATGATACCTTGGATTTGATCGAAAATCGATCGCGGAGGAAGAATGTCAAGATCGACAGAACGAGTTCGGGAGCTGATGCGGGCGAGGGCAGCGGCAGGAAAAATAACCTCATAGCCGAGTGAAAGTCGTGGCCGCGGGGTTTATCCCGCGGTCGGCTTTCATGCGACTTCGCTGCAGACAACCGCGAATCCGGAGGCGCTTCCGCCCCTCTTCGCCAAAATTCTGCGGCGCATCAAAGCGCCGCAGCTCCTAACGCTGAACCAAACGGGCCCTTAGAGAGATAATTTTTATGTCAAGTTAACGCAATTTTCACTCCTTGTTAACTGCCAATGGAAGGAGACCTCTAATAGTGTTCAATTTGGCAACTAGTGCGAAAGTTCTCTGATAGTCAATCCCATAGATGAGTGAAACGTTTTGTAATAATTTTGACTTTGAATCTCTCAATACCCTCATCAACTTTATATTTGATGTTTAATACCTTGCATCCAATTGACTTATTTTGATAATGTTTATTAATAATCCATGTGTCATTATGTCTTAGTGCTTGAATCTTTTCTTTAACTGCTTTTCTTCATTATGGATCTTCAAGGGCTTCAAGAATGGACTTAAGTATCTGCACACTATCTAGGTTAGATACAAATGCTCTATATGCTGAGAATATAGCTTCTCATAAGCTCCATACTCTGAATTGGATATCTAGTGCAACCTTTCTTTTCATTAGCACTAGAAGAAAAATGAGGTAACTCATGAGTACTAGGCTCTCCTGAAATTTCATGTAAATATGGAATTGGTTTTGGTTGAAGCACTTCTATAATTGCAAGGCATCTTCCACCTACTTTAGAATTTTCTTTCTTCTTGTGTGCATACAAAATTCTTTATTAGTAACTTGAGGTTGGGTTGTTTGGACATCCTCACAGGGATCGAAGGATTAAGTGGAAGAGATGGAAGAGGGGATGGAAGATGAGTAGGTTGTGGTAGTAGGATTGATTTAGAAAAAAAAGTGATATCCATGGAGTTAGTAGAATTTTTCGGTAAGAAAAGAGTAACACTTATACCTATGTTGGTTGGAGGCACACTCAAGAAAAATATACTTGATATATTTAGGCTCAAGTTTTGTGTGGTTTGGGAAATAGATGTGAACTAAGGATATATACCCAAAGATTTTAAGTGGTATAGCAGAAGAGAAAGCTCTAATGTAGGGATGTGTAATCATCAAAACATGATGTGGTGTTTTGAAGTTAAGTACACTGATGAGCGTTTGATTGATAACGCATGTTGTAGTATGAACTCTTTCTCTCCAAAAATATTCTGAAACTTGACAGGACGTCAGAATTAACAGGGTTACCTCAAGGAGATGCTTGTTATTTTTCTCCGCTATTTCATTTTATTGTGGAGTATCAATACAAGAACTAACAAGGATTATTCCATTTTTGAAAGATAGGCTCTAATGAGGATATGAACTTTACATTGGAATTGAGTTTGAATTATGTCATGAAGGTTTGGAAGATTTGAGCTATTTCTGATTGCTCATTCATTAGGCCTAAGTAGCTCTAGTGATATTGTCGATAAATGAGACAAACCATCTAGCCACATTTAGGCTCACCTTTGAAGGTTCCTAAATGTCACTGTGGATGATAAAAAAAAAGAATGTTAGAGTTTGCACTGAGTAATGAGATAATTATTTCTAAAGGCAAGTTGACAAATATCACATTGATAAAAATTAGGTTTTTTAATTGATAAATTAATGATGATATAATTTAACAACATAATTGAAATAGGAATGATCCATATGACAATGCCATAACATGAATTATTTTTTGATAGGCGTCGACTCAACAAAATCATGAGTTTGAGGTGAATATGGAGGTGGGATCATTAGTGTGTTTAGAGTAAGACTTTTCTTGAGTAAGTATAAGTTTTGATTTATTTTAGCATTGCCAACGCTTTTCCTGATTCCAACACTTGAAATTTCCAAGAGTTAGCAAAGAATTTTGTTATACATTCATATCATAAGTAAGCATACTGATTGAAATCAAATTGTAATCCAGCTGTGGTTCATATAAAATAGATGAGAGGGTAATATCCTAAGAGAGCACCGCATCTTCTTTTCCAGCAATGTTTGAGTGTGGTTCATTTGTAAGTCTTACCAATCTAGATGTAGAAGCCTCTTGATAGTTAATTATAGCATTGATGTTTCTGATCATATAATTAGAGGCTCGTGAATCTATGATTCAAGTTCTAAAGCTCCCATTATTGGCAAGATGGAAGAGTAATTTATTACCTTGGTGTGTCATGAAGTTGGTGTCCCGTCTAAATTACCTCCAAGGAGTTTCTTCAATACTTCAAGATATTCCTTGATAAATGGTTCTTCTGATCCTTTGGATGGGCAGCATTAGCCTTTTTCTCTCGATCTTTTTTTCCCTGTCCAAGCTTCCAATTTGCAGGGTTTCCATGAAGTTTTCAAAATTCATTTTTGATATATTCAATCTTCTTGCAATAATCACATGTTGGACGATTCATTTTGAAGTTTGAGTCTTTGGAAGAATTATGGGTTTATAAGGTTGAGCTTTCAGTAATTGGTGTTTGCAGTCCACAATAGTTTCTTTCGGCTTTCTTCCTTTTTGACTTCAACAAAGACTTCATAAGTAACTGGAAGAGGCTTAGTTCCTATGTTCCTCACTCTCACTTCCTCAAATTTCCGAGTTAGTCCTACTAGAAATTTTATGATTTTTTTTCCTTCTCAATGATGGACTCAAACATCAAGCATCATGTGGATATTTTCACACGTGTCTCAAGCATGCCTAATTGTCTGTACACTTAATTCTCCTTGACAAGGGTCATGAAGCTTAGTTTCGATCTCAAACAATTTCGCAGTGCTCTCAGTGTTGGAGTATGTTTTTCTTGCAGTCTCCTAGATTTCTTCGGCAGTTTTGTAGAGCAAAAAGTTTTCTCCCACTTCTGTGGTCATTGAATTGACTAGCCAAAATACAACTATATGGTCTCAATTCTTCCATGTGCGGTGGTTGGGGTATCTCAGGAATTGTGTCCCCTCCCATAAGATGTTAATCTTTCTTTTTAAAACAAATATAGATAAACATGGATTGTGACCATTGAAGGTAGAAATCCCTGGTCTCTTACTCAGAATTAACTTGCAGAGTACTATTGCTCGTTGCTTCTGTGGATGGAGAAATGGCTTCTGCAGGAAAGGAACAAAAAAAATTTATTGCAGCTTGCTGATGCTGCTTGCGCTACTGCTGCTTCAGGAAGAAGTATCCCGACAGAGGAATACCAAGAGGAGGGTTCTAGTAGGGAATTCTGGCTGGGTATGCCGATAGAGGTTGGTATGCAACAGGCAAATCTGGCCGCAGGAAGAATTTTTGGCGGCTTAGAAATGTAGAGGAGGATTGCAGTGAGAACTATAGTCGGAGGAGGGCCTGCCGTAGGGCCGTCTGGCTGAAGGTAGGAGTTCCGGCAGTAGATAAGAGCTAAGAAGGATTTCTGCTGCAGGGAATAGCCGAGGAAGGGAGAAAGAGGCATGCAGGGAGGTTTTCCAACTACCTACAGGGATTTCCAATGTCGTAGAAGGGGACTGCAGGGAAAGCGAGGGATGCGGGGAGGATTTCCGGATGCCAGGGATTTCCAGCATTGGGGAAGGGGACTGCAGGAAAGATTTCTGACTATTTGCAGGTATATCCAGCTCCTGGGAAGGAGACTGCATGGAGAAAGAGGTCTGTGGCGAGGATTTCCGACTCAGGAAGTACATCTTCTGGTAGAGCAGGTTTGCCGGCTAGGTTATGGTCTAAATCTCTGACACCATTTAAAAAACAGACTTTTGGGGGAAAATATGAGCTTGCTTTATTATTCAAGAAATAAAATCCTACTAATTTACAAACTTACCAAATATACATAACCTATATTTGTGAAGTAAATGTCCTGAAATAAAAATAACAAAAATCGTAAATAAAAAAAGAATAAAGCTAGTTAAGAGGTTTTCAAAAATTTCTCCCAATCCAATCTTGGGAGATTGAAGGATGGCCGGTCTTATTATTTTCAAAATCTTTCCAGATTTTTGCTTGCCCACTTAGAAATAAAAAAAATAATCTCATGTAGAAATGTTATCTTCAACAATACGTATAAAGGCTGATCATGCATCAATGAAAGGGGGACCTCCATTATTGAGAAAATTGAATTGGAAGGACCCACTAATCTTTGCAAGAGGTTAAAGTCATCAGCATATTATCAAGATCAATGCAAGCTTAGCATTCTTACTATAGGAGTTAGGAGATCACAAAAATTTTCAATGCTTATTGATTTCTTTTTCACAATTCTATTTGATACATATTGTTGTGGATAAACCTAAGGATATGAATAGGCTTTACTGGTTAAAAAATTTATTTTTTAGAGCTAGCAATAAAGAAGAAAAACATTCTCTATAAACACACTTGATAATTCGCTAACCTATCCAATAATAAGAAACCTTGTAAAATAAATGGAACTAGAAATCAGGGAATAGAACTACAACAAAATGCATTAAGGTGAGTTTGGTTTTGAAAGGGTTTGAATAGATGGAAGATATTGACTTCTCTCAAATATTTTATGTTGTAACTAAGCTAATCATTATATCATATATGTTGAGCATCATAGCTGTAGAAGGCTTCATAATGAGTAGATGAGTGTTAAAGGCTGCGTTCCATTATGATGATATGGCAGATGAAGATATAGAGGAAGACATCTATCTACCCCAATCCCATGGTTGTTGCACAAAGAAGAAAGCCTAGTTGGAAGCTCAATAGAAGCATACATCTTAGAGCAAATCAGACAAATTATATAGTTTGATGTCTTCATGTTTAAGACTGATTTTTGTAGATGCAATATTACCAGAAAAGATTGTTTTATCTTATATTTATATATTGAAGAAATGTTGATTGCATGGGCTTCATTAAGAAAATTATTGTCTAAAAAGATAATTATCATAATAATTTGACATGGACTTGGGGGAAGCAAAGAAAATTCTCGGATGAGAATAGGTTTAGCATATTTAAATGGTTTGAACCGATCTTATTCTCATTAAATTGAAAATGTGATTGAAAGGTTCAATTTGGTGAAAGCGAAAAACTATTGAGCGCATTCCTCGCAAGTCGCTGAATGCGCTTAAAAGAAAATTCATAAAAAATAAACAAAGAGAAACATTATATTGCTAATTTCTTACACTCCTCAGTAGTTTGTTTTTGATGCCTGCAATCGTTTGCGTATGAAACAAATTTTATATTGTGTATTGGGACCTATTGGCCAATATGCTTACCATGGGTCCAGAAGGTGGCAGAGCTCGATAATACGAGACATAATAAGAAGACTCATTTGCATCTCTTTGCATAAACCTATAATGTTTAGATTAAATAGAAATGATAATAATATAGAAACATATGCAAGCAAAAATTGAAAATGGAAATTAAAAGTGATCCTTAGAATAATATTATATGAAATGAATGATAAAAGCAATAAATTATTCTATATTGTTTTATAATATAATGATGTTCATTTGAGTAGAACTAAAACTGAATTATGGAGGTCTACAGTGGAGTCTACAGGCCTTCATTTGAGTAGAACTAAAATTGAATACATGGAATGTAATTTTAGTAGTAGTAGCTCAGTGACAGAAGTGTAACTTTGGGTGATCAAATTATTAAAATGTGTGAATGATTTAAATATCTTGGGTCTGTTATTCAAAGCGATGGTGATATAGATGGGGATGTTAATAGTAGAATTCAAGTTGGTTGGTTGAATTGGAGGAATGCCTCAGGCCTTTTGTGTGACAGAAAAGTACCACTTAGACTGAAAGGAAAATTTTATAAGACGGTGGTGAGACTTGCAATGTTCTATGGTGCTGAATGTTGGCCTTTAAAAAAGAAGCATAATACTAAGTGTTGCCGAGATGAGAATGATTAGGTGGATGAGTTGCTTTACACTTAGAGACAAAATGCGGAATGATTATATCCGTTATAGGGTTGGTGTAGCTTCTGCGGCGGAAGGAAAAAATTAGAGAGAGTCGTCTTAGATGGTTTGGTCAGATTCAACGTCGACCATCTGACGATCTGATTAGGAAAGTAGATGTTTTAGAGTCAACTTATGTTAAGAAAGGCAGAGGTAGACCTAGGAAGACTTGGGCTAATTGTATAAAAAATGATCTTAATATATTAGAACTAAATGAGAATATGACTCTAAATAGGACACAATGGAGAAAAATGATTCATGTAGCCGATCCCACGTAGTGGGATTAAGGCTTTGTTGTTGTTGGTGGTGTTCATAATCCTTCATGTAAAAATAAAAAAGAAAAAAGTCAAATGTTTGCATGCAAATGCATTCATTCATAAGCATGCCATGCTTATATATGTATATCTAGAAATGAATTATTTTTTATTTATCGTAATACCTTTTGTCATAGTACTCTAAGCAAGAGGAAGATTTTTACCCAACTAGTGAAGTTCACTGACCTCAACTAGAGACTTCAGTCTATAGAATGGTCGGCTTTGCAAGCCAATCATATCAACAAGAGGCTATAATGATTTTACATCTGTCAGACACAAATATGCATATTATTTTGTAGTCATGAGCAAGTTTTACAATATTGCTTATATCTTATGATCAAAACTTATGTCATGTTAATACTTATTATTTATGTGAATAAGAATCAAAATTAATTATATAATCTGCATCCAAACTACAGCCTTGAACTTAATATAATATACCTCCAAATGTAACTTATTCGAAACCTATGCTAGTGCTAAAAAATAATCTATTCACGTAACTGTCAAATTAGATTGATAAAATATACCGAATGCTGGAGCGGCAATGAGGCAACTAAGAATAATGCTTGACAATGAAAGTTTTTGAGGAATATATGAGAAATATAAGGTAATTATGATAAGAGGTCAAATAAGATGAGGGATCTCAATTGTGACTTAAATAAGTCTGAAATTGTGAGTGAGGATAAAAATGGGAAAGGGAAAATTCTAGCAGCCGCTAAATGAGAGGAAAATCTTATTGTGAGGAGGAGGGCAAAAATAATGGCATTGTCTCTTCAGGACTAGGAGTAGAGAAGATGAAGAAACAAAAGGGACTTCAGCATAAGCTAGGGCAAATCAATAATGATGCGACTAGATAGAGAGAGAACTAAGATGCTGCCTATTCCTTTTATAATGTGATTGAAGACATTGATGGGCGAAATCAATTTGTGAAGAGCAGAAGACAGAGCAACTATATTTGGGGTCCTACTTTTTTCTGATTTGTTACATTCTACACTCCCTCTTAAAAGAATATGGTTTTTAAACGTACACTTAGCTTCAATGTAGTTGATGGCACTTCACTATTTTCTCTTGATCTCTTTTTTAATCTCTCATATTACTTCTATTTCTCATTGATGCTTTTATTGTATCTTGACAAAAATAATAGAGGTGACAAAGCACTTGAAATTTGCTATCCAAAATATGCTTTAATATCTTTTTGCACCTTAGACTTGCTGGAATAATATTTAGCTCGCGCTAAATAATATCAGTCATCATGTACTTATAACCATAATGAAGAGATTTAAAAATATTTTGTACTCATGTAGGTCTCAGAGAACAAGACAAATGACTTGAAATTGTATCCATCCTCTCAACCATCTTAAAACTTCCAATGAAATAGGGATGAAGCTTTCCACCATTGTCAAGCCTTGTAATTCCAAACACAGTAGAAATTTTGAGAAAAAATATGATTTCTAACCTTGAACTCATTCTGTGTTGGATTGAAAATATTTTTCTTTCAATTTTCTATATTGAGTAAAGTTACTTTTGAATTAAATGAATCTTCTCAAATAGCCTCACTAATCAATTGTGGTCCTAAGGTTTTCTTTTCGCCAACCTTAAACCACCAGAAATGATAACAAAATTTCTAGCCATAATGCCCTTCGTTGAATGTCATCTAAATACCAGTTTGAAAAGCATTACTACAAGTAAACTCTTCAAGTGGAAATGTAATACTTCCAACGACCTCCAAAATCAAGAATACAAGTTCTCAAAAAATCTTCTAGAGTTTCGATAAAAAAACTTTCTCTGACCTTTCTGAGGATGAAATTTGCTTGTCTAACCTTATTTTTAAAGCCTCTTGCACTTTCAGGTATTTCTATCACGATTAGATATGATGACAATGCTACCCTATTTAGTTGAATAGTGTTGTCCATTTATATTATTGCTAGCTTATCCACGGAATAACTTTGTTTGATATGTAAAAAATGCGTGTCAGGTGTCAACTGTTTCTCAAATTGTATTATAACTTTTTTTAGAGATAATTAAGTCAATAATAAAATCCACTGCAACCTTCTCTTACTATCATTTCGAAACGAGGAGAGATTGCGACACTTTAAAAGTTTGATGTTCATATGCAGCCACTTGATATGTAAACACATAACCACAAAATTTATTGCATCTTTTTTCATACGGTGCTGAAGTTCTATGATTTCTTGATACATTTCCTTACTCCCTAAGAAAATAAAATATAAATTGTTGGTGCTTTTCACAGTAATGCCTACTAGGGTCATATTTAATTTGAAACACAAATAATCTCTAAACTGTAATTCAGTTGCATGATTAAATATTAAATATGGGTTTTATTTTATTCTGAAGTTATCCTTCTGGTTGCATTCAACATCTTTTATCCTGGTTACTTGCATCTCATCTATAATTGATGGTTGAATAGTCTTCTAATTTATAATGTATTTGCCAACAAACATTTATATCTTTAGCTGAATTTGTTCCATTTCAAGCTCCATGTCACGGACTAACTTCTCTTAAGTCACCCGTGCGGCTTTAGTGCTCCTCCTTAACACTCGATCAGTCTAACCTTGCAATGCTAGAGCTTGAAAGTACAAGTGCTCTAAGAAAAAGAGTAGAGAGAGAGGAACACTTTACACTTGAATCCTTGGAAGCTTTGATTCAATACTTGGATAGATACAAATGAGGGGAGGGACCTCTATTTCTAGTCCCCCTCCAAGCCATGGTAATATTCTAAAACTCCCTACTTTCTATAGTATTCTATACGATTCTTACATGAATTCATAAGCCTAGTCCCTTCTAGATTCTTCTTGAACTCTCCATGCTCCCTCCTTGAGTTCTTCATGAAGTGTTGTCTTTCTTTGTCCTTTAGAATTGGTTAGAAGTTTCTAGAGTTGTGTGGAGCTTTCTTGCCCACATTGGCTCTAGAATGTTCTTGCATGCCTCTTCTAGAGTTTTCCTTTCCAAGCTTCGCTTGCCATTTCTTTGAAAATGGCGGGGCATGTCACTCTCTCCCACTTAAACTCGCAATGCCCTCATTGCTGCTTAGCCCTCACCTACAAAATTGTCTTCTTGATTTGCCCCTAGACTTGGCAAACTTTGGTTTCTCTTTGGTGTTATGGGAGAGGGGTGTCATGCAGCAAGTCCTCCTGGCTGGCGGCTTATCCCTTGCCTCCAACCTTGTTGACAATTTGTCCCCTTTATACTGTGCAATGCCATTCTTGAGCTAAATTGCCGATAGTGTCTTGGATCCTTCCTTAACCTTATCATCGGTACTGAGCAAGCTTATCCCCCTTCCGTGATGCACAGGTTATTAGCAAATGATATTGGGAATGCTTTTGTTTACTTCAAGAAACTCATCCCCAGGACAACATTGTAATCATCCAAAGGAATGACAGAGAAGTCTAGAGTATCTGATCATGCTCCAATGCTGGTCTTGACTCTCTTTGCCATTCCATCGATTGACTTTTCTGCTTAGTTGACGACTTTAATGGAGCCTCCTCCTTTAACCATTTGCACCCGCAACCTCTTTGCTTCCTCACTGGAGATGAAGTTGTGGGAAGCACGCGAATCCACCATTGCTCTCGTGGTCTTCCCTCCTATTGTCATCTCCACAAAGAGTAACCCCTTCCCTTAGGGTTTTGTCGGAGCTTGCATCCTGTTCAATAGTTGAAGAGATCCCACATGTGTCTCCATGCCATTCTACCTGTCACTTTCCTCCTTATGGCTTGCAAGGAAAGAGTCGAGGTCCTTCTTCTTAGGGCAATCTCTCGCTTAATGAGGTCCTTTGCAAAGAAAACAATGGTTTTGATATGGCTTGTTGGTCCCCTTGTCCCTAGCCTTTATTGCGGTTGATTCGCGATGTTTCTCCTCCTTGTGTTTGTCCTTGTCATCCCCACCACCTTTGGCATCATAACTCTTCTTATCTTCAGGCTTTCTAGACTCCTTTAAATAATCGACCAAGCTTTCAGCAACTATGATGGCAGTGGCAAAATCTTGCACTCATCGCCTCCTAAGCCTGGTCTTTGCCCAATGTTGGAGCCCATCCATGAAGTTGAAGAGAGCATATTTGTCTAACATATCGGGGATTTCAAGAACCAAGCTTGTAAACTCCTTAATGTAGTCTCGAATCGATCCCTCTTGCTTGAGCCGTTGCAAACGGGCTCTAGCCTCATCCTCGGCATTCTCGAGGTAAAACTGTCTTTTTTGCTCTCTTGATGTCATTGACAGTGGACATGGAGCATAAACCTTTCTTTACATCTCATTTTCTTATTCTCCACCAAGGCATAGCGATGTCTGAGAGATAAAGGGAGACAAATTGTATTTTTGCATCTTCATCGGGAATCCCCATCGCTCCAAAGTATTGCTCAAGTCCCCATAGGAACTTGTCTACTTCCTTCGGGTTGCAAACCGCTCCAATACTCATAGGTTTTGGAATTTAAATCCTCTTGGCTTTGAAAGTGGAAAGACTTATGGATGTCCCTAGTGTCCTCTTGCACAGCGAAATGTCTCCACCCATCACCTCCAGGCTAGCACGCACGTCGCTCATCTCCTCCTCATATGCTCTTCGCACCTCTTGGAGTTCCCCAACAAATCCTCATGCAACTTATTCATATGGCCCATTAAGGTCTCCTCAAATTGAAGCATCATACATCTAGTCGTTGAATGGATGGCGACGTCATCCTCTTCAAGTCCATCAACCCTTTGGCCAAGATCCTCTACTTGGCCCTCCAAGCCATTCATTGCCTCCTCCACTCGAGTAAGGCGCGATTCAAAGCCATGCATGATCTCCTTAGACCTCCCATGTGGCTTGGATGCAACGGGATCTCTTTGCTCCTGGCGACCTTGCCCTTTTTGAGATGTTTCCACATTTGTGGTTTCGAACTCCATTATTTGCTCTCTAACGCTCTTTCCCATACCTTCAAAATCTGGCTCTGATACCAACTGTCACGGACTAACTTCTCTCAAGTCACCCATGCGACTTTAGTGCTTCTCCTTAGTATTAAATCAACCTAACTCTCCAACGCTAGAGCTTGAAAGTACAAAGTGCTCTATGAAGAAGAGTAGAGAGAGAGGAACACTTCACATTTGAAACCTTGGAAGCTTTGATTCAATACTTGGATGGATAGAAATGAGGGGAGGGACCTCTATTTAAAGTCCCCTCCAAGCCATGAGAATATTCTAGAACTCTCTACTTTCTAGAGTATTCTATACAATTTTTACATGAATACATAAGACTAGTCCCTTCTAGATTCTTCTTGAACTCTCCATGCTCCCTTCTTGAGTTCTTCATGTAGTGTTGTCTTCTTTTGTCCTTTAGAATTGGGTAGAAGTTTCTAGAGTTGTGTGGAGTTTTCTTGCCCACTTTGGCTCTAGAAGGTTCTTGCATGCCTCATCTAGAATTTTCCTTCCCAAACTTGGCTTGCCATTTCTTTAAAAATGCGGGGCGTGACATCCAGCTATCTTAATTTATTTTGATCACCCAAGATGCATAAGTTAAAAGACCTCCCATTTACCTTAGTTGGATCACCAAAAATTATACCTTAGCCAACATGTCTAGAATAAGGCACTTCATTGCCAAAACTTAAAAGGGTTTCTCGAGTTTTCAATGTAATTGTGAGATTTTGGGAATTCTCATCCTACCTGTTGGAATAAGATTAGAATACCATTGAAAACCATTATAACAAAGATGCTTAAACATAATTTAAAATTTTAGAGGGATTTCAAAAGTAGCCTTGGTCACATCATAATGGCAATATAAGTATTGATCAACCCATTCATTACTATCGATATGAGAGAGATCATATTTTTTCTTTATGATCATCATATTCAACTTTATGTGGTCGATGTATAATCTCATAGTTTAATTTTCTTTATTACAAATAAAGTTAATGGTCTCTAAGGTGAAATACTCGGTTTGACGAATTCTCTGACGAGCAATTCTTGTAATTGTTTGTTAAGCTCCTGAAGTTTAATAGTCACTATATTATATATCTTTTTAGAAATTGTAGTGGTATCCTAAACTAGATTTGTGGTAAAATTGATTTTTTTCAATTAGGCGATAGATTAAATAAATTATTAGAAAAACTTGTGCATATTCTCAAACTATTAAGACTGCTCTCTAAACTAGTAATATGTTTATCAGCATCCACTACCTGACAAGATAACGAATACACCAAAGTAAACACATATTTTGGACTTCAAGAGGAGGCGGTGTTGTTTTCAATTCTAGCATGAGTACTTTTTGGCCATAGCAAGGAAATGACTTCTTTTCCACTTAAAACTCCAACTCCCCTCTCATTTTAAGACATATATGATTATTTAATTAGATACCTCCATTATAATATTATTGGTCATATTATCGAATCATTAGTAAAGCGGCATAAATTAAGCCCCTCTTAAACCCTTTATTAGGGCCCGTTTGGGACAGCTTATAAGTGCGGCGGCGTTTTTGAAAACGCCGCCGTTACGTTTGTTTTGCACGTTTCACCAACTTATCTGAAAACAGCGTTTTCTAATTCTTAAAAATTCTTAATGACCCGGACCGCAGGGTAACTCCCACGTTCCGCGTTTCGTTCGCTTCTATTACTGTCGTGCCCCCCATCGACTCGGCATTTCGTTTTCTTCTTCGGCTTTTACTCCGCTGCTCTGCTCTCTATCTCCGTCTCCGTATAAAATTATGCAGCCACACCCTCCTATTGGCTCCGGCAAGAGAAGTTTACCGTCTTCAAAATGTCGAAGACCTGCTCCGCTCGGAGAAGCTTAGGCTTCATACGCCATTTAGGGCTTTCCATGGGTGGCAGAACCGGGGACTCTCGCCGCCCTCGACTTGCTCCGCATCTCCTTACCATGCTCGTCATCGGGTTCTCGCGGTCGTGCATTTAGGGCTGATATTTTATTAAGAATGTATGCAAGATGAGGGCAGAAACGAGGCAAAAGTAGAGTAGTCGAGAAATGCGGGGAGAGGAAGCCGGGATCAAGTCGACCAAAATTGAAATTGAAGGGCGCTTTGCTTATGGACACCTCTGCGGGGAGAAAGGTACACACCGAATTGTTCGGCAGTCTCCCTTTGATGCTAAAGATCTTCGCAAGATAAGCTTTCTTGGTGTGGAGGCCATGCCTCTTCGCATGAAGAATCCATAAATATTGACATACCAGAAGAAGACTTGGAAATAAGTTCCTCTCGAGCGAGTGGAAAAGGAGGCCGAATGTCAATAAGGTTGAAATTACTCTACGAATTGTTTAGTGGTATAAATGTAGATAGTAAAGTTCAGGGTTAGATATGTTAACATATGAATTGAGTGGTATGTATGTAAGTGCGAGTCGATAATTTTAATTCTTGCTTCACTTATCTTAAGCTTAATTTTTACTGTTTTCTTTTTGTTTTTTTTTTTTGGCAGCAGCAATTAAGGTGTTGTTCGGTCGTATTGTTGTTCATTTTACAAATTAGGAATGTTGGTGCATCCATCGAAGGGATAATAAGGCGAAAAAACTTAATATGTGATTTTACTCATGCTCAACCTTAGTTGCAAAAATTTAAGGAGTCTTCCATGTGCTTCTCTGTCCGTACAATATTGTTCTTTCATGTTTTCATGCTTAGTTGAAATTCTCGAAAAAGTTCATGTCTAGTTTGGTTTGAGCTTCTTATGAGTTTCTTATGAGTTTCGACTTGTATGAGTTACGATTGATCGACAATCCATAGCTAATATCCGGCAAAATCAAACATATATAAGATAAATATATGTGATAAGCATCTCGGATCATGCCGAGTACTACCGAAATTTATAGAATATTTGCTATATGAAGTATTGGTAAATGATCTATGGATTTATAAGGCTTTGAGGTACATCACGGTTGCTCCATTTATGATCACAGTTTGCTCCATCGGACTTACAACTCTTGAGTGAGGACTATATGCTTTAAAAAATCTAATGCCGAGTAAAAAAAATGACTCTAAAAATAAACCGAGTTACAAAGGAAATCCCAATTGTGTGGTGTGTATGTAAATTTCCTTTTATTAAATACAAATTGAAAACTAATACTCATGCAAAAGAAAATTTTGTACTGTTATGAAATAATATTTTTTGTTCTCAACTTTCAAATGTATATTCGTTACAGTTATGTGCATAAGACAACATTGAACGTGTCAGAATGGTCGTTTATCCACAGTAGAACTGCAAATCGATTGTTTTCCAAACGCATAAATCAAACAATCTAAACAACTTATTCAAAACAGTGCAGAATTGGTCATTTATCCAGAATCATTCGTTTTCCAAACGCTCAAACCAAACAGACAGACGAACTTATCCGGATCAATTCATCATCAATGAATTTATCGAATAATTCGCTTATCCGAATAATTCGGATAAGTTCGCAATGCTCTAACATGTACCCTTAGTTGGAGCTTCACGCACTCAATATGCCTTTTTTTTTGAAGTATTAGCCTCAGCGGTCAAAGAACATCTATAGTAAATTAGGCTCTGCTGGTTCAGTTACTAGTTTTAATTTCAATTATATTGTTGTCAGTGAAGCAAATGTATGAAGTTATCTGTCTGTTTAGTTACAGTAATGGGAAAAACAATTATTGGCAGAAATAACTAGATCACTTCTATTATTAAAACTGTTTGAAAATTTTTATTTATTAATATAATATAAAGGATTTGCAAATGAAATTTTTTTAAAAAAATTTATATTTTAAAAATACAAACTAATAAATATAAATTTGTTTGTTAAAAACTTAAGCGTCATTTGTTGTTAAATATATTATTAAGATTAATAAAATTAAATATTTATAAGCTTTTGAAAATAAAATACATCTTTCATTTGTTGTTAAATATACTGTTTGATTTAGTTAGATATTAGATTTATAAATATCGGTCATTAGATTTATAAATATCTTCTTATTTTTATATTTTTATATATTTTAAAAGTATTAAAATTATATATATATATAAAAGTATGTTTGTATTTACATATTCATATATATCTATATATCGTAAGAGCGATTAAAAATTATTGAGTTTTAAATCATCGATTTACACAGATTTGAAACGACAAAACATCAAGATCACGAGTACATATATCAAAAAAAGTCATAAAGTTTTACAAGTGAAGATAGAGTCCTCTCAAGACGTGCTAAGAAGCAAGATAAATGAAAAAAATCAGAAGATTATTACAACAACAACCAACAATATAATAATGTTCACTTTAGTTTTGAGTTGCTGTAGCTCCCGTATCACACCGTCTTCTGCTGAAGCCGTCCACTCCCTAACATCGGACTCATGAGAATCCGATAAACTGTCTACCCATCGAAAGAAACCGCACTGTTCTGGAATGTTCCGAGGACAGACATAAAACTTTCTAGCGAAATGCTATGCGATCGTCGTGGATGCTGTAAGAGATGTCTGGAGCCCACAGTGACATAGCACTCGGCGAGAGGTAGCCGACGTGCTGGAGCTCATGTCTACGTGAAATGCAAGCAGATATACAGCTGAATTAATTTGAGTTTCAAATGCTCAAACAAAATGATAATAATCAAGCTAGAGAGAAGACAAACATTAATCATACAGATTAATTAATGTGAAGGTAAGTGCTCAACAGAGTGTAAAATAAAAACATTGCACTGCTCAACAAAATCACTCTCCAACTAATGAGCGAGTAATCTCTTCTCGAAGGGCCGCCATTTCGTTTGCACCTCCCCATCTTTCGTGCAAATTGTCAGACTCGTTCTCCTCCAATTCCGCTCTATCCTACCTAATTTAAACTTCTTTACCGCAGGATAAATCCATGAAAGATAATGAAATTTATTTAGCAATTTAAAAATAAAACTTCTTAACATAACAAAAATTAATCCAAACAAATCTTACCGTAAGCTCTTTCAACCACTATGCTTCAAGCAACAATTGTTCGCTTTGTCGAATCCCATCCCAAGCCAGTCGATCCTTTTTTTAAATCATTCCAAAGCTTCCACTCCTTCTTTGGTCCCACTTATTTTTTAGCTGGAGTCTCTCATAATCCCTGCGTGTGACCTCCCTAAACTTCGTCACAATGTTTTGCAACTTTTCATTGAAAAACGTATTTCGCCTATTCCCTTTTCAACTTCCGTTATGCATGTATCACAAAATATTATTTTTATGTCCTTCTCCCAAAGCTGCAGTGAGAAGCAACTTTTCGTTCTTATTAGACATACTATGAATATGAGAAATATTAGCGATATCTTTAATTATACTATCATGGAGAGATATTAAATTGCAATTAAATAAATAATATAGGTAAGCACAGAATTAGCTGTGTAAAATGATACACTGATCAGAACAACTAATTCTCTATAAACATATTATGTTTATAGAGAATTGAAAACATATGTTAAAATGCGAAATAATAAAGTAAATATGCTATATAAAGAAAGTGGAATACATCAATTTACGTGGTTCGGTCAGATTGACCTACATCCACGGGAAATGAGCAATATATTTTCATTTATGAAATTTCTGAACATCTACATAGCTTTTATAAATGGATTCTAAACAGCCCAACCCCGTTTTAACAGATAAAGAGCAAACTATAATAACTCAAAAAACAGCACCTATAATTACAACAACACTTAGAATTACAACAGCAACTAGGATTCTAAAAACAGCTCAATCCACCCATAATAACTAAAAAAACAGGAAGGATTTCCATTAATTCCTCTTCCCGCCGCAACAGCACAAGTTGTATTTAAAAAACTCAAAATCTGCAACTGTATATTTCCATTAAATCCCGAACTCGTTTTCCACCAAATCTGCAACTGTATATTTACTAGAAATAGACATAATTGCACACTTAACACAATCTTTTTTAAAACATACTAAACAATTCATTGGGTAGATCTTATACATTGTGGGTATTATAATCCATTTGTTGCAACCTCTGCAAACAGGACCCCAAGTCAAACTAGAGGTCTTCCAATAAACTTGGAATTGGATATTATAAGTGTTTATAAGGGTCACACACATACCACCAAGTTCTTACGTATTGACATAACAAACACCTAAATTTAACTTTTTACATTTATGCCACTGAAATCTATCAAGTTAAATAATACCACCATTTTAACTCATTTGCATTAAGAACAACTTTTTCATGCAATTGTAAGGTGGTTTGTATCTAAATAATACCACCATTTTAACAGAGCAAATCTTACCCACATAAGAGAGGAAAAAAGATACATAAATTCCAACCTATCTAACAGGATATGCAGTAGTTCTAAAGGACCCGAAACCAAAGAAAATACTAAACAATACTGGCATTGATCTCATAAGCTTTCCAACAGAAAATCCAAAACGATCAACAGTACAAAATTCCAACATAACTACAGAAAATAAAGCAGAAAAAGGATCACTGCCACCTCCAAAGAAAAAGGCTCACTCACGTTAACAAATTCATAAATCTAGGGAGAGTTAAGCAAATTATTTGCAAATCCACCTCCAACCAAAATCGGCAGAGAAGTTTGCCTATTAACAAAATCATAAATCTAGGCAGAGAAGTTTTCAACGCTTTCTGAGTACGAGATCGACAAATTACACAGGAAAAATTTGCTAGCAGATCGAAAAATTTCATAGCTTTATGAGTACGACATTGCAGATCCAGATCCAAAAACAGATCGAGTAAAAATTGCTACCAGATGGAAGGAACTAGAAAGAGAGGAGAGGGGGACGGGACCTCGGTAGAGTAGTTAGATCGAAGTTATGATACCTTGGATTCGATCGAAAATCGATCGCGGAGGAAGAATGTCGAGATCGACAGAACGAGTTCGGGAGCGGATGCGGGCGAGGGCAGCGGCAGGAAAAATAACCTCACAGCCGAGTGAAAGTCGAGGCCGCGGGGTTTATCCCGCGGTCGGCTTTCACGCGACTTCGCGGCAGACAGCCGCGAATCCGGAGGCGCTTCCGCCCCGCTTCGCCAAAATTCTGCGGCGCGTCAAAGCGCCGCAGCTCTTAACGCTGAACCAAACGGGCCCTTAGACATGGCATGAAATTGCTGATTTTTTACTTGATAAATGTTTTCCCAGTCGTTCTGATTGTTTTTGCATGGTTTTGTGCACTTGAGAAAGAGGTTTATTATTATTTTTTTATTTTTTATTATTTTTATTTTTATTTAATTTCCAGGCAGCTTGAGAATAGCTTGAATGGTTCTGAGGTGATTCTTTGTGCAATTTGTTGCTTTTAGGAAGAGAGGATCATTATTACTGTTCTTCTTAGCAGGGACTTAGATGCAAGTCTAGCTCTTCCCATCAATTCAGATATTATTTGGGTTAACTACCTTTTTACGAAAATGTTGGGAAGGCCAAACATTTTCCACTTAGCTTATTCTGTTGCAACAGAAAAAAATGACAAACAAAATGAGCCACAATGCTAACTTTCTTTGTTTTGTTCTCCTTTTATTTTATGGGTCATTTACATGCATACCACCCAATTCCTACTTATTTACATATCTAACACCAAATTTTGCTTTCTTACATTACAACCTCCAAAATCTCTTATATCACATAAAAGTTACCACCATTCACTTTAACAAGCAAAATACACTTGCTCTTGCATAGTTAAGGTGTCATACATGTAAAAGTTGAAGTTTGGCTGTTAGATATCTAAATTGATATGAATTTAGTGCTATGTATGTATGTAAATCATCCTATATATATATATATATATTCTTAGAGTATTTTTTTGAAGTCCTGCAGCCCTAAACTAACCCAAACTCTTAAATGTAAAGACAACATTTGATAATCTCTACTCTTACCGCCTGGCCTCTTTATTTAATCAACCAAACCGATACTTTGTTCACTAATCTATATCTAAAAATTGCGCCATTCAATTATCTATATTGAACTATAGCTCATTTCTAGCTTTATTATCATAACTCTTATGCAGAATTACCCTTCTCTTGTCACCTTAATTGTCAGGTGGTTCTATCAAGAATCAAATATGGTCCGGCCAGGTATTGGCCAATACTAATCATATTCTGGTTTCTTGTTTTTGGTATCTGGGCTTCGAGAACTCATCGCGCTCACAATCCATGAAACGAGTATTGCTATTATTATTCTCTCTCTTTTTTTTAAATTTCATTTGTATTTATTTATTTATTTTTTAAGCTATGGTAATATATTTTTGTTATATTACTTTTTTACTAATTTCTGTACCGAGTTGGAATTATAGCTTAATACTTCATGTAGTTATGCTCTGTGCAGGTTTAGTTTTGTTGCTTTAAAACTATGTATAAAGTTCAAAGATGTTGATGTCAAATAGAAGCACTGCTAATGTTCTTGAGAGGCATTTGTAAATGTTTGTTTATTTAAACAATTCTTGAGAAATGTGGCCCAGCTTGTAACAAAATATTCCTTGTTTTAGCTGTTTTAAGATCAATTTCAAAAGATGTTTGACTTTTATTCCGTTTGATTTTTTCTTAAACACGAGTTAACTTTTATATAACTTTAATAAATCTAATCATATATATATATATATATATATTTATTTATTAAAAGGAACCCGATATTTGGCAGAGACCCAAATATCGGTTTCTCATGCGCTTAGCCCCACGATTAGGGACCGCGGCATGTACCTAAACAGACTGATCTTCTGCTCCACGGTGGGATCGAATCTCTGACCTAAGGGGACTTACAGTGACCCCGACACCAACAGACCAGGAATGCGGCACACAAACAAGTAGATATATATATATATATATATATAATCATATGGGCTCTATTGTATTGTGAGTTCTTTTTCTGATTGGTTTTGTAGTTTATTTCTATCTCATTCAAATCATGATGATTTACATTAGAAAATAACTATTTAATATAAATAAAAAATATTCTAAGTTTCGCATGATTTTTGACATTTCTTAATTGAAAGCGTCTTTGTTATAGATTTTATAGCTCTTATGTTTAGTAGTTATCTTCTACAGAATTTATATTTATGCGAACCAATTACTATATATTAACATATCTAACTTTGCTTCAGTTTTCACGTTTACAGTACTTGAATCTTTCGCATTAAAAATACAATCATTTTAATGTTTAAAAATTAAAATACATCTTTTCATGCATAAAGAAAATTTGAAGTATTGATAAAATGGACTCGTATTCAAAATTGCTTGTGAATCATGTATTCATATTCCAAATGGGGGATTTGGAGCTGAACTCCCTTTTATTTTTAATGCTTATACAGTTTAAAATCTCCTCAAGCTATAGAATTGGAATGAATATTTGCTTTATGTGTATAGCAAGCATTGGATGGACAATGCTAAAAATAAATCATATCCTATATTCTTCAACCTTTAGAAAACTTCCCCATTAGCATAATGAAGGGAGAATGGCATTCTCTTTATTTGTTTCTCTGTATTAACACTTTTGCAATATTAGGCCATAAAAGACCTCATAGCCCGATGTATGGATTCATGAGGAAAAAATATCATACGTTCGTTTTATGAGTTTTTTGATGTAGCAGACTTGTTATTCATCATATCTAGCACATAATGAATATTTGCTATATCTGTTGTGCTCGGGGGTAATGTCATAAAAGGAGGCTTTTTTCTAGCCAGGAAGATATTGACAAGTTTATAAAGGGTTATCTTTGATGTCATGCTAATCTTGTTGATAACTTTCTTATGGGAATATGTGTGGCAACTTACTATTTACCGGGCAGCTTGAATTGTCATTGGATTACTGCTTGCAACAGCAGATTCCAATCTTTAACAGTTTTATTAATTTTTTTGATATTAAGCTGATGCTCTAGGTACTACTGATCAAATGTCAAGCCTATATTGTGCACTTCTTTTGCTATTTTGTTTGATCTTTGGCTTTTAAAAAGATGTTTTTTTTCACCTGCTAGTTAAAGTTTTTGCTTGCGATTTTTGACGCGTTGTATTTTTAACACTGCCGTTGCCGGTCCCAAGCCCGGATGTGAAAAGTGGAGGGCTGCGTTAGGTAGTCGACAGCCAGCGTAAAACTTGTCGAAAAAAATCATGACATGAATCCTTTTGATCATTGTGTAAGTGCTAGGGCGTCCCATGGAAGCGACGCGTTGTATGGCTTCGAATACGATGGAAAGTGTGCAGTGGCCGCTACACCGGCGCCTGGTGTAGTGTCAGTAAGCAGGGTTCCCACATCACGGACGGATGCGGGTAAAGAAGTTAATCCACGATACTAAGTATTAGGATAGGATCTTGGAATATAGGTACTCTCAATGGTAAATTAATGGAATTGGTTGATATTATGATCCATAGAAAGATAAATATCCTATGTATTCAAGAAACTAAATGGGTTGGAGAAAAAGCTAATGAAATTGATAACTTAGGTTTTAAACTACAGTATTCTCAGTAAGAGTCGTACTAGAAATGGTGTAGGTATAATTATAGATAAAAGTTTGAAAGATAATGTTGTTAAAATTAATAGAGTTGGAGATAGAATTATAACGACTTAAGATTATTATCGATACCAAGATTTTTAATATTATAAGTTGTTTATGCTCCTCAAGTTGGTTTAGATATAGACTTCAAAGATAAATTCTGAACGATTTAGAAGACTTAATACACTCGATACCCTCGAAGAAAAAATTTTTATCGGAGGAGATTTAAATGGACATGTCAGTAGAGTGGTAGAAGATTTCGTAAATATTCATAGTGGCTACTGATTATGGAGCGATTAATGGATAAGGTAGAGCCATTTTAGATTTTGCTTTAACGTATGATATGATTATTACTAATACTTTATTCAAGAAAGAGATGAAGCATCTTATTACTTATAAGAATGGATCTAATAAAACACAAATCGATTATTTTCTTATGAGAAGAAGAGATCGTCGAGATTAGTAAGGATTGTAAGGTCATTCCAAGTGAGCAATTAAGTACCTAACATCGATTATTAATTCTAGATTTTAAGATGAAGAGTTGTAAAATAAAGAATACTGTGATTCAACATCGTAGAATAAGATGTGAGCACCTAAAAGACACAAATAAAATTATTTTTATGAGTAAAATTCAAGATTTAAATATTTGGGATGCTCATGAAGACGCGAACGTTATGTTTGAAAAATTAACTAATACTATTAAACAAGCTGGCTAAAGATGTATTTCGAGAATCGAAAGAAAAGCTTTTATAAATAAAAATAATTGGTAGTGGAATAATAATGTGCAGAAAAGATAAAATATAAGAAGTTATGTTATAAAAATTGGCTTAAATGTAAAAGCGTAGAGATCGGAAAAATATAAAATGATTCATATGAGTGTAAAAGAATAATTGTGACGCTAAAAATTCGCTTTTAGCGATCTTTATAACACGTTAGATACTTAGGAAGGTGAAAAATATACGTATAAACTAGCCAAACAAAGAGAAAAGAAAAGTAAAGATTTAACTCAAGTAAAGTGTATTAAAGATTAAAATTAAAAAGTGCTTATTTTAGAAAAAGATATTCAACATAAGTAAGTGAGTTATTTTGATATACTTTTTAATGAAGTTATTGAAAATAAAATCGACCTTAGTGATCTTAATATCATTAATAATAATAAAACTTTTCACTTTTAGCGTCGCATTAGTAAAAAGAAGTTGATGAGGCTTTAAAGAAAACCAAGGGGGAAAGTCTGTAGGACTCGATGATATCCCAATCGAAGTGTGGAAATGTTTAGGTGATTTGGGGGTTTCTGCTTACTAAACTTTTTAATATTATTTTAAAAACAAAAAAGATGCCCGAGGAGTGGAGAAAGAGCATTTTGGTCCCCATTTTTAAGAATAAAGGAGATGCACGAGAGTGTGCAAATTATAGAGGAATTAAATTGATGTGTCATACTTTAAAGTTATGGGAGAGGGTAATTGAACATAGGTTAAGACGTATTACGAAGATTTCTCATAATCAATTTGGATTTATGCCGAGTGTGTCTACCATGGAAGCTATACATTTATTAAGAGGTTTGATGGAGAGGTACGGAGATAATAAGGAGGATCTACATTTGATTTTTATCGATTTAGAAAAAGCTTACGATAAGGTTCCTAGAGATGTTCTTTGGAGAGTCCTCGAGAAGAAAGGTGTTGATTTGACTTATATTCAAGTCATTAAAGATATGTATGCTAGAGCCGTTACATGTGTTCGAACCGAAGGAGGATTGACCAAGTATTTTACTATTTCGTTGGTTTACATCAAGGATCGGCTTTAAGCCCATATCTTTTTGCTTTATTTATGGATGGTCTTACTGGCCATTTACAAGAGGATGTACCTTGGTGTATGTTTTTTGCTGATGATATCCTCCTGGTGGATAAGACGAGAAAAAGTTCAGGAAAAACTTGAATTATGGAGGTCTACATTGGAGTCTAAAGGTCTTCGTTTGAGTAGAACTAAAACTGAATACATGGAATGTAATTTTAGTAATAGTAGGTCTAGTGACGTAAGTGTAACTTTGGGTGATCAAATTATTAAAAGGTGTGAACGATTTAGATATCTCGGGTCCATTGTTCAAAGCGATGGTGATATAGATGGGGATGTTAATAGTAGAATTCAGGTTGGTTGGTCGAAGTGGAGGAATGCGTCCGGCCTTTTGTGTGATAGAAAAGTACCGCTTAGATCGAAAGGAAAATTTTATAAGATGGTGGTGAGACCTTCAATGCTCTATGGTGCTGAATGTTGGCCTTTAAAAGAGAAGCATAATGTTAAGTTAAGTGTTGCCGAGATGAGAATGATTAGATGGATGAGTGGCTTTACACTTAGAGACAAAATGCGAAATGAATATATCCGTAATAGGGTTGGAGTTGCACCGAGTGTCGGATAAAATTAGAGAGAGTCGCCTTAGATGGTTTGGTCACATTAAACGTCGACCACCCGATGATCCGATTAGGAGAGTAGATGTTTTAAATACAACTTATGTTAAGAAAGGCAGAGGCAGTACCTAGGAAAACTTGGGCTTATTGCATAAAAAATGATCTTAATCTATTAGAATTAAACAAAAATTTGACACTAAATAGGACGCAATGGAGAAAAAGGATTCATGTAGCCGACCCCACTTAGTGGGATTAAGGCTTTGTTGTTGTTGTTGTTGTTGTTGTTGTTGTAATAAATTTTAATTCATTTGCTTAGGATCTTCAACATTGCAGGCAATTTTCGGTATGTGTTTAATTGCCTATTTTAATAAAGAGATAGAGTCATTTCAAAAAATTCATTGTGCAAGAGGCGTGGATAAAGCAAGAGTTTGAAAGATGTTTTATGGTTGGAGGTTGTAAATTCATTTTTTGAAGTTGTAGATTCATTTTTGATTGAACTTGATTTTGGAATTGTCCTTTCAGGAGAAGTTCGAAAATGAATTCCCGATTGGGCTTCTGTTGGAGAGTGGGGGAACCAAGTTTTGCTTTCTGCTTCTGTTGTTTCCGCCTTTTGCTTTTGCTGCTGATATTACCTTTCTCACTATGTCCCGTTACATCATGCATTTATCTTGTGGATTTCAGGTCTGTTTGAGGCAGCTGCAGCTTATCCAAATAAGCAGTTTATCCTGATAATCTGCTGATAAGCAGCTGATCTAGATAAGTTGTCTGAATGTTTGGTTTCTGCGTTTGGAAAATAGCTGATTTTGGATAAATGACCATTCTGCCCCTATTTTGGATAAGTTGTTTGGTTTGTGTGTTTGGAAAAAAACTGATTTACAACTTTTTGTAGATAGAAGATCATTCAGATAGGGGCAGTGTTGCAATCTACACTAGAACTTTAACAGCTACACATCTGAAAATTGAGAACAAAAAAATATTATTTCATAACAGTACAAAATTATGATAATTTCAATAATTTTATTTAATTATTTCATATAGTCGTAAAGAAACGCTGCATTCATGCTTATCGCTCGGCTTAAATGATTCTAAGGAATAAATGCATGTACCTAAATTTTTTATTCATATAGAATCAAAATTTATGCATTATAAATTTTAATTTTTTTTTAAAATTATTTTTAAATTGTGTAACATATATTCTAATAAATAATTTACATGTTACACTAATTTTAAAATAAATTAATTTAAATTAAATTTATTAATAAAATTAAATGGGGCACACTTAAAATATATAAGCTAGATGAATCTTTTTTTCTATTGCATCGTATTTAACGCACAAAGAAGTCTTCCCAGAGAGAGAAAAAGAAGAAAATAAACTCAAATAGAAGAAAATATGCAGGAGCTGAAGAAATCAAAGTGAAGAACTTCTTATAACCCTTATTTTATTACACAATTAGCACAAAGTACGCACATATATAGATTTGTTACATAATTAGCACAAATTACATATAAAAAAAAGTCAAATACCCCTTTACACACTAATATGAAGTATCAAGAAACCTAAAAAATCAGAAAAAATAACATTAAAATAACAAGGAAAAATATGACAATATTGACTTTAAAATGTAGAAGCACATCACGACGATTGTTGCCCGGTTCTGACTCTCCATAACCTCGAGCAAACCTCTCTGGGTGGGAAGCACTTGAACCACAAGCGACGTTCCCAAGTTGTGATACCGTTGAACTCGAAACACAAGCACTCACTCGGACTTTCCTGAAACCCGTAGCTCATCTCACAGCAATTTTGTCAGAGAAAATAGACCAGTCAGGAACAAATATGAAATTAAAAAAAAAATTTGTTCAAATTAAAAAAAGATAAATAAAAATAATTACCCATCAAATCAGGTCCTAAAAAAAATAATGTTGAATTGAAACGTACCAAGATAAAACATAGAAAGGAGAAGCCTAATAAAACCTATCCTCTGTTTTCAAGTGTGGGTATTTTAAAAAAACTTTCCTTTGTTTTCTTCATTTCCTATCTCATAAAACCATCTAATATTTGTTCAAGAAGGTATCGCATGAATATCCAAAGCTCTCTGGTCTGCTAATCAACAAGGTGCTTAGTGCTAATGTGCTTAGAGTGAGCATAACCAATACTTCTCGAAAAAAGAGGGCATAGCATGAAATTAATGTAAGGCCATATATTCCTTCAAAGAAAAGAAAACAGGATTGATTCTCATATGGACTAAACATAAAAAAAAAGGCAAATGTATACTGATCCCTCAATTCCATGAATTTACATATCAAAACACCATATAAAAAAAAAGAAATTTATTCAAATGCCATCTACTAACTCACCCAACTGATAATTATATATAACTATTTCACAACATTAGGCTCATTAAAGCAACGGTTGCACTTAAAGACATGGGCCATCCAAGCTGCTTAATCACCCCACATGTGTAACAATTGTATTAACAGAAGAAAGGGCTCCACAATGCTTGCAAGAGCTCTGAGAAACAAAGATAAACCAATAAATAATAAGATGAAAAATGGTAGCCAGGTACTTTTCCACATGCGTCACACACAGATATGAGCAATCCAAGCTCATCATCATGATGGCTAGAAGGAACACGAATTCTTATGTATCTAAATCAATTGGACAAGCAGTGCTTGTGATACGGAGAGCAAGGCTTCGTTGAGTATTTTGTGCATTGTTTTAGAATTTGAGCATTACATTTGTTCTTAAGCATTAAGATCCATATCTATTCTTAGACTAACTAAAAGCAAATACCTGGTGGCAGGAGATGGTTAATAATAGCAGAGGACGGGGTAGAAGAAGATCACGGGATAGAGGAAGAGCTTCCCTTGTAACTGAGTTGGATATTTCTCATTCCAGCAAATTCGAAGATGGCCCGGAAATTTGCTTCCCTTTTAAATAAGTGGATTTATATGCATATTTTGTTACAGAAGTATGCAAATATTGCTAATCTTTGTACTGAGTTATCAATAGTGAAGATTATCATTGCTTAGTAAATATGAAAGTTTTCTTTTTAAATATGTAAATTCATAAGACCGTCCCTGGCATTGATAGCCAAGACAACACAACAATCTACGAATAGCACAAAAGATAGACGCATCGAAATTGAATAGTGCTGCCTTGTTGAACCTTAGCATGCAAAGCAGAATTCTCTTAAAATATGAAGTAAAGTACTATTTTTTCACGGCAGTGGTTAAGAATGTCAATTGGAAAAACAACAACCACTAGAACAGGCTTTTTAAAGAGTAAAGAGGATCAACTCATCTCCGGGTTTGCCATCACTAGCATCCATATAACAGAGCAGTAAAGTGAAATCAAACTAGCAACAGAAAATGCCGAAGAGGATGACGGAGTCACTGCTCAGAAATGTGGAAGAGGATGATGGGGTCACGGGACGGAAATGTGTGAAGAGGAGGTGCGCTTAGGGTTTGCGATATGTCTTGCAGATGCGGACGAGGCTCACGGGGTCACGGGACGGGGTAAATTCGAAGAATACGCGAACGAATAAGCCGCTCGCGGGTGTGCCCCCACAGACCGCATGCAATAGAAAATGAAAACTGAGTTTTCAAATAAGCTATAAATAAGTGCAATCCAAACAGTGTGACGGCGTTTTTAAAAATGCCCACACATTTATAAGCTGCCCCAAACGGGCCCTTTTTTTTATTAAACTATGGTTTGACAGATGTTTTATGGTTGGAGGTGATCTTCCTTACAATGATTTCATTTTTTTTTGCCTTATTATTATTATTATTATTATTATTATTATTATTATTATTATTTTGTTTGTGGAGCCCTTCCTTGTTATCCTTTATGCTCTCTTTTCTCATTATTGGTTTGTAATACAAAATTTTTCGTTCTCATTATATAATTATCCAAAATGTAGTGTTTGTTACATGCATGAAGTTATTTTTTTAATTGTCGTGTTCTTCAATTAGTACACACATGCCCAAGATGAGTGAAAAGGATCCGTCAGCAATATGGGATAAAGAAGTAACATACATTTTTTGCAATCTTTGTATTAAATAAATTAAGATCGGAAATAGGCCAACCAAGTATTTTAACAAGGAGAGTTGACAAAATATTGTGAAGAGGTTCAAAGAATTGACGGGAAGGGATTACGACAAGCTCAAATTCAAAAACAAATGTGATCAATTGAATGATTGAAAGATATGAAAGGAGCTGAAACAGGGATACACCGGGCCGGGTTGGGATCCCATTAAGCGAACCATTAATGTTCCAGAAGAATGATGGGCTGAGAAATTAGAGGTAATAATTCTACTCTACTTTGGCTTATTATCATTTTTTCGTTATAACTAATATCCCCCCTCCCAACGTTGCAAGCAATACCAACTGCCAAAATCGGTATCCTAATAAAGGCAACCGATATTCTTTCCTCTTTTTGGAGCATCGGTTTATGAGGATTTTCATGGATGGTCTTTTTTGGTGATATGCACATCTAGCACAGGACGTTTGTATCCCGTTGATATTACACGTGAAATCCTAAAGAATGCAACCTAGGTTCTCTTTTTTTTCAGTGCATCGGTATATGAGGATCTACTGGATGGTTTTTTTCTGGTGATGTACACATGTATCCCAGAACGTTCATCCCCGAGTGTTGGAGGCAACCAAAACTCATTTTCTTTCAAGGTACCATGTCTCGTTGTAGTGACAGACTCGTGGGTTAGTGTAGTTAGTTGTCTGAGACCTCTCCCTCACTTTTTTTTATTTATACTTGTTTTCTGGATATTATTTTCGTTTAATTGAACTCTCTTGTAGACATCCAAACCATAATTTAATTTTCTAATCGAACAAATGATTTTTCAATTTTCTCTTTGTAGAGACATGAGCTCTAAGATTTCAGGAACCTTCTAGGTTGTGTTGTACTATTGTGGACTATAGGCTCCCTTATGTCACGTCAGACTCACATCTACGGAAGACAGTTCTACGGTTATCGCAGTGTGTTTTTGCGAGGTGCAGTTTCTTCTGTTGGGCCGACATTCCAACATATTCCACTGCCGACAGTGATCAGAGTACGATGATTTCCCTGGAGGACAATGCAACTGATGACATACGCCTTCAAAGTTTTAAAATAAACATTTTAATATTTCTACTTGTATTTGTAATTGTTTTCCTATTTATTTTATCAATTTTGCTACTCACACGTAAGTGAGGACTGCATTTTATTTTTTTTAAATTGTTATATATTAGGCTTCTACTTCTATTTTATCAATTTTTTTTGTCAGTTCTGTTTCAAACAACATTACTAAGCAAAAATATTATTTTCTAGAAACAGCTGCAATAAACTTTTCTGAATAAGCTCCCTCAGATAACAAGCCAGCTTATCCAGCAGATTATCAGATTGTCAGGATAATCTGCTTATAAGTAGATCATACATACTCAGCAGCCGCCCCAAAAAGACCCTAAATTAAAATGTTCTAAAAAATATCAAATTTAGGTATTCATAAAAATTGAGCGTTATGAATGGACATCTCTTCCAAGAGGCGACTAAGGTGTCACACAGACCCTCTAAATCGTTCTTAAACTTTGGCTTTAAATTTCATTTGAGCTACATAAGACATTCCATTTCTTTAGCACATCTCAGATAGCAACTCCCGTTACTTTTCAGCTTATTTTGAATTGATTATAAATTATAGAAACTGCGTAGTAAAATACCATAATAAATAAATAAAATTTCAAAAATATTACATAAAACGCGTATTATCTATTGTATTATATGTTTAAAATATTTTTTATAAAAATCAAAGTCTTGCCATTTGATGTTCTGTGCCTGCTTGGATTTGAGCTCCACTACAAAATTTAAAGCAACATTTATTTGACTTGATATTTCGCACGAAAGAATAGTTCAACTTTAGACAACTTCAAATCAGCCTCAAAACGAATATTCAAATGCAAAACCTGCTCAAGGCTGCATATAAGATATGTACCTCCAATATAACTCCTATTGAAAAAAGGGTGAAATAATAGAATATAAAATAATAAGGAAGATTTACATATATACCAACAAAGCTGCAACTATCTGTAAACAGTTGGAGGGTAGAATTATTCACAGATTCACTTTAGAGAGGTAGAAGATGCTCTACTTCACCCATGCTTTGTTTCAAACAGTATACATTTTTTCTTATTATTATTAATGGAAGCTTTTGTGCTAAAAAGAGAGATTGAGATCTTTCAACCAATACAACTAAAATACAACAAAATCCGCACCCGCACGCACTTACTCAACATTTTGGGAGAACAATCATTTTCCAGTTGAGTTGCTTCTATTCCTGCTCAGCATGTCCCCTTGGGGAAGACTGATAGTTATGATAACTTCACACTCTGAGACTTCCATGAAACATGCTAACAAAATAGATCTACCAAAGAAGCCAAAAAGTTTATTTTTTCTTTCATCTTTAGAGACAAAGAAAGTCTTCCAACATCCTTTTGTTATATCCACATAAGCAACTGAAACAATCAATCAGCAGTCATTCTTAAGGGCCCTCTGTATCACACTCTGCTGCTCCTCGTTAAGTTTCGTCGGAAATCGAATCTGAAACTTGATCCTAAGGTCTCCTCTCCTATCCTTCTTGTTCGCTAACGGCATGCCGTGGCCTTCCATAACCTTTTCATAACCTGGATAAATGATCTCATTGTGGAACGAAAGAGTCATCTTCTCCCCTGTTATGAGGAAAAAGGAGAAGGTCCAGCCGGTGAGAGCGTTTACAAGAGGGATCTCTATTTTCAGCACAAGGTCATCACCAACTCTCTTGAAGAAAGGGTGCTCCTTTTCAGATATCATGTAGATTACATCAGCTGGAAGGCATCCTGGCCGTTCATCCCCCATTCCTTCGAATGTGATCTTCGTCCCTTTCTGCCATCCTGGCTTCACTTTGATCTTCTGCGTTTCTTGCTTTCGAATAACGGATCTGTCATTTAGAGAATTGATATGAATGTAAGTATTTCATTATTTCACATTAGGAGTAACTCCAGCCATGATGAGAAATAGTATGCATTAATACAATATTCATGATGATATTAGCTTGGAAGGATTAGGGCCATCAACGATCTGATTTTGAGGCGATCCGGGGTCAGGTCGAAAACGGCTCTAAAAAAATTCGACTCAAAATTTTGGCTTGTAGCTCAGCTCGTTTACTTCGATCTAATCTTGATCCACGCTAAAATTCAAATAAATTTTCAAGCGATTAAAGATCTTCGAGCTAAATTCATTAAATTCACACCTTTAACATTAGTAGGGCTTGTTAGAGATCCTATTTCAAGTTGATTCCAAGCCAGCTCGTAATCGGCTAGAAAAAAATCTGGCCAAAAAATTTTGGCTCGTAGCTCGACTCATTTCGATCTGATCTCGATTCGAGCCAGAAGTCAAATCAATTTTCGAGCGATTAACAATCTTCGATCTAAATTCACAGCCCTAATAAGTATATATCCTATCCAACAAGCTCGACCTAAGATACGACCCAATTTTTATACATTTACATATCTAAAACCCAAACTTTGCTTCTTTATATTTATACCACCGAAGTCTTCCACTTCACACAAAAAATATCACTATTATAAATTTTTAAAAAGTGAAATACACATTTTCATGCATACGTTTTAATGTATATATATATATATATATATATATATATATATATATATATATATATATATATATATATATATACATGTAAAAATTGAAGTATTTGTGTTATATATGCAAATGCATTGGAATTGAATGGTGTGTAAATAAAAATTCCTAAAATATATCAAACAAGGCATTAACTGAAATATATTAAGCATGAAAATTTACAATACATGTATAATAATTGATATAAATATAAAGTTTGACATTTTCAACTCCTCTCACCAGGACAACACAAGTTTAAGCTCTATGGAATCATTATAGTCATATGAATTTACTGAGAAAAGGAGGAGCGGAGAAAAAGGAGTTCATCAAATATGAAATTGTTGACAAGGTAAGCAGTAGAGCAAGTCGTTTTTAGGATGCCAATATGGCTAAACCTCAAGGAGAATTCAATAAAATGATCCTTTTTCTGCAATCAGTCCATTTTTAAAGACTTCTTTTGCCACATCAATTAAAGCCAATAATAGATCTTGCAAACTTTCAACAATTGTTTGAAATATTCATTCAGGAACAGATTAATTTAGCATTGTTTTGCACTATTGTGTTGGCAATATTACTATCCAAGATGCTGCAAGTTTTATAACTGTTGTGATATGAATATGAGTAATTGAATGACAAAGCAAATGATATTATCAATTTCATTTTTTTCTTAATATAACAGGTTTATTACAATTAATATGGAACTAACTAAAATTGCTTGTTAAATAGAACATCTAAAATCCATAATACCTCTTATGTTAGGTTGTTTTTCTGCATTCAGACAACTCAATATTTTTCAACAACAAAACAGAACAGCATTTAATTAAATAGTTTTCCTTTTTTTTTGCTTAAATAGAAGCAGGATGCAGAACAGATTTACCAAATATACACTAATCCCCCTTGTAAAAGACATCAAAATAAGGCTAAGGAACAGCCAACAATAGCTGCTCATCCTTTTATTCCATAAAATTCAACTCAAAGATGTATTCTTTTAAGGAAAATATATATCTTCCTCCTATATTCATTGCTGAACCCTTAAGCAATACTGCTATCTCTTCAAATTCATTGAAGCTCTACTGCGCTGCTTTTAAATGCTGAGAATTAAGTAAAAGAACACCCAAAATTTAAAAAAAAAAAATTGAAAACATCCAATCATCTTACGAGTTAAAAGACAACAATTCCGATTCACAAGCCAATTAGCATAATCAAAAGCTCAATCAGAATAAAAAAAGTTAAGTGAAAGAATAAAATACCCATTCACAACAACATCTCTGTCAAAGCTGATTTCCTTCTTGCAGCCATTAAAAAGTTCCTCGAGCGTGCACTCCAGCTTCCTCTCCAAAGGCGGCGGCTTTCGCGATGCAGTGCCGGAATTCGAACCAAAGCCGGACTTTTGCGAAGAAGACGTGTAGTGCACATCCTTAGGTTGGCTCCGAGGTTTCCTGTTAACCTCCTCACCGCGAGACCTCGCCGGTGCCGGCGCCGGCGCCGTAGCAGGCGGCGGCGTGCTCCGGCAACGATTTGGTGCTCCTACTCCGGCACCGCAGTCATAGTCTGCAAATAGTGGTTTGCCCTGGACTTCAATAAGGGCCTGCTGTGCACCATGAGAACCTTGAGAAGGAAAGAAAGGGGAAAAGCAAAAGTGAGTAAAGTTAGGGTTTTGAAGTACCTCATAGGCTTCTGCGATGGCTTTGAACATTGCTTCGGCTTCTGGTTTGGAGGAAAGAGGATGTTTGTCCGGATGCCATTGCTTGACGAGAGTCTTGTAGGCTTTTCGGATTCGTTGAGGGGAAGAGTTCTTGGGTATGTTCAGAACCTCGTAGAAGTCTCGAGGTTTTCCCATGGCGGAAGAGGGGATCCCTAAAAAGTGCAATCTTGGGTTCTGCTTTTGCTAGAGTAATTGAAGAAGGGAGGGGGAAGAAAAGCGAAACTGAATGAAGGGGGAGGGCCGAGGATCATTTATGTTAGGAGTGGAAAAGGGTAGTTGGGGTTTTAAAAATTGCAGAAAATATATACTTATAAGAATTAATGAAGTGGTCTAACTATGATCATCATGTAATCATTTTATTCATTTTTGTAAGTACATATTTATAAAATATGCAATATATTTTTCAAAAATTGACATAACACGTCAACAAGTTTCAAATTGAACTCGAAAAAGTTCATGTTTTGGTTTAGTTAAATATTTTTCGAGTTGGGTTCAGGTTAGAGAATTGTTGATGTTTATCATTCGAGTTAAGTTCAGGTTAATCCGATTTAAGTCGGGTCATTTTCGGGTTGGACTTGAACCCAACCAGCCTATACGTCAAAAATGGACCTGACACGCCAATACTACTCGAACTCGACTCGAAAAATTTAGATTCGGGTTGACCCGTTTATTATTCAAGTATGGTTCGGGTTGACCCGTTTATTAGTTGGGTTCGAGTAAGATAATTTGACCCGTTTATTATTCAGGTATGGTTCGGGTTGACTAGATTCAGGTTAGACCCGAACCTGACCCGCCGATCGAAATTGACATCCCTTGGGGGAAGAGGACTATAACTTTACATTTCATCAAATTTTGAATTTATAAAATAATGATTATAATAATTTTAAAAAAATAAAAATTCAAATTTGAAGAATTCATAGTGAATGGAGTGTGGGCATTGTTAACGCTAGATTTACCTTGTAAAATTGTATTATTAATTTAACTTAATGTGGAGGACATGGTTGCTTAAATATTTTTTTCAATGAGCAAGAAATAAATACATTTATTTTGCTTATTTGCTTTGGTAATTTGTCTAACTTGTACTCAACAACTCAACATCTAGTGCTCAACAACTCGTCAACTAATACTGAGTGGCTCGTATTCGGTAACTCGTAAACTTGATAACTGCTGCTCAATAGCTCATCAACTCTTCAACTCATACTCAACAACTCATTAACTCGAGAATGATACTCAACAGCTTAGCAAAATAGGTAACTTTACTAACTTGTTAACTCATCAATATGGCCAAGGCGACCTATTAGATCAATAGGGTAACCTGGTAGGGGCACATGACAGAGTAATTCGACGAGCTTTCTTATGAGGCTAATGTTTAAGTTGGAAAAATGATTAAATATCATAAAAAATAATAATTTTATAATTTTAAATTATTAAAATAAAAATTTATTAAATTATAAAAGCTATATATGATAGATTTTAGTTAACATACTTATGTGATGATATTAAAATTAATATTTATGAATTGATAAACCAAAATATTCCTTCAACTATTTCAGCTTGAATCATTTTGGAGGGCTTTGATTTAGTTAAGCAATCAATTAATTCAAGAGAATATGCTTACTTAGAAAAGCTTCATTCATAATAACTATTGAGCATATTTGTCTAAATAAAGATAGAATAATATTTTTGTCTAATTATATGGGGGCATATATAGTCAAAATTTCCTAGCATTACTTGAATAATTAATCATTCAAGTTTCAAGCATTTCTTTCCACATGTGATTAAGTTTCAAGCATTTATTTTGATAAGAGATTGTTTCTTCTTAAAATAAAATTTACTGAAAGACCTTTATTTGTTCTTGCTTGGACCTAATCTTCACTAAATTAAATTGCATAAACAAACTTTGTGAAACACTTTTAATTTTAGATTAACAATTTATGAAATTTCTTTTCATGATATTTAGGACAATATTGGTTCTATGCATTTTTTTTCTATCCACGATAGTATATTTCTCCTCAGTATCTTATCTTTTTGTTATAATATTATCATAATAAATTTTAACATGAATAATTAGTTTTATTTTATCAATGATAATTCTTTCATTCAAAAACTTCTCAAAATCAATTTGGATGCATGCCTGCCAAGTCTATTATGGAAGCTATGCATCTATTGAGAGGTTTGATGGAAAAGTATAGAGAGAGGAGGATAGATTTGATTTTTGTTGATTGAAAAATCTTACGATAAGATTCCAAAATAAGTACTTTAGAGAGTTATAAAGAATAATAATATTGCTTATATTCAATTAATTAAGGATATGTATACTAAGAGTTGTTACTTGTATTTGAATACATGAAGGATTAACCAAGTACTTTTTTATTTTAGTTTGATTACATCAGAGATCCACTTTAAGCCCAAATCTTTTTGGTTTAGTTATGGATATTCTTACAGGATATTTATAGGAGGATGAACATTAGTGTATGCATTTCACTGATGATATCTTTCTTGTGAAAAAGGCTAAAGAGAGAGTTAAGGGAAAACATGATTTGTAGAGGTCAACTTTGGAATATAAAGGCTTTGGTTTGGTAGATCTAAAATTGAATACATGGAATGTAATTTTAGTAGTAATAGATCTAGTGGCTTGGTTGTAGCAATTATTGATCAAGTTATTAAAAGGAGTAAATTTTTTGGATATCTCGGGTATGATATAGATGAGGATCTTATTAGAAGAATTCAAGTTGGATGGTTAAAGAGGAGGAATGCACTGAGCCTATTGAATGATAGAAAATTACTGCTTAAACTTAAAGGAAATTTTTATAAGTTTATGTTGAGACCTACAATGATTTATGATGCAAAAGGTTGGCCTGTGAAACAGAAGCATAAAATTAAATTAAGTGTTTTGGAGATAAGAATGCTCAGATGGATGAGTGGCTTTAAACTTAGGGATAAAATGTGAAATGAATATATATGTGAAAGGACCAGAGTAGTGTCAATGACAAACAAGATTAGAGAGAGTCACCTTAGATAGTTTGGTCACATTAAATGTCAACCATCTGATAACCATATTAGGATAATATATGTTTTGACTTATGTTAAGAAAGGTAGAGGTTAACCTAAAAAGACTTAGGCATGTTGTATAAAAAATGATCTTATGTATTAGAATTAAATGAAAACATGGCACTTAATAGGATACAATGGAGAAAATGATTCATGTAGTCGCCCCCACATAGTGAGACAAAGGCTTGTTATTATTGTTGTTGTTGTTGTTGCTGTATCAATCATTCTTTGATAGTCATCCCGTTTAAGTAAGCTAATCGTATACCTATTAAGATCATAAACACTATCATAAGTTGGGGCCTTTATTTTTACTTTTTTATTTGGTCCACTTAAATGATGATGATTCTTAAATAGTCAACTCTAATAGGTTTTCTAAAATAATCTCCCATAGATGGATGGCCATTTTTATGAGTTTTCAAAAACTTCACTTTGAGAATATCAATTTAAACAGGAGTTTGCGCAAGTTGTGGGTTCTAAATCCTAGTATTCCTGACCCTTATTTGAGTGGTTAGGTTCATGATTTTCTTTTGTAACTTATGAAAATTTTCCTTATTATATAAGGGAACCTCCATTACCATCGTAATTAAGTTATCTATCTGATCAATGCTATTAGATTTTGGTGGCATGCTCACAGGTAATGCAGACACACAATATTATGCAAATATGTAGTAACTGCTTTATTTATAGAACGTGAGAGAGATGAATTTTTTTCTCCATCATATTATAATTTTCTTAAATTTTATTTTCAAAAAAAATGTTGTGACACATCATGTTGACGTCAAAGTGGGGCCTACAATCATAAATGGTGGACCCAAGCTGAGGTGTACCAATTGTGGGGCCCACAAGTACCAAGGCGGGACCCACTACCGGGGCACAATCTAAGAGAGCTATTTCTCATTCAAGTGGACCAATTACTAGGATCCAAATAAAGAAATTCTAAGTGCATTCATCTGTATTAATGTTGTATTGTATTTATTTTTTGTACTTTGTGCAAATTGTATAATGGTTTTGTGTATATGTTAGTTCGTGTAAACTTAAGTGTGATGTGTTAATTTGTGAGCTAACAATAGATGATCCAACCACCGTGACTAGTCATAAATAGTGGGAAAGTGGGTGAGAGGCCATATAAGAGAGTGAACAGAGTGGGTGTAGTGGGAGAAGTCGGTCGTAGTTATCAAAGTAGTGGTGGGATAATGAGGGGTTGTGCTGATTTGTGTGCGTTGTAAATTATATTTAAACGTGTTGCTTGGAATGCCAAATATATTATTGTATGAAGTGTTTATGTGTTGTTAAGAAATATTTTGGGTCAATTTTTTCTTTTCTATTCATTTTTATTTCACCCAAATTTCTTTGTAATCCCCTTTATAAAAGTTAGCAAAATTCTATCTAATCCTATATATTAGGATTTGGCTTCATTTGGGTGACCTAATTTTCTTAAAAAAATTCTAATTTAAATAGAAATTTACTCATTTATTTGTTATTTAATAATTAAAGTATAGTTTGCTTCTTGTGCAGTTTTCACTTTTTATTTTTACCCATTCTAATTATCACAATAATTTTAAAGAAAAAATCATTAAAATTTTCAAAAATCACATTTGGACTATTCATCATCATTTAAAAGTATATTTCTAAAACTTTATATTTTATTTAAAAATCTGGAATAAAAATTACAAGTTGGTCAATTATATCTAAATTTGACTTGGACAATTTTCACTCAACAACCCTACCAAATTTTCTCCAAACACTCCCATTCACTAAAACCAATTTTTATCTATCACTTCAAATATTCTTCTAGAGTTTTGTTTTTTGGTTCGTTTTAAAAAGATCAGAGTCGCCAGCTTATCTAACCGTTGTCGTATAATTTTCTTTTCCAAATAGTCCTTTTTCTTGGATCTTCGATACGCTTTGGAGAAGAGAGGGATTAATAATAAAGAAAATAAGGCAAAACTAGACAAACAAATTAAAAAGAAACTGGAGAACTTTTGTAAGACAATCCTCGTACGATAGGTCAAGTGAGTAACTGTGTATATTCAAACAAAATCATATCAAAACACCCTGAAACCATACCCATGAAGGAGTTCCCTACACAAGCAACACATAGTACCAAAGAGCCAAAAAATATATCTCTTTTTCCGTGGTTAAGAGCAACTCACAAAAGAACGTGTCCCTTTGGTAATTATAACTCGGGGGATATCCAATAAAACTCTCAATATTAGAAACCCTGCTTACAAATTTGTTTGGTGCAAGATAGTCGGTTTGATGTGATTGAAAGTGGTCAATCAGACCGACGTGGGCGGTTGATTGACAAAGAGGGGTCGGTCAAGCCGATTAGACCGGTGGCAATCAATTGTTCGATCTGACTAAAGTGATTGATCGAGTCGATCAGGCCAACATCAGTGACCAATCAGTCGAATCGACAAAAAGAATTGATCGAGTTGATCAAGCTGGTGGTAGCTGATCATTCAAATCGACGGAAGGCATCGATCAGTTCAACGTGGGCGGTTGATTGGTGGAAGATAGTTGGTTTGATGTGATTGAAGCGGTGACAGTCTATCAATCGAATCAATAAAAAAAAGTGTTGATCTTTTTCGATTAAGTGGGCGGGCGATGAACAACGCATGAAAAATAGGGTATTTTCATGCAATTTAAAATATTGTCGTTCACACTATCATATTGATATGAAAACATTCATAACAAGTGGCCCAATTGACTATGACAACGAAATTGGGCTCATCTTAGAGAACTAACAGAGAACCTAAGGTAGGCGAGCGATGAAGAGGTGTACCAATACCTTATTACGCGAAGCAACAAGATGCTTATCTCTGTTTGCAAAACACAAGGTGGGGAATCTCTCACGAGAAGGATTCTTCATGACCTAGAAGGTAAAAACCAATGGAATGTCTTCATTATCTCGGTCAGTAGGATTCAAACATCCATCCGAATGAAATCACCGATACAAACGGCGAGATTAGTACAACTCTGTCATTTAGATTTTTGGTCTATAAAAGAAAATAACAAGTTTTGCTCTTTAGATTCATAGAGGAGGTGCAAAGCTCCTAACCCTATGGGGCTTTCTCTAAGAAAAAATAAAGCCCTAGCCTAAATCCTTTAACATCCAGACCTAGGGGCTCTAGGAAAGGACAGACAAGGGTTTATGAGATTTTCACCTTCGTATTGATTTATTGAAGCGTCTCTTTAGTTTTCAATGCTCCGATGTTGCTCTGACGAGCTTTGTTAGGAAGAAGCTCTCCTTCCTCTAGGAGAGACAACACTTTCCTTCTTCTAAGTATGATGTAGCTCTCCTACCCTCCACGAAACACAACTCCTCCAAGCAAAACTCCTCACACTCACTCAAATAATGGTGGAGAAAGATGGGGAGATGAAGGAGAGGAGATTTCAGTGGAAGGAAGAGATATTTTTAGGGAAAAAGATGAAGAAGAAGAGGAAGTAGATGTTGTCGGGAGAGCAAGACCCTTCCTCACCTTTCTCCCAAGCTTTTTCCTTCAAAACCTCCAATAGAAAAGCCTAGCTCCAATGAAGAAGAAGATGAAGAGACTCCAAACTCCAAGGGGGAAAAGACTTCATCTCCAAGAGGAAAAAAATATGCCGAAGATTCCCTTTAGTATGAGCCCAAGGGAACAAAATCCAAGCCAGTCCAAATTCCCCTCCCTTTTTGCTAAAAAAAGGCTTGCTCACCTTGCTCACCTTTCTTAGAATCATTCAAAATAAGTCACCTCAGCAGTTTTTCATATTCCCCATGCATATCTTCACTCTAACCCATGAGATATACACTTTCCGGCTGCCAAAGGAGGTGTGTTAAGGCGTAGATTTTGAGAAAAAACGGAGCAGAAACTAGCATGGCTTCTAGGCACCGCGATTCTGATGAGAGCCTAGTACTCTGCTGCTACGTCCCTGACACTTAAGCACTAGAGGTTGGCACCTACTTTCTGAATTATCGGTTTGAAAACTGCATGTTTTGGGTAGTAGCTCCGAGCACCTAATTTCTATTGGATTGACACATAGGCATCCGGAATAGAGCCTAGGCCCCAGGGTTTGGCGAGTAGGCGCCGATCTAGCCTTGAAAAACCCTAGTTTTCACTAGATATGTCCGGCGAAGTTTTTCTTCGATCCGTAATCTATGTGAAACCAAATTTGACTAAAATAAATTCCCATAAAATGAAAAATAAGTATTTTAATGGGCATTTCTTCAAGGATTCCGTCGTTGACGGTGCCCCAAATCATCGCGCTAGTACAACGTTCTAAACCCCAATTTTCTCAGAAACGCTTATTGGAAGCTTTGATGGGGTCCTTTGACCACAAGAGACTCAATATGAATATCTCATGGTCTCTAAACACCTGTATGGACATAAAAAATGACTAATGTCGTGAATGATGCCACCAAACGGCGGATTCTCCCAGGCAAGTCATAATCATCGAAGACCTTGGTTTTGTGCCCCAAACACGCACCAAAGAGGCTAGAACAATGCCTTGAGCTACAGGTTGCTATGGATGTATAATAAATAATCCTGAGTCATTCAAGTGGACACCCTACAAGTGTGACATAAAAAATTGACGCCAACAAAATCTAATTACTATTTTATAATCATACATGGATCTCACCTCAAATCACATGATATTTATTCCCTAGTTGAAGAAGTTAGAATACATGTGAAGCAAAATAGGATTACATATTCAGGGAAGTCTTAAACTTATACGTTTTTTTCTTGTTCATCTAACATTTGTCTGAGGTAAGCTTGACACTTCTACTGATGAAAAATTGCATGATAAATGTATCTTATCTTTCATGAAGCATGCTTGGTTGAGTGGTTTACCATTTCTCTTCAAACTGCTCGATACTCGGGTTCCTAAAATGAATGCCCTTGTTACAGAAAACTCAATCATGCAAGAGGAAAAGTCTAAATCTCAAGAATTTAAGTCTGTAATGTCTCAATCCATTGAACATCGATAAATTCAAATGTGTACTCTCTATATGCTAGTTGAGGTCCCCCGGCAAAGGATAAGCTCAAGTAACAACTCCCTGTAGGTGCAGCCATAAGCCTCGGGTGAAGGACATTCCAAAACCAAAGTAAGCTTAAGGAACTACTCCTTGTATACGAGCTAAGGCCCCTAAGCATAGAACAATTCGAACTCGGCAAAGGAAATCATATACCTTTCCCCTTTGGGTGAGTTATATGCATTAGGCATATGCATTCCAAATATAGAAGATAAAATGAGTTTTGCCATATTACTTTTGATCTATGCTTGACACACCAAGCGTCCTTCGGAATCCCCTTCAAGAAGGTCGGAACCCTCAAAAGGAAAACTACACCGAGTAATAAGGCTTGCTTTTATATGCTGAGTTGCTCAAACAAAGAGATAGTGAAATCTTCATTCTCTCTTTTTTCATATTTTTTTTAAAGCATAGAACTTTAGTGCTAGCATTATATCTTCTATCTTATTATTAATTGAAACAACAGGCGTGTTAAGTTGCTGAAACCAAATTATTCTAACATCGACATGATATAGCAAATCAGTCTATCGATGGTGTGTTAGGCTAGCGATTTTTTTGTCCTCTTTTCCACCTTTCAAACGATCTCTTCAATGTGAACTATGCTCTTATCTAATCTCTCAAATTTTTTCTTCCATAAAATCATTTTCTAGTGCCACACAAAAAAACTTCTTTATCTTTAATTATTACAACCAAGTCAATAATATTTCTCCTAAGATTAAAATTTGCTCATTAACAACATAGAACAAGTCTAACTTACATAAGATATATAAGTTAGAGCTTTCTAGTTCAACTTTCTATTAAAGAGAAACATTGCTATTTATAAATCTAGCACTCTCCTTCATCCATTTTTCGAATTCTACCTCAAAAATCAAAGTTCATGATATAACCTCAACACTTATTTTGCATTTTTATCAAATTCTCAATGGTTTGATCGTAGCACACGTGTAAATACATCGGTTTGATAATTCAAAAATATCACTTGAGTACTAGATTTTGTAAATAGCAGTATTTCGTGTTCTACTTCTGTAATTATCCTAATTTATATTTCAATTTCAAGAGCATTCTCATCTTAAGTAAACTTTGGGTCATATTTACATACACACCCTCAGAATCTTATGTATTTCCATTTTGAGCACCTAAACTTCACATACCTAAGTAAACTTCATTTTTAAAAGTTAAAATGGTGGTATTTAGATGTGATACGAAAGATTTTGACGGTATAAATGTAATAAATAAAGTTTAGGTGATACATATGTAAAAACTTATTAATTGGTTGGTATTTTTGTAAAAGCCCCACATATTTCTTCAAATTTAATTATAATGAGATACAAAATCAAATTCCCTTCCGGAGATTTGAATCTCCAACTTTCTCTGTATAAGCTGAAGGCTCCCATCGTTGGAGCCAATATCGATGGGGTATTATTTAATATTGATGTCCGTTAAATCAAATTTAAACTAATTAATATTACAATTAAAAAAAATGTCATTATCAAACCAAGTCAAATTAGCGACGTTTCAAATCTAATATATTAATTATTATTTTATTATTTTTATATTTACTTCTACGGAAATTTACACACAGAACACTCAATTCTTATGTATTTACGTAAATGTTTGGGGGCAGCTGCAGCTTATTGAATAATTTGCTGATAAGCTAGGTGCAGTGGTTATAAAAATTTTTTATTTTTTTTTAAAAGCCAGACAGCAGCCAGAAAGCTGCCACTGCACCTAGAAAGATGCGGTTTGAAAACACTGTTTTCTGCTTTTTGAAAATGCATAAGCTGTCAAAACGCAGTTTACCCAAACAGACCTGGTCCTGTTCTGAGGGGATAGGAAAGAATTGGATATTTTGATTGTAATAATGAAAGTTCTAGTGTGAAATACATATATACATAAAAATTAGATGCTACGTATATAAATTCGTCGTATGTAAACCGATCCTGCTCAAATAACCAGAAGGATATTAGGGCCTAAAAATAAAATCCCAACCAAAAGGATGAAGTCAAAAAATGTATTTTTCAGAGATTAGTCATTGGATGCATTATTTGCAAAGAAATTGTGCTCATGCATCAATAAACTAGATGATGTGTATCTTCTCATATGACCACAGCCCAATATTTATTCATATTATACTCAGTTCAAAACTGTTTTTAGTTTGAAATGTGCTCGTGTTCGAAATGAGTCGTCAGTAACATATTCGTATTTTGGCTTGATTCGAGTTTTTTTTATCCGTTTCAACTTGTATTTAGTTTGAAATTAACTCGAATAATTTATAAATAATAAACTTAATATATATTTTTTATGTACTTCATAACTCATAAGAAATCATTAAAAAATTATTATAATGATATTTATTATTTAATTATATAATTAGTTAGGGTCAGAAATGTCGAGCTCAAAAATTTATGTATGAGTGGGACATTATCGATCGCCGAAACTGAGAAAAAATAGTGTCTGTAAGTTCGTCCAGACAACACGGACACGAAACATCATCAGGTGATTTTCTTTTTTATTTTGCTCCTCCACTCCGTTCGATGTATCACGTTCGTTGTTCGAACATAACTTTACGTCCGAACTTCAGACCGCGATATTTTTTCCGGATCTGAAGTGTGAAAGAGTTTGGAGAAGCATCTCTTTTTAAAGACAATTTTGCAATAAAAGGTCAATTTACTCCAAATCATCACATATGACTTCATATAAGGCGCAGGTAAATAAAAAGAAATTATTATATAATTGGCCAAATTGCTGAAATAGATGGGTTTTAGGACATTATTTAGAGCATGCGTGGCACCAAATCTTACTTATATGGTACGATTTAATAATTTTTTTTTGAAATTAAAAAATTATTCTTATTTTAAAAAAAAGAAAAAGTTAAAATTTTGTGACTTGAAGAAATGTAATTAATTTTTTAATAAAAAGATTATTTAAGCTTCATTTAAAATAATAAATTCATTTCATATTGAATATTGAATTTGTGAATTAATTTCAATTGAAATACATTTTACCAAACAATTTACCTTTTAATTTTATTAAATTATATTTTAAATTAAGATATAATTTGAAGCCACTTCAACAAATTTTATCTCTTGGCATAAATCTGGACGCATGTGGCATTGATCTCGAGATATTATTTTAGCCAAAAAAAAAAAAAAAAAAATCAATGCACATTAAAAAATATATAAAACTGTGATTTCAAAAACCTCATACTCAAACCAAACGACTCGACTAGACGAGCCCAATAATACCAAATTTGATCTAATATGCGTCAAGTCGAGTCTTGTTCGAGGCATTAAACCACTTTTGAATGATTGGTTTGGTTAATTAGAGGGTCAATATAACTCCAAATTTAACTTACATATAGTCAAATTGATCTTCTCGATAAGAGGAAATTAACGAGCCTAAATCACCTAATTATGATATCAGTAAGACTCTTAAATCATCAAAATAACCTATGTGATCATGGGGAATCAACGTTGATAGTTCGATTAGGTGGTTACGAGAGTTATTGGCCAAATGTACCAGAATGTTCCTACCATAATGCATATATAAGACACTCTCTCTTCGCTTTGATTTCCAGAGCCGTTATAGACTGAAGACCCGACGATAACTTCTGGTCTCCATAGTTGTAGACCATTGTCAACCACAACTCCATCGAGGACCGCATCCAGTCGCCCCTTCTTGTTGCCGTCAGTGTACCCTAAATACGATGTAATAAAACATCAAGAATACTATGTAATGAAGCATCTCGAATGTGGCGTAACAAAATAGCTTGAACAATGTGTAAAAACGTAACTTGAATACAGTGTAGTGACACACCTTTAATATTGTGTAACACGCACCCTAAATACGGTGTAACGATACAGCCAAAATATGATATAACGATGCACCTTAAATATAATGTAATGATATATCCCAAATATAGGGTAATGAAAAACTTTGTATCTAAAAGCCAACTATAAACTCCAATGAAAAGTGCGTATAATAATTGTACTCGGAATTTTGTGACTTTCTTTGAACTTCTGAAGTCTCCTCCTTGAGTCATGTATCAACACTTGATGTATATGATATAATAGTAAACTTGTGAAAAGAGTTACAACTACCAACTGTTGTAGCCTAACTACAATATTTGTGACCAACGACTACTATTGCAGCTCCCCACTATTAGCTATGCACTATATTCTTTGTAGTTAATTGATACTTTTACAATTACCCATTATGACTTATGTGACCAATTACTACTATAGTTTCTCATTATGACATACATGACTAACTATTTTCATTAGTCATGACAGCCTCTCACTACAACCTCTAAAATAAGCTGATGCTATTATAACCATCGTCTACAACATTTGTGATGGACTACTACGTTCATAACAATCAAATACAACATTTGCAGCTTACTATTGCTATTATTGCCAATAACTACATTTATTGCTATTATCGAAGGAAGTATATGCTGGAGAGGTGCATCTATCTCAAAATTTACTGATTATAGATACATAGCTAGCATCCCCTTCATGTACTGAAGTTTCTCCTTAGAAAGCTGATCACCTAGACACTGCTGACTCTATACATCCATCATATGTAGCCAAGTCTAACAGCAAACCTCCAAAACTTGTGAAAAAATTTGCTCTATATCACAAAATTAGTGACAAGTTATGATAGTCTATTACTACGAGCATTTCCTTTAGAGGATTGAAATCATTATTTAGCCAAACACTACTCTCAAGTATCTTCTTCGTTGGTTGATATCATCCTTCAACACTCTATTTTAATAGAGTTTAGGCTCCCCATCATCGATTCTTATGTTAAGACATTGGACTCATATCAACTCATCGATCATTGTGAAAATAGTAACAATGATTGAGTTTCTGATGCGCTTTTTAATCAACTTCCTTCTATTCTTAAAGGATAAAGCATATACTTGATTTTATTGGAAAATCATTCATTCTTTCACTAAGCATGCTAAATTATTTATAGATCAGCCAATTCATTGCAAATTGAATATTGTCAAAAAATCCTCTCCCTCTTCTTAGATTCCTACTATCTTATAGTTAGGATTTATAATATTGAAACTGAGAGATGAATTTTGTTTTGAATCGATCATTTTATTAAAAAATCATGACTTATATTTTAATGATACAAGATCTTGGAAAAGCCTAAGAGGCGATGACTTATAATGCATCAAGACGATCAATCCTATATCCTAAAATTAAGGTAAAATCAACTAACAAACTATAATATCTGATTTACTATAACATGATTCAATTCTATACAGCACTGAAACAAGTCTGTCTCCACTGAACTTACAATCCTGCCTAGAAAGAACCGCAAATTAACTAACCTAAGCATCTCAAACTTAGGTAGTCTACTCAAATGAAAAAATACGATAAGCTACGTTCTTGTCTATTATAAAGAAAAAATAGATCTTACAACTTGATTACTAGAAACAAACCTTCTAAGCATCTATGGTGTGCAATGCAATGCATCTAATCAATATAACTTTTTCTATATTCTATCAATTATCATTTGACTCAATCTATTTTGTAAAGATAATTTTTTACGAACTTCCATTTTATAAAACTCTAAGATCTGCCATTTGGCTTTATGACAGATGGAAAAGATTTTCAGAACTACTTTCAGAGATTTATACTGTACTCTTATCATTACCTGTAGCCAAATGGCAGCAGAAGGAGACAGTAATCTCATGGCATCAGAATTGGCTAAGAGATAAATTTGGAGATCATATTGAGTTGCAAAATGAGACTTTCTGAGGGAAATATGATGAAAGAATTAATTATGTTATAATGATTTTAATTTTCTTATCTGGATATCTTGAACTTGACAGTGAATTGAGACTTGAGAGGAAGCCATTTGGAGGCTCAGGGGCTATCTTAAATGCCGAGAAAGAGAGGTTCAGTACACTTGAAGCCTTAAGGTTTCCTCTTACATGATATTGACTTTGTATGACAGATAGAAGGGACAAATAGAAAGCTGTTGCTGTGGAAAGATGACATTTTGTACTTGATAATCAAATTTAATTTATCTTATCATATTATACATTTATTTTGAATCAAAATGTAAATAAAATAAATTAAGGAAATAATAATGAAAGTGATCCAAAATATCCTAAAAAATGTGAGTGTAGGTAGATGTCATGCTATAAGAAAAAATAGTAAATTTTACTATTTATATAGACAAATTGTCAGTTTCATGAGGCACAAAAATACTAAATTTCTTAAATTATATAAAAAAAATATTAAATTTTATTATTTATACAGAGAAATTATAAATTTTAGGGGAAGGGAAAAACTACTAAATTGTTTAAACTATATAAGAAAAGATATTAAGTTTTACTATTTATATAGATAAATTGTAAATTTTAGGAGGTCCATATGAGGGACGAATAAAGTCCATGTATAATCATAATAAAATAACTGATACTTTAGATGCAATAGTAATTATAAAAAAGAATTCATTAAAAACACCGAATGATTTATATCTTGTCTTTATTCATATAAAACTTTTTGGGTGATATAATTATTTTTGAAATTTTGTCTGTTATTCTTGACTTTGTCAAAAAATACATTGATGACAATATAAATACCTAATGTTTACCAAAAAATAAAATAAATAAATAAATAAAATTTCAAATTTTGTGAATAAAATAGGATAAAATTTAAAAAGTTAAAAAGTATGTTATTAATTTATTGAATTTGTCTAAAAGGGAAAAATAAATAGCTAATCTATATAGCTAATTTCTTTAATATGATGTATTTACCATAAACTCTTATTAATTTCAAAATAGTCAACATAATTTTCTATATTATCTTGTTAAATTTTAAATATGAGTTCATTATACTATTAAACAAAAAATAATTGTATTTAACTTCAATGGATTTTCTCTGCTTTATATCGAATATGACGACGAGAACTCTCTCATTTTACATCTTTGCTCAGCTGGCAAACCCAATGCCGATTTAGGCTTTGTTTATGGAGGTATTTTATGACCAGAAGAGAGTAAAAAAATGTCCCAAGGATAATAAATGGAGGCTAACAACATGCAAAGGAAGAACTAACAGCAGTGGCCAAAAGAGCAAAGCACAACCACCACCATTGATCCTAAAAAGAAGGTCATCTAGCTCAAAATCAAGAGCACCTCCACAACAAATAAAAAACCACCACCCAAGCCACCGAGGTCAACTAATACTACAACATAATCCCTCAACAATTAAATGCTAGCCCGACAGCTAAAGCATCACAAACACAGAGTTGAGAAACCAACTCAGCACAAAAGAGCAAAAAGATAGTAAAGGAAAAGAAATAAAGCCAACGCACGACATACAAGGATGTTACCCTGTATGGAAATACAGGAAACACTAACATAAACCCGCAACCAACCACGAGATATCAAAACAGGCCCTAAACCGAAGCAACCAAGCAAAACAAGCTACACGAATAATAAAATAGAACAACCAAAACATCCAAGCAGACAAAATAATAAGAACGAAGATAAAGAAAACCAAATTTATCGAATCATGCTTTTGAGAAGTCTACCCAGATCAACATAGGACAATAATTGATAATTTGGAAGGTAAGTCCCTAGGTATGCCAAAAATTCAACACAAGAATTACCTTCATTTAAACTATGCCACATCTTCCAATTAATAGAATTCAAAAGATAACGTATCCCATGCAATAGATAGAAAATGTGACAACTGACGGTATCGTTCATATAAAAATTTAAACAAAATTTGCATCGCCAACTTAGCATCTAACTCAAACCACACATTATGAAATTTAAGAAAAATTATTAAGTTTAAGCTCTCTTGCAGGGCAAATAATTCAATATAAATAACAAAAGTAGTATTAATGAGGCCGATAAAAGCAATTTAAAAATTACTCTTATGGTCTCTTAAGATACCACCAAAGCCGACAGATCTATAGGACATTGAGCCATCGATATTGGATCTTAACTACCCCAACGTTGGAGCAAACCAATTCATCTTAACAAAGTAAAGATAAGGAAGCCCCATTAATAGAGCATGTCGAAAGCCTTTAAAGCATTTCAAGCTAATTAAATTGTCTCTAATTAAGGAATTAACTTTCTAAGAAATATTAAAAATGATAGACGATTGATCCATATTAATGTTATGATGCTTCGAGCTATTCCTGGCATTCTAAATGATCCACAAAATAAGAGAAAAGACTATGAATAATACGACTCCAAGAATTCATGGGAGTAAGGGCTAACCAATTGCTTATAAGCAAATTTTGAAAAGATATCATGTTGAAATCAATTTTTATTGAAGATTGAATACATCCATTTCGAAATGAAAGCAACAATACGATAATAAACAAAAAGGTGATGAATGCCCTCAATGTTGGAGCAACATTGGCATTTAGAGGCTAAAGATATACCATGAGGTTGAAGGTGACAATTCATGGGTATGAAATTATGTAACATCTTCCAAGATATAATCGAGAAGGATGGAGAGATAGCTATGTCCCCAAAACGTAAAAAATTATTATTTACACTTTCTTAATACGACACTGAATGTAGATTTCATTAAATAAAAAGTAACCATTAGTCGAAGCAGAGAACAACATCTTATCATCCAAATCCTCAACTATTTTAAGTTGAGAGGTTAGGACAACTAAAAACGGAGGAATGAACTCCATAAGTAATTGGACATTCCACACCCCTCTATTGAAAAATTGGTGAACATTCCAAGAGGGATTAGAATGAGAATTAAACAAGGAGTCAAGAGAGCCACTCCCACGCCAATTTTCTCGCAAAAAAAAAAGGGTGTTGCCTTACCTAAACCCCACTTAGTGAAAGCCTCCACAATCCATTTCTTTTTACATAGCCTTTGACAAATTAAGGAGTCACCACTTTTAAATGAATCTAAAGAAGGATGAATATTAAGGCAACGTTTCCTGCTTAAGAACTTGGTCCATATACTAGTACCCGTGTGAAATGACCACCAAAGCTTAATGAAGAAACAATGAGCCAAGTCTAAGAAGTACTTGCACCCAAAACCAACTTCATCAATAGGCAAGCACAATTTATTCCAAGAGGACCAAAGGAAGACTTTGAACTATTAAAGCCTCAAAAGAATTAATTAATAATAAGCTCTAATTTAATGCACACAACAGTAGTGGGATTTATGGATTGGAATATGTACATAGGAAGGGAAAATAAGATACTTTTGATTAATTTTTATCTACCACTCATTGAAAGCAAGTGAAATCCCCAACTATCTAACCTCTTCCGTAATCCAGTAAAAGTATCATCAAATAGAAGAGAGCGCTTCTTCCATTTGAAAATGAGCAGCCCAAGATATTTAATAAGAAGGGATTTAGTTGGAACATTGAGAATATTAATGATCTTATTAACTTGAGAGGAACTCAAACCTTTCACTAAAATAAAAGAACTTTTATTAAGGTTCAAATGAAGACCACTTAAACTTTCAATGTTATTTAGCACTCTTTTGATAAGTTTGACAGACTCAATAAAACCGTTGGAAAAGATGATGAATTCATCAGCATAGCCAAGTGAGATATGCTCATATCACACTTGGTTCTAAAATGACATATGTTGTGATCCGCATAAAGAATGTTAAGGGACCTAGAAAGATATTCAACAACAATACTGAACAGACCAGGAGATAAAGGGTCACCTTGCCACATACCTTTAATAGACTTAAAGAAGCCGCAAAACATACAAATAATGAGTATAGAAAACCAATAATTATTAATATAGTTAGCTATAAGTGCTATAAACTTGTCATAAAAATCAAACCTTCTCAAGATTTGATAAATAAATTCCCAACTGATGTTATCACAGACTTTAGTGATATCCGATTGAAGAATTAAATTATTCCATGAGACTTCAAATGCAATCCATGGACAAGCTCTTGGGTAAGTAAAATATTATCCACAATGTTGCTACCTTTAACATACCCCGTTTGATTCTTTGAGATAATAAAGGAGAGAATATTTCCTAGAAGCATAGATAAAATTTTAAAAATTAATTTACTGAGGAATTTACATATGCTTCTCCAAACTCTAAACCGTCTAAAATTGAAAAAGTGTATTTCACATTTAAAATTTAAATTGGTGGTATTTTTTATGAGATACAAAATATCTGGGTGTTAAAAATGTGAAAGGTAAAGATCATGTGTTAGATATGTAAATATATAATACTTTTATAGTCAATATGTAATATGCACAAATATTCTATTTTTGACTAAACACGAACTTAGTTTATTTTACACAACTTAGACCCATATGATATTTGGTGTCAAATATGATTAATTGAATTAACAACGTTCAATGACAAGAAACATACATTCAATAGCTATTGACATCACAAAACTCATTTTCGAATCAATATTCGAATGACATCTTGATATTGACTATATCTATTGACATTCAAGCATGTCTCATGAGGCGTCATTTAGAATAGTACAATCAATTGTACCATAAATCCTTACATTACATACTATCTATGTAATTGTAACACATTTCTACTGCACTTAAAGTGTAAATGTGGAACTATTAAGTCATTCACATTGCATTAGTTATCCTGATACAACACAATATTTTCATAATTTATCATTGACTCACTAAATGAGATGTTCATCTTAATGTATTTATATGCTTAATCATATTTATAGAATCATGAGAAATAAATTATAACTTTAAGGCTATATAGGTGATACATATCTGTTACATAAGACTACTAATTTGTATTCATACTACTTTGAGCAACAACAACTCATAGATGAAGCTATGTGTATGGTGCTTTTGCAGTTCAGGATTTATATTTTTGAACAATAAACTTAAGCATCGGGGAAATGCATTTAATGTTATCTCAATAACCAGAAGCTTGTAGAAACAACTTTCTATGTTCTTCTCAATTGCGATAAAGTTTAACCTTTATTTGAGTAAAATAGATTATTTATTATTAGTTGATCAACTTTATATCCCAAATATAATATTCACGCAGTTATTAAAATTATAATTATGAGACCAAGTTATTTGTGAGTTAGTAGAAGACTAAAAAGAGTTTCCAATATGATTTAAATTGCACGTAAGTTTGCACATAACTTTTACGTTGAATTAATTATTTACACATGCTTATTGAAGTACTTAATAGGTTCACGATTGATCGGATCATTGAAGTTATAGATGAAGACTTGGAAAGTCATGCTTGAGGGTCAATGTAAATCATGAATATGTGGCTATATTCTTATGTTAATAGCTACAGATTTCACACAAACGCTTAGTCTGAAGGAAGATAGATAAATAAGTTGAGTGTTTGTGTTAAAGGAGAAAACCAATTCAGATGACTAAATAGACGACCATGGGAATTTTCAAAAAATAGTGCACTTATAATATGCTGACACTATTAGGCAAAGTGTATTTATGCTCAACTATAATTGGTTTGATTATATTCTTAATTGACAAACAAGAACATATAACCCAAAAGACTTCCCTACAGTTAAAATAAATATAAACTATATTAAATTTGATTTATTCATTCTAACTCGTCGAGCGATTTAGTTAATTATCTTAGATACCCTGTTAAAGTAAAATATAAGTAAAACAAGCAATGCTGATCAAGATTAAACCCAAAGCGATTATTGATATTCAAAATATTACTATACATGCACATCAGAAAAATAAATGTTAGATTTTTGCACGATATTTCATTTTACTGAGTAGCTAATAAGTTCAAATGATGCTAGTGAAACAAGTGAAGAAGTTAGTCATTTGCTAGTGAAACAAGTGATGATATAAATGAAAAAAAATTAAATTTAACCTCTATTGACATCCAATGAATTATAATAAGATTTCTAGGTAGTTTTAAATTTATCTTTTTTTATTTGAATTTCCAATTTTTAATTATTGTATTTTCTACTTTTGTTTCTTATATATTTCTTACTTTTACTTGTTATGTTTCCTTTTACTTTTATTTCTTATACTTTATGCTTTTATTTCTTATACTTTATGATGATGACAAGTGTTAATAAAGTTTGATGCTCTCCTTAGACTTAATATCGATGTCTATCATCATCATTTAAACTCGACATATTACTAATGTTTGACATTAAACTTCTTGATCTTTTATCTTTTCTTTTTATAATGTGAAATATAAAGTTAGGCTACCATATGTTAGTCAACCTCTAATATTCCTTGCCAGTCATCTCTTAAGAGAGGATATTATAATTCATATATATAAAGAATTTTAGAGTGAGATTTATTAGTATGTTAAATGAAAAACCAACGTCAATGGTTACCATCAAACTATATTAACACTTGTCATTACCATCACTTGAATTTAGCAAGTTAATAACATTTGTTATTAACCTTCTTAGTTATTAGCCTCCTTATTATGAGGAGATATATTATTTTATACCATTTGATACTACTGAACGTTCCATATCAATCCTTACTCGCTACAAACTAAGGTTTAACCTCTGACATTTTTAAGTTGTTAATAAAAGATCATAGGTTTTCTAATTACATGCATTCCATGTATAAGGAGAATAATTTAACAGATCATAGTCTTCTAATGTCTAACATCTATCATTTAAATAGTTAATTTCCTTTTTTACAAGAAAATGTTTAAGCATTTTACTAATAATCACATGATGTAAAATAGTCCTATTCATTTCTTGGTTGATGCCTATTAATGTTTAATGTTTAGTAGCCATAAATGTCAATCATCAATCAATGCCTCATAATGCTGGATAAGTATTTACCTCTAATGTTCAACACTAACCTCCTTAGTCAATGGAATATTCTTATAAGGGGAATGGTTAATTAACCCAATAAACATTGCCTGATATTGGATGATCACAATTGTCTATTTTGTGGCACATGTGAGTGTTAAATTATATTAACCACAAACAAAAAGAAGGCATTTCTTTTATAACAATAATGATTAAATTGACCTTCAATTATTATCTAACATTCGATGTTCTCATTTAACTATCACCTAACACTTATTAGTGTATGATGTTTGTTAGTTCTTAATGTCCAATGCTCACCTTATTATGCTAATTATACCCTCTATAAAGACCTAAGAAAACTATTAAAAATCACCGAATTTATGACTTTTACAATCCACCATCATTTGATCTATGATATTTTAGATCTACTATCACATGAACTTTATTGATATTTAAATTCTATTAGCTATCAACATTTGTCGCTTACTTTCACAATCACCAATTTTTCCTCATATTAAGAGAATGATGGAGTGTAACATTGTGCTATCACCAAAATACATGGCATCCATTTTCTTGTGCTCTTATTTCTCCTCCAATAAAAGAAAAATATGATAAACCACCAACCATCATGCAATGTCCAAGGGTTTTAAAAGTTAGTTATCTAAAATTTGTTAGTTTTTAATGACTATCAGCCATTGATATCTAGTGCCCACTATTTTGATAATTCATTTGCCCTCATAAGGATAACAACTGAATAAATCATTAGTCTTTGATGCTTGTCTATTGTATTAGGTTAAATGTTGTTTGATTCTTAACAAGTGCTCATAATTATTAGTGAAGAGCACAATATACTGACCTTCCTTGTCACTGATGTACATTTTTGTAAGGAGATTGATCAAGAAGATCATCTGTCATAACCTATCATTTAAAATTATCGATTAACCATCATATGAGACCTATCAATTTTAATTGATATATATTTGCCACTAATGTTATACTAGCTACTTTTTAAAGCATGCAATTCTTTTAATTTTGATATTAGTCATGTTATTTAGACTTGAGTATGTTTGGCCTTGAAAGCCACTAATTAGGTTTGCATCCATTACTATATGTTTAATTTCTAGAACATGTCATGATCTTAAAATTGTATTTTGTTAGTAATATTGTCTTCTTCATCATATATGAGAATGCATGTGATGAGCAAAAAGATAAAATTGAAACATTCTTATGTGGAATCATGCCTATGAATGTCTCACATTTCGAAAGTTCAATGATGTGAAAATTTTCCTATTAAGGTTTTATGTCAAGAAATTTATTATGTAATTGCACTAGGTTCATTCAAATTATCCATCTGGACAAGTATGTAGCAAAAATTGAAAAAAATGATCATTTAAAAGGAAATGATTAAGCAGACAATTGTCTATCATTCAAAAGTGAAAAAATCTCTAATGATTAACATACTATATATCCTAACGTTTGGCGTTTTTCAACTTTTGACATTTGGTATTTACTTTATTAGTCTGTCAACTTTCCTTATAGAAAAAGAACGTGTAGACCACCAATCATTGCTTGATGTCCAATATTCCTAATCGATTTTCATTTGAAGTGTATCAACTGTTAATGTTTGTTAGCTATTGATGGCTAATGCTCACCTTCATGTTCGTTGGCGAGATTGTGAAAATTAAGCCAAATATTGAGCCAAAAGGAGAGGTTCAACGTTCAAGATTTCAATTGGGATTAAATTTTGGATTGAACTAGATTACGTAATTAAATTCTCAAAAGTATTATAATAAGATTTAAATGGTGCAATACTAATATTTTAATCAATTTAATATTTAATATTCTACTCAAAATACTTCAATTTTTGATATGTTGAATATAATTCCAAACTAAAATAATGAGATATTACATTTCAATTTTCATTTTATCTAAAAATTTTATTTATAACCTTTTGAATAAAATAAAAGAACCAAAACGTAATTATTAGAATCACCAAATTCTTAAAGATTAAATCTGTTTCATTGATTCATTGATTCAAGCACCATGTCGAGCCAATTTTTGACCATTTCCGTTTGGAATTAGGTTTGGATTTGGGTTGAAATGGGTAGAGGATTAGTTCATAGTTGAGCTAGTTACTTCGGTCCAATTTCTAAAACTAAGTTCGTCGGTCTTCAAAAGGAAAGGAAAACAACTAAGCAAATCATCAATCATCACCAAACATCTAATGTTTCCTTTCAATCATTACTTGATATATATTATCTAATGACACATGATGTCTGCCTCCATTTCCACTAGTATCCTCTCTTATAAGAAAACAACTAAAATGACCATTGATCATTTCTAGACATGATGTTCTTCACTAACCATTGTTCGATGCATGCCAATGTCCTATCTTTATTAGTGTTAGTGTTCGATATCCTTTTTCGATTGCTATTCTACTCTCCTATAAGAATAACAATCTAGTAAAATAATAGGAGCCATTAGATTTTGATTTTCCTAATCAATTGTAATTTGTTACCCAATACTTTGCAATTGTTGACACAATGTCTGTCAACTTATAACATACTATGTCCATCCTTTTAACAAGTGATAATCCCTTTATATGAGCGTCACTGAGATTGCTCATTATTTTTTAATGCACTACTTGGGGATATAAAGCCTCATATATATATATATAATTCTTATTTGCTACAATATATTATGGCTTCGCCTAAAAGAATATTATTTATGACATAAAACTTATGAATTGTTATTATTCGAGCCAATTACTAAAAATGCCACTATAAATTTAAGTATTAACATAATGTGATACTAACAAGCAAAGCCCCTCCTAACGTGCATTCAAAAATATTTAATCCACACTTAGCATTATGTGGCAAGCTCTTTTGAAACCTTAAATGCAAATATTCAGAAAGAAATATAACCAATTATGCCTAGATTTTTCTTATAGCATAACCAAATATAATATCATCTTCTAAAATAATGCTTTTTGAAGGGTTCCTCCCCCATAAATGATAGCTTGCTCATTGTACAATTCTTTCCATATGAATACAGTAGTCCGTAATATAGTTAGGCCATGAAATGCATGATGAGTTTATCCTTGACTTATATTAGGATCGAATAAGCAATGGCTAAGCTTGTCATTGGTCTTTTGATCTACCATTTAAAGTATAAAGTTGCTCTAATTCAAGGCTTATAATCTTATATATGCCTAAATTTAACCATTTCTTTGGGTTGCACACTTCACGAGCTTTTTTATATAACAATAGATGTTCTATGCTGTTATATCTTATTAAAAGAAAAGCTCTGTTTCCAAATGAATGCATAAGATTTGCTTCTTTCCATTCTCTACAAAATACAAAGGTTTTGATTCATTTTTTTTAAAAAAATACTTGATTGGAGTTTAATTTTATAGCCACTACAACATGAGTAGATTAAGAGACGAACCATATTCAAGCAACAATAAAAAACTGAACATCGATCCAATTATATTCAATCGTCAAATAATGCTAAAACATTCTTCGATCGAGTCAAATTAAAAAACTTAATCTTATTATATTCTTACCATTTAAAAATATTTGCTTGTACAGCAATCTAATATTGTTCAAATAATGGTTGAATAAAATTTGATGAATAGCAACAGAACAACAATCTTCAATACTCTTGAAGCATGTTTAATCAAGGTTTATCAAAGTTCAAAAAATAATTCACATGCACTTAAAGAAAAATCAAACACTTTTTGGATAGTCGATGTATAAGATCTAAATAATATGATCCATGATACACATTGAAAATGTAAAAAATATAGAACCCATTCATGGTAGTCTCCAATGAATGGAAAATCTATACGGACAACGTACACAGCGCTGCGTACGAACAGCGCAAATAACAATCCGATAAACAGCAAATAACTCATAAAAACTCCGCGAATAACATTAAAATGAAACTGCGGGGTTATTGGCAGGTTATTAGGAAGTTATTGCATCGTTATTTGATAAATAACCTCCCAAAAACCTCACAATACCCCGAATAACAGATAAAATATATAAAAATAAAACCTTGGAAGTTATTGGGGCGTTATTAGGAGGTTATTCGCTGGTTATTCGGAATAATACCACAATAACCTCCTAATAACCTCTTGATAATCATGAAATACACCATCACAGAGTTTATTAGCTGGTCATCGGGTGGTTATTTGCGCTATCCGTACGCAGCGCTGCGTACGTTGTTCGGTATGGAATAATTTTCCCCAATGAACAAAGAATGTCCAACTTCACCACTGCATTCTTCTCTGGTCCAAGGAATCTTGAATGAAGATAGGAGTATGAAAGCAATGGATAAATATAAAATGAGACGCGAAGAACGTTTGCAACATAACAAAAAGTGATCTAAAAGAAACTGAAGCTTATTGTTACGACCCGCCATTTTCAGAGAAATGGCATGGAAAGTATAGGAAGGAGAACTCTAGAAGCACGCATGAGCTGGAATATTCTAGAAGAGGACATGTGGAGGAGAGTAAGCTCACATGACTCTGAAGACGCCACCTCATTCGGGAAGACTCTGAAGAAGGACACATGGAGCCACATGATACTAGAGGTTGTCACCTCATTCTGAAGATATAATATTATAATGTAATCTAGAAAGTTCTCATGGCTTGGAGGGGACTATAAATAGAAACCCCTCCTCATTTGTAAGCAACCAAAGCATTTGAATAAAGAGTTCAAGTATTCAAGTGTTTAGTGTTCTCTTCTCCCCACTCTTCTTCTTAAAGCATTTTGTGTTTGCAAGCTCCAACATTGAGAGGGTTAGGCTGATTTGGTGCTAGGTAAGAGCGCTAAAGCCGCACGGGTGACTACGGAAAAGTTAGTCCGTGACGTTGGTATCGAGCCTCGGTTCGAAGGAATGGCAAAGAGCGTTAGGGAGCACGCAATAGAGTCCGAGGCCACAAATGTGGAGACATCTCAACAAGGGCAAGGTCGCCAGGAGCAAAGAGATTCCGCTGCATCTAAGCAACGTGGGAGGTCTAAGGAGATCATGCATGGCTTCGAGGGTGGAGGAGGCAATGAATGGTGTGGAGGGCCAAGTAGAGGATCTTGGCCAAAAGATCGATGGACTCGAGGAGGAGGACGTCGCCATCCATTCAACGATTAGAGGTATGATGCTCCAACTTGAGGAGACCTTAATGGACCATATGGCTAAGATGCAGGAGGAGTTGTTGGTAAAACTCCAAGAGGTGCGAAGAGCCCACGAGGAGGAGATGAGTGACTTGCGTGCTAACTTGGAGGAGATGCGTGGAGACATGGCGTTGTGCAAGAGGGCACTAGCGGCATCCACAAGCCATCCGACTTTCGAAGCCAAGAGGATCGAAGTTCCAAAACCTATGAGTTTTGGAGGGGTTCGCAACGCGAAGGAAGTAGACAACTTCCTATGGGGACTAGAGCAGTATTTCGGAGCGATGGGGATCATGGATGAGGAGGCAAGAATACAATTTGCCACTCTCTATCTCACGGACATCGCAATGCTTTGGTGGAGAAGAAGAAAAGGTGATGTAGAGAAAGGTTTGTGCTCCATGTCCACTTTCAACGACTTCAAGAGAGAGCTAAAAAAACAGTTCTACCCCGAGAATGCCGAGGATGAAGCTAGAGCCCAATTGCGGAGGCTTAAGCAAGTGGGATCGATTCAAGACTACGTTAAAGAGTTTACAAGTTTGGTTCTTGAAATCCCCGATATGTCAGACAAGGACTCTCTATTCAACTTCATGGATGGGCTCCAACATCGGGCGAAGACCGAGCTTAGGAGGCGAGGAGTGCAAGATCTTGCCGCTGCCATCGCGGTTGCCGAAAGCTTGGTGGATTATTCAAAGGACTCTAGCAAGCATGAAGAAAAGAAGAGATGGGATGTCAAAGGTGGGGATGACAAGGGCAAACATAAGGAGGGGAAAAGCCGCGAATCGACCCCAACCAAGGCAAGGGACAGAGGGAAGACAAATAAGCCATATCAAAACAAGTGCTTCCTTTGTGACGGGCCACATTGGGTGAGGGATTGTCCTCGAAGCGTGCTCGAACTCTCTCCTCGCAAGTCATAAGGGGGAGGAAAGTGATAGGGAGAACAACATGGAGGCACAGTGGGAGCTCTTCAAGCACTCGAATGGGATGCAAGCTCGGACAAAGCCCCAGGGAAGGGGTTACTCTTTGTGGAGATGAAAATCGGAGGAAAGACCACCATGGCGATGGTGGATACAGGTGCTTCTCACAACTTCATCTCTAAGGAGGAAGCAAAGAGAATAGAGCTCGCGGACGACTAAGGGAGAGGGCTTCATCAAAGTCGTCAACTCGAGCAATGGAGCCAATCGATGGAATGGCTAATGGAGTCAAGACCAACATCGGGGCGTGGTCGGTACATTAGACTTCTCGCTTATTCCTTCGGAGGATTACAAGGTTGTCCCGGAATGAGCTTCGGAACAAGCCAAAGCATTCCCAATGCCATTCGCCAATCGCTTGTGCATCACGGAAGGGGAACGAGCTTGCTCGGTGCCAATGATCAGGGTAAGCAAGCCAGGATCCAAGATGCTCTCGACGATTCAACTCATGGATGGCATTGCCAAGGACAAGGGGGACAACTTGTCGACAAGGTTGGAGGCAAGGGATAAGCCACCAGCAAGGAAGACTTGCGGCATGACACCTCTCTCTCACAACACCAAGGGGAAACCAAAGTTTGCCAAGTCTGGGGGCAAGCGAAGGAAGCAGTTTCGAAGGTGCGGGGGAAGCCGCAATGAGGGCATTGCGGGTTTAAGTGGGGGAGAGTGTTACGACCCGCCATTTTCAGAGAAATGGCATGGAAAGTATAGGAAGGAGAACTCTAGAAGCACGCATGAAGCGGAATATTCTAGAAGAGGACATGTGGAGGAGAGTAAGCCACATGACTCTAGAAGATGCCACCTCGTTCGGGAAGACTCTAGAAGGACACATGGAGCCACATGATACTAGAGGTTGCCACCTCATTCTAGAAGATATAATATTATAATGTAATCTAGAAAGTTCTCATGGCTTGGAGGGGACTATAAATAGAAACCCCTCCCTCATTTGTAAGCAACCAAGCATTTGAATAAAGAGTTCAAGTATTCAAGTGTTTAGTGTTCTCTTCTCCCCACTCTTCTTCTTAAAGCATTTTGTGTTTGCAAGCTCCAACATTGAGAGGGTTAGGCTGATTTGGTGCTAGGTAAGAGCGCTAAAGCCGCACGGGTGACTACAGAAAAGTTAGTCCGTGACATTATGCTGTAAATGGGAACAATACAAACACAGTTGCTTCATACGCGGTTTTAAGCAAAACAGACTCCATGAGGGACAAGTTCAAAAAAAATTACCATCATTCCATCTGGACTCCTAGTTAACAAACATTTGAGCAATCTCATAATTAAAAAGTATTTTTTTATTCAACATAATCTAATGAGCATAATTGCTCCTCTTTTAGAAATCTGAATGTATCTGAAATTTCACCTGAAATGCTTCAGTTGTGGCCAAAATCTTGAAATTAAAAATATTAATACTTTTTGGATTGATTTCAATAAAGACTCAAAATCATACTTCAATCCACAGTCGTTTAAAAAAAAAAAAAAAGATCAACGATGAAAAATATGAGGACTCTCCTCCCCAATATGCTTTGCTGAAAAAGGAACAGTCTGCTTGATGTTAAATATAAATTGATAACAAGCTGTATGGTTGAAGAATACCATGAGAAACGAACTGATAGAGAACAAATCCCACTAGCTACACACAGCTTCAACAGCCAAAGATTTAGTCATTCCAGGGCAGAAATCTTCAGAAAAGTCACCTTCTAAGAAGGGGATGGTGCACTGCGTCTTTTTCAGACAAAGCTGCCACAATTATACATGTAGAAAGCAGATAAGAGGGAAGCAATAGGTTAAAGTTATTATAATTCAACAAGCAATCTGAGGTGTTGTTTATCATATATATATATATATATATATATATTGCTTCAATTGGTGTCTCTTGATCTGTGAGTAAGATTACTGAAAACATATAGGAATGACTAATTCACAAAGCAGCGCATGAAACCACTTGGTTTGATCTCAAACCAATCTTATTCGGGTTGGAGATCAAATCTAAGCTCACTCAATCAAAATCAGGATTGTAACCATAATTGATTTAAAATGTAGTTAATAATATCAAATCAAATTTTCTCTGATCTAAAATTGGCTTACAGTTTTGATAAATTTATAAGATTACAAGCATACTTATATAAATGCATGCGTCTATAGATAACAATAGTTAGAGGCACAATAGACTGCAAATTTGCGAGCATGCATTTTTCAATCTAAGCTTGAAATATTTGATAGAATCCAAAGTTACTCCAAATTGATCACCCCAAAATTCAGTAGAGTTTTATGACAATTGAGCAAAAAATGTGGGGTCAAATTGTAACCAATATATTGATAAAGTGACTAGTACTTTCTTTATTGATATGCTGATTTGTTGAGATAAAAAACCTTGCAACATGAAAGAAGATTAATTAAAACTTTTTGTATTGAAAAGAAAGGATTTACCCTTTCAACGATAAGAGCAGAAGCGGGATGATGACAGATTCCTTGTTGATAGGATCCACATACACCACTTGGATTTCCGTAGCTGGCAAACCTTATAGAGGTAATAGAGGTGGTATTAGGGCAGGCTAAATGGAGAGTTGCTCTCCCATCACTTGCAGAACTGATTGCATTTTCCCAATTTTCCAGGTCTACAAAAGGATAATCCTCAGATACAAGACTGCATATATTGGAGACCCGCCGTCTTGAGAATGTAATTTTTGTAGGATCTCCGCCTTTTTCTTCAAAAATAACAAGAACATTACCAGTAGGGTTGAACCAAGATAGAGGGACATGGTACCTGATGAGAAATTTACGAAAATGAACAAAATGGTTGTATAAATTTAGCGTTAGATAGTTTGGGTAAAAGTATAATAGAGACGTCAAACCACATAATTTTTATATATTTACATATCTAAAATCTAAACTTAGATATTTACTTATATAAAAACTATAATGTTTCAATCAGATAAAATATCTGCATGAACACATGTATTTCACTAAAGAGAAGTTATTATTGATGTTAGATATTAAAGATGAGTGTTGTATAACTAAATATTATAATCTAGATATTCGATATGTAAACAGATAAAATTGAGTGGTATTTAAGTAAATCCTCCTACTCAAAATCAGGGATGATATAGCTAATACTGGAAATTCTAGATTCTGAAATCAATTATAGATTCAAAAGACAATTAAAAAAAAAAAGGAGAACAATAGTTTTTTTTTTTTTTTATTCTAACAAGAAGGGATAGAATATTAGAGCCTAAGTTGCGATTCTATGATCAAAAACAAAGAAATAAAAGGATGTCATAACCAGCAAGATAAAGAAAGAAACATGTAAATGAAATTAATATAATTATTTACAATGATTCAAGGAATGAATTCAGCAAATAATTATTTCCCGCATTAAGAGGAAAGCTGGCAGATAGCAGATGACACGATAACTGGCATGTTGTAAAGCCGATGGAGGTGCAGTTAGCAGGAGGCTAGGACAGGACTGATTGGGAAAAGATGTTAATCATTCATACTTGAAAATCAGACTATCAAATTGTAATTGGCTAGGAATTTTAGTAAAGATATCCTCAGTTTGCTGTTTTACTAGATTGTATCTAATTTGAATCATTTCTTATCTAATTTCTTCCTTTATTAAGGGCCCGTTTAGGGAGGCTTATTTTGGTCCGTTTGCATTTTGAAAACGCGGCTCGAGGCGTTTGTTTCATGTGTTTCAACAACTTATCAAAAAACACCGTTAACTTTTTATAATAAACGAGGCCGCGGGCTCGACCCCGCGACCCGCGCTCTTACATACGATAATTATGCGCTTGCCCTTTGTTCTTCGCTCGACCCCCTTCTGCCCTAGGTGTCTCCTCGCTCGTCTCTGTCCTTCGAACGCTCCTATCTAGCGATTAGTGGAGTCTTTTACTTCTTCCTCCTCCCTCCAACCTCTGGTTACTGCACTCTGTAAGAAATTTCTATGGAATGCCCTTCTATATGCAATTTGTGGCATTTTATCGATGGAATGATATCTCTATGCAGTTTTCCGATGAAATGGCTTTCTTTATAAGATTTTTCAACTTTTGGACAATTTGAAGAACGAGACAAAGTGAATTGGGGTAAATGTGGTTGGAGAAAGTGAAATTTGGCTTGCTTATTGCGGTTTGTGGTCTTTCGCTTGCTTATTGCGGTTTGTGGTTTGTGGCCTCTAGAAGGAATGGAATGGAATTTCTTATATATGTGTTGATTCAATGGCTCACTCTTTTTTTTATGGCTGTTTGCTCCATCTAGTTTCTGGTTCAAATGGGTTAGACTTGGACTTTCCCTTTTGTTGTGACACATTTGGAGATTGGGTTGCTCATTTTGTTCCACGGTTGGTTGGTATTTGTGGGTTGCACTGTTGCATTTGATGCTCCATTTTCTGTTGTGGTTGCCCAGTTGCATTTGTTGTTCTTTAGTCTGTTGTTGGTCTTTGACCTTTGTGGGTTGCCTTATTGGACTGCCCTCTTGCATTTGATGCTCCATTTTCTGTTGTGGGTTTCCCTGTTGCATTTGTTGTTCTTTGGTCTGTTGGTCTTTGATCTTTGTGGGTTGCCCTATGGTTGGTTGGTCTTAGTAGGTTGGCTTAATGGGTTGCCCTGTTGCATTTGTTGTTCTATAGTCTATTTGTCTTGGTGGGTTGCCCTGTTGCATTTGGTGGTGGCTTGCTAGTGTGGTGGTGGAGGTGTGTTGGGCAGTGGTTGTGAGGGTTTTGTGGGTGTGTGTGTGACTATGGAGGTTGTAGTGGTGTTGTTGTGGTGGTGGTGTTGTGGTAGTGTTGGTATATATGTATGGGAGTGATGATGGTGGTGGCCTGCTGGTGTGGTGGTGGAGGTGTGTTGGGTGGTGGCTGTGGGGTTTTTGTGGGTGTGTGTGGTTTGTGGTAGTGTTATTGTGGTGGTGTTGGTACGTATCTATGGGAGTGATGGTGGTAGTGGCTTGTTAGTGTGGTGGTGGTGTTGGCTTGTTGGTGTGGTGGTGGTGTGTTGGGTGGTGGCTGTGAGGCTTTTGTGGGTGTGTTTGTGACTGTGGGGGTTTGTGGTAGTGTTGTTGTGGTGTTGTTGGTATGTATATATGAGAGTGCAGGTGGTGGTGGCTTGTTAGTGTAATGGTAGTGGCTTGCTAGTGTGGTGGTAGAGGTGTTTTGGGTGGTGGTGGTAGGGGTTTTGTGGTTGTGTGTTTGACTGTGGGAGTTTGTGGTAGTGTTGTTGTGGTGGTGTGGGTATGTATCTATGGGAGTGTTCGTGGTGGTGGTGATCTGTATGTAATTGCTTAAAATGAAAGATAAGAAGGATTTGTGGTTCATTGTGGGCATTGAAAAGATTTTTGGCTCAAAAATATCTCTTTATAATTACATCTGGATTAGAGCATTCAGAATAAATTGTTGGGGGGTGGGGTGGTGGCTATTGTCTCTTCTCTGGTTAATCTGAAATATTAATGTTTTCACTTCTCTTTGTTTAGTAACGCAATGGTTAAGACCAAAGAAGTCGGTTCATCAACCATGTGGGATAAAAAAGCCACAATCATATATTTTACGACTAGTGTCTTAAAGAAGTCAAGCTGGGAAATAGACCCACCACCTACTTTAACAAAGAAGGGTGACATAATACTATGAAGAAGTTCAAGGAAATGACATGAAAAGAGTAAGATAGGTTGCAATTTAAGAACAAGTGCGATAAGTTGAAGGATTGGGGAAATTATGGAAGGAACTAAAACAGGGATCCACGTGCTTGGATTTGGATCCAGTGAAGCGAACAATAGATGCTTCGAAGGACTGGTGAACTGAGAAACTAGATGTAATTATCTATCTAATGATCACTTCTTTTTCAATACCTTATCCTAATAAGTTGTTTTAAGCAAAAAACATGTCCTTAGGTTGCAGACAGTGCCAACTGCCAAGAAATTCAAATTAAATGGTATTGACCCTAATGTCAAGGACTAACCTTTCTGTAGTCAAGTGCGGCTTAGTGCTCTTCCTTAGCACTAAATTAGCTTAAACCTCACAACGCTAGAGCTTATAAGCACAAAATGCTCTAAGAAAAAGAGAGAGAAATGGACACTCCACACTGAAATATTTGAAAGCTTTGATTCAAATGCTTGGTTCCTTACAAACGAGGGAGGGGATCCCTATTTATAGTCCCCTCCAAACCATGAGAATTTTTTAGAATTCCCTACTTTCTAGAGTATTATATACAATTATTACATAAATACACAATTCTAGATCCTTCCAGATTCTTCTTGAATTCTCCATGCTCCATCCTTGAGATTTTCATTGAGTGTCCTTCCTATGTTCTCTAGAATTAGGTAGAAGTTTCTAGATTTGTGTGGAGTTTCCTTGTCCACCTTGGCTCTAGAAGGTTCTTGCATGCCTCTTCTAGAGTTTTCATTCTTATGCTTGGCTAGCCATTTCTTCGAAAATGGCGGAGCGTGACACTCTCCCCCACTCAAACCCGCAATGCCCTCATTGCGGCTTCCCCCGAACCTTCGAAACCGTCTCCTCGGTTTGCCTACAGTCTTGATAAACTTTGGTTTCTCCTTGGTGTTATGGGAGAGGGGTATCTTGCAGCAAGTCCTCCTGGCTGGCGACTTATCCCTTGCCTCCAACATTGTTGACAAGTTGTCCCCTTTATCCTGTGCAATGCCATCTTTGAGCTGAATTGCCAATAGTGTTTTGAATCATTGCTTCCTTAGCCTCATCATCGGCACTGAACAAGCTTGTCCCCCTTCCGTGATGCATAGGCTATTAGCAAATGACATTGGGAATGCTTTTGCTTGCTCTAAGAAGCTCATTCACAGGACAACTTTATAATCATCCATTGGAATGACGGAGAAGTCTAAAGTACTTGACTATGCCCCAATGCTGGTTTTGACTCCCTTGGCTATTCCATTGATTGGCTCCTCTGTTGAGTTGACGACTTTGATGGAGCCCCCTTCTTTAGTCGTTTGCAACCCCATCCTCTTTGCTTCCT